>JBAMYA010000008.1:14573413-14615158 GCA_037176975.1 Arrhamphus sclerolepis
GTTTAGCCCTCCTAAGAGACTCTTATGTTCACCCCTTTTTGCTCCTTGGTTGATCCTTTGAAATTGAAGCACTTTTTTGTTCACCCCTACACTTTTGTCATTAAACGGAAAGATTTGATTTAACTTGCTTTGTCCTTGCGCTTCTTGAACTGCCTCCCTGTGTGTCTCGCCTCTCGTGCTGTCACAATGTGTGCAGAGTGTAGGGAGAATCTGCACCCTCAAGATTGAACAAGTTAAAAAACTCAGACCAAGCAAGAGACCTGTTACTCTGATCATCAAGAACAGCATAGACTTTTATTGATCTATCTGGTTGTCCCACAGGATGCACTTTTATAAGACAGATCTTAGAACAAGAACGAGAGCTGTTGGCCTCACCACAAACTGCAGTGTATTTGGAAGTTATATTTGGACAAGCGTCCTCTCTTCTCTCCCCGCCATGCTCTACATCCGGATCTTGTGTGGAGCCGGTCCTGGATGTAAAGATGTAACATGTTTGTTGCTGTCACACTCCTTACAGTGAATCACTATTTTACAGTCTTGAGCTGTATGATCGGTTGACGAGCAGCATTTGAAGCAAATCCCACTCTCCTTGAGAAATACTTTGTGTTCTTAAAGTGTTTTGGCTCAGAAACCTCTGCATCACTTAAGGGGTTGTGGCTTTTTGTGAATAGGACACAGCCTGTCAATATCCAACTTACTGGTGTTCAGTGTTGCTATAATATCTGTTCTGTGGGCTGAAACGTGGCCTTTAGAATATGTGTACGTTTTTGCTAGGTTGTCTGGTTTCATTGCTGACACCCCAATAGATGAACTAAGTGTGAAACTATGATCATTACGGATATGATCTTCTTTGCAAACAAATTCAACAAAGACTGAAAATGGTGGAAACTGAACATGATATTCTAACGTGTACAAACTACCTTGTGTCATCCATTTCTCTTGAAGCCCATATGGAAGCTTCTCCACAATGGGGTTAACACCTCGGGAAGTATCCAGGATAGCGAGCCCAGACAAATAACAAGTTTAGCTGACTCCAGCTCCCTCAATAAATCACCAAGCTGTCTCAGTTTTAGGGGGTCTTTGTTGCTGATCCTGGGAAGTTTCTCCAAAACAACCCTCACAATTCTTTCAGGTGACCCGTAGCACTCTTCCAAACGTGTCCATGCCATGTTGAACCCAGCCGCAGGGTCATTAACATGAACAGCTCTAATTCTCTTGACATGCTCTGATGACTGAGGGCCAAGCCACTTAATTAGAAGCTCAAGCTCTTCTGTGCTGGTGAGTTTTAATCCTTGTATGATGTTCATGAAGGTTGACTTTTTTGGAAGGTCATCAAACTTAATCATCCCAGAGGTCACAAGTTCACGGCGAGCCATATAAATAGCAAATTTACTGACAGTTGCATGGTCTTGAGCAGATGATTGTATTGCCTGTTGCATCCAAGGTGAAGGAGTGATAGGCGGAGGTCCCTTCATGGTTGAAAAACTGTGTGGATGGATACTAGGACGACGTTGTGTAGCTGGCTGATTCATAGGATGCGTGTTGGAGCGGGCTGCAAGTCCATCTCCACCTTGGATTGCTTGTTGGTGTCTTGGTGTGGTGCTGCACAAGAAACATTAGTTTGGAGATTGGGTACGATACGAGTCTCAAGATGGGGCAAAGACTGCTGACTGGAGAGCATTTTTGAATGACATTCCACATAATCACTTGTTCTTTTCTCAGCAGAGTCATGTGGAACTGCAATATCCATTTCTTTGGAATCTGCTTTAGATTCCAATTCTGCTGCAGCTGAATCTCCAGAATCGCTGCCTCAGCTAGTGCAGCTGCAACTTCTTCTTCTTGCTTTAATGTGGCTAGAGCAGCCTTCATGCTTGCCTCTTCTACTCTTCTACTTTTAGCTGAGCCTTTTCCAACATGAGCTCTGTTTCTTTTTTCACAAATGTAGAATGAGCAAGAACTGCTTCAGCTTTGGCACGAGCCTTAACTGCCATTAAGCTTGCTGATGACTAGCTAGGCCTGCTTGAAGAAGATCTGCTGGAAGAACTAGCAACAGATCTGGTCTTGATTGACTTTGCAGATGAGTTCTGAGATTCAACACTCTTCTGCACTTCTTTATTTGCCTTGCCGTCCATCTTATGAAAGCTTCACACGTTCCTCTTCAGTGTTAAGATGCAGTTAAGATGGAACAGAGCAATGAGGTCTTTCTTTGCAACAATAGCTGTGCTGAGCCCGCTGTAATGCTGTTTATTTCACTATTCTTACCCATTTGTCTCCGACTATAAATAAAAAAAACCATCATGGCTTTCATTGAGTCAGGTTTTTTTTTTCTCTTTCCTTAGTGTCGTGGCTTGGTGTTTTGTCCCTCAAGGGCAGAATCAAACTGAAAGTGAAATGGTCAGGAATGCCTCATTAGTGAATCACACCTGAACCCAGAGTGTCTTTATACCAGACAGCTACACAGAATAAGCATTTCTATTCTCAAAGATGAAACCCACCCTTTACATTAGTGTCTGTCAACGGGGGTGGTACCGCCCCCTGGGGGGCATTACTGACCCCTGGGGGGCGTTGGGAGGATGAAAGGGGGCGCTGGCAGCAATATTTTCAAAAGGGGGGCGCTGAAATACTTTTGGGGGGTGTTTGCTTGAAGGTAAAGTTTACACTAAAGATGCACAATACCAGTTTAAATTTTGAAGTACTTGCAAAAAACTGTGGTCTGCAACATTAAAAACATGAATGGTCTGCAACTGTATCATTCTTCTTCTCTTCAGTTTCTGTCAGCTGTGGCACAGCTCTGTGCTGCCTTCAAGGAGAACGGGACGTCTGAGTATCATTTATAAAATTTCTCCCACATGGCATTTACTGTGTAAACTAAAACATGAACGCTCTCTTTTGTGGAATTATCCGTGGAGAATTTCTTTCTCTTAAATGGGTTAGTTTCTCTGAGGGAAACACCGTGAGCGCATTGTTATTACAGTGGTTACACAATTAAAACAAAGATATTCAATTGTCAGACTACCTTGAAAGCGTCCAGCATCCAGACGCATATTAAAGCCTGGTGTACCACCAGCTTGACATCAGCTGACATTGCTCCGACTTTTCCCGCAGCTTTATAAATTTGTGTTTTTGTGAACATTAAGCGCCAGACTGATCAACATCCCAGTTTACGTGTAGTAATTTGAACGTGCAAACCAGAATTTTGCGCGAGAGGTGGAACAACGGTTTACGCGTCATTTACTCAGAGTGATTGCGCAAATGGTGGCAGGTGCAGAAGTGTTGGAGACGCCCTATTTAAATGAGGTGTTGTTCGTTTTTTTTTTTTTTTCTGGTCTGTAGACTACACCAGTGCTCCACCAGTATGATTCGAACAACAGAACCTGCTCTTCAAGATTTCCTCAATCCTTGTGCTGGCCTTGTATCTTATTTTTCTGACATGTGGTTCTCATATGTTTTTATTTTTCTCAAAAAACATGAATGAATATGACACATGCTCTTGTTTCTAATGTAATAGACTACAGGATTTCACAACTAGAAGCCAGCCATCTCCAATCTCGCAACTTGGAAAACAGAAGAAAACTGTTTTTCAGAATAAAAGAATCATACACTGACCCGGGTATTTTACCACAACTTTGGTAATGGTGCCTTTGGCATCACAAACGTGCTGCACATTCAGCCTTATATCACTCTTGAGAAATGAGTGATTGAGGGAAAAAAAAGTATAAAAGTAAAAGCCTTGTTTGGTGTCACTCAACGACTGCCAAGTGCGTGGAAAAATCACCCTGGCCATCTGACGCCACATAGACTTCTGCTACTGTACGCTGGAATGTCCTGAAAGTAAAAAACAAACAAACAAACAAAGTGTAAATTAGAAAGGAGTTTTGTCATATGACTCGTGGCTCCAAATCCTCCAGCAGCTCCTAAATGGCAATGCTGGATTGGCAATATGTTTTAATGATAGTAGTAGTTCTATATAACCCAAGCCTAGTTAAGAATTTGACATCTCTTTACTGAAATCTTTATTTTATGTAAACACAAATGAAATATTATGTTATGAGATGTAAATGTCAGTGTGGAAATGCGTTTCAAATGTCTCAAACCTTTGAAACAATTTCAAGCACAACTGGTTAAAATGTTTTGGAGTATGAAGTTTAAATTTATCTCATTCTCATTTAAAGAAAAAAGAAAAGAAACATTCTTCCTCTTTTTTTCCCCTTTTGACCGCCTTGTTTATATGTCGTGATGTCACTACGCTGTGATTGGCTGTTTTCTTCGTGGCCTGGCAACCAGGAGAGGCTTTACCAAACAGACAGACCTCCAACAGCAGCAGCAACAGCAGCAGCAGCTACATTCATCTGAATACTTAGAATTTCTGGCGAAAGACGACATATTTACCACCATGTCTTCAAGGACTCTGCCGCTGCTCTTTATCAACCTCGGCGGAGAAATGCTGTACATCCTGGACCAGCGACTTCGAGCTCAGAACATACCCGCTGACAAAGCTAAGAAAGGTAGCCAGCTTAGCAGCTATCTAGCTAACACAAATGTCACTGCTGCTTTAAAACGTTCATGTTAACACCAAACATGTACATTTTCACTGTCATTACTGGTCATTATTAAGTTTCGGTTATTCAGGGTTAATGTTACTTGGTTAAATAACTGTATTTTGATATTTTTACCTGCATAGACTACTACATTTGGAGCAGTAAATGATAATATACTTTTGACTTTTCATTCCCATAGCTCTGTTGTCAATAAACAGGAAACTGAGCTTTAAGATCTTCCACAAAAGGTTACAATAGATTATAACTGAACTGCCTATATTATATTGAATTTTATATTATGTAAATAAATCGCATATCATACATTTTGGACCAATCTGATTTTGAGAACACAAGTGAATTTTTTTTATTTCATTTTGATTCATAAAGTTTCCACAATAGCTGCCTGGATAGAGGAGGACAGAAAGAGAGGTATTGCTGCAAGATCCAGTTGAATTATGCACTCGTGCAAGTAGTTCTTTGCTCTGCTTTGGCTTTTGCTAGAATTCATGTGCTATAAAACAGTAGTATTTGATAAATGAACGATGAGAGAGACCTCATTCATTCAGGCCAGTTCACAAGTGCTGCCCTGTAGCTGTTTCTGCACCGGTCATGCAAATGTCAGTCTTTCACATGCTCACATACAGGCTTTAAGAGTCTTTGTTGTAAAGATATGATGTGTAAATTCTGTGAATCAATTGAAGAAGCTCTACTTAGGAATCTATTTTTATATGCTATAATAATACATACATTTTGTTTTTCTTTAATAAACCAAAATGTGTTCAAATGTCTTTCAGCGTGTTCTCTTAAATGGGTAAGTTGAGGTATTTTTAATGATTTTAAAACCATAATATCCTCAGCTGGGCAACAGATATGCTATCAAGTAGGAAGCTAAAATGTCACCATGCTGCTGCTTTGTAAGGAGAATCGGGATCAAGTTCTGGATGAAATGTTTTTTTGCCAGTACATAGAATAGAGTGCTCATCTGCCTGCTTCTGAGCTTACCGTGTGAAAAGGATATTTCTCTAACTTTGTGGATCCTTTTGGATTTTTGTTTCTCTGACTAGTTATGAATGACATCATCACCACCATGTTCAACAAAAAGTTCTTGGAGGAGCTTTTCAAGCCGCAGGAGCTTTATTCCAAGAAAGCCCTGCGAACTGTGTTTGACAGGCTGGCCCATGCCTCCATAATGAGACTCAACCAAGCTAGTATGGATAAGGTAAGTTGTCATATGTAAAGATGAAATATTCACCAGTCAGTCTTTTTTATGAACGGTTTATAGCTATATGATGATTATGCTTTTTATCGGGTTATTCCATCTTAAATATATGATACAGGGAAACCACATTGCTCCACTTTTTTTATGTACTGCTTGTGGCTCCCTCTGCTGTCTGTTATACAACAAAAGCACAAATGAGATACTGATAACATTTTTGTCCTCTCTTCACAGCTGTATGATTTGATGACCATGGCTTTCAAATATCAGGTACTTCTTTGTCTAAGACCAAAGGACATCCTCCTCGTCTCCTTCAACCACATGGATGCAATCAAAGACTTTGTAAAGGACACTCCCAGCATTCTTGGCCAGGTTGATGAAACTTACCAGCAGTTCATAGAGGTACACATGTGGGACTTGATAATCATCCATGTATATTGTTAACATGATAATGTTATTGACATGTTTCACATGACCTATTGGTTGCAGTGTCTCATTAAATAGATCAGATCCTTAAAAGTAAGTATAAATGGTCCACATTTATATAGTTTGTTTATTATTCTTATCTAGCCCAGCCCTGTAGTGCTTCTTCTCATATATAGGATGTTCAGTGCCTTGTCGACAGACACTTTGAGAGTTGGCGTGGCTGGGGATTGAACCACTGACCTTGGGGGAATAACATACTCTACCACTGAGGCACATAAAAGGTTCTACAGATGTGTCTAATGATTCAAAGGGGGACAAAGAAAAAATGGGACATACAGGATGCTAGGGTAACAATAGAAGCTTTCACTGTTAGCTTTTAAATTGACGGTCTCTCCAAAAGATTTTGTGTTGTATGTATTGTTAATCTATGCATATCTACACACAGAAATACATCTTTGTTGGATTTATTTTTCATGCTTCTATTACAGTTAGCAGCACTCCCACCAATGGAATACAGGACTGTAGATAAGTGTATGTATTTTGCTTTTTAGATGTATACGCCCTTGTCTAATGGGGAATTCCAGCTCATCAGACAAACTCTTCTTACCTTCTTTCAAGACATGCATATAAGGGTAAGTTCTTTTTTTTAATCATTGGAGAGTATTCATTTTTATTTAATGATTAAAATCTATACATGTATATATATGTGTGTGTGTATGTATATATATATAATATTTATGCCTTTCTTCTTTTTTTTGTCTGCCCTCCTCTCTTTCAGGTGTCCATTTTCTTGAAGGACAAAGTGCAGAACTCAAATGGCCGCTTTGTGCTTCCCACTAGCGGTCCTGTGCCTCATGGAACACAAGTCCCCGGATTGATAAGGTATGACATCACTCATTCCCTTTCCCTCAGACCAAAACCTTAAACTTTAAAGCAGCACAAATAGCTTTTCTTCTTGTTCAAACAAGAGTAATTCCTTTGTGCTGCTTTATGATTGCAATTAAATATGACTGCTTATAAACTTTGCTTTTATTTGCTCAAGTCACATTTCATGTTTGCTTCTTTGTCTTTCATATAGTCTGTTAGTTGTCCTACTCAAACTCTGTAATCTGATGTTAAGTAGTTTCAATCTGCAGCTAATTGCATTACAGAGGTTATGTTGACTTCTAATTTTAGATGACTTGCATGTTTAGCTTGGATCTAATTTCTGACAGATTGTATTTGCTTAGTGAAATAGTTAAATCATCATACCATTTGAGGTTAGACTTCAACTAAAGAAAGTGTATCAATTCGAGCAAAAAGTAGTATGAAAATGCTTTGTATTTAGGAAGCATTTAAACTATTCTTGTCTATACTGTTGTGTTTTCTTTTGGCTCATTCTAGGATTTTTAGCTGTACTGGTGAAGAAGTGACCAGATTGCAGTTCAATAATGGAGGAAGCTATACTTCTGCACTACGAGAAGGATCTTTTGAGATTTTTGGTGATAGAGTCACAAAACTAGGAACAAACATGTAAGACATGGGAAACTGCTTTGATGCCAACATAACTTGTGGTTTTTAATGCTCCAGCAGTTATATTATGATTGTGTTTGTCCAGGTAAAGAGATATTTTAAAAAGACTAAATTACAAACAGAAGGGGTTTGACATCACCTCTCTGATTACACAGGAGTAGAAATGTGTTTTCTTGACTTACATAGACGTATATGCTCATGCTCTTTTTTTCATCTCTTCATTCAGGTACAGTGTCAGTCGACCTGTGGAGACTCACATGTCTGGCACATCCAAAACGTCTGCACAGCATACAAAGGTAACACTTTCACGGTTTTATTAAAACAGAAAAATAATTGATACCCATAAATGTTTTTCTGGCATGTTTTGCCTCTGTGTAAATAACACGAGTGAGGGAGGAGACCCTGCTAGTCATCAGAAGTAGAATCTTTGAAACAGCAAGGTTTTGTCCAGATGTACTGAAGTGAGCGAACTGTTACGTCTCAACAGGTCAATGCTGCTCCAAACCCACTGGCCAAAGAGGAACTGAATCTGTTGGCCAGGTTAATGGGAGGCTTAGATGTTCAGAAACCAGGAAACAAGGACAGTGGCTTCAGAGTAAACCTTTTTGCCACAGATGAAGAAGAAGAGTGAGTGTCCTTAATCAAATAAAACAGTTTCTGTCTGCTGTATTTTATTTATTTGAATTGTTAAACAAACAAAAAGTCCTATAAGAGTCTAATTTTTTTCACACAGAGAAGCATTAATGTCAAGACCTGATGAGCTTTCATATGGAGTCATAAACATCCAGGCAACAAAGGTAAAGAATACTCATCTAAATTTTCTATCATTCAGTTGATAAGTGTGCTGACCGTATCATCAAAGTGCAGATTAAAAGACTAATAATCTCAGTTTATTCATTTTCTGCTATCATTAGATAAACTACATCAAATGACAAGAAAAGATCTGCTGATTATAAGACTGCTCTGGAGTTTACTCTTGGTGTTTGTTTTTTTGAACATGACCTGATTAGATGCTATTCTCCTTTTTTGTATTTTTTTTTTCCTCATTAAATCTCACAAATAAGGCAGATTTTGCAGAAATCAAAAAACATGCTCTATCCCCAACAGATCACCCTCACAACTGATTAACTCTCATTTAGATAGGCAGCATGTTTAAACTGCAGTCAATGGTCAGCTATGTCAAGGCTTTGCCTGTCTTACTGGATTTAGGGTAACAAGGTTTAAGTCATTACCACTCCAACACAGTGACCGGTGGATAACATTGTCTTTCAGGACCAACAAGCCAACGCAGAACTGACTAAAATTATGGGAGAGTTTGCAGAGCCTGGAGATCAGTCTCCCACTGCCAGCAGCAAAGGAGATGACCTTTTGGCCATGATGGATGGTCTGTGACATGGTCACCCTGACAGAAATACCCAGGGGGTGGAAACAAAACTAATCACTACTGAAGGTCATTCTGCAGTCTGCACCTGCAAATGCACGCAGCAAACCTCACATGGAGCCAGATGACTTTCTTCTTGGGTTGCTTTGAAGATGTTGATGTGAGCGGGTGCTACCAGTGGTCGTCAGATGAGCAGCTGCATATTTGCATTTAACAAATAAAAAAAAAAAAGAATGTGTGGTGAGCCGAGCTTTAAGCTGTGATGAGGTGTAACACTTTGTTTGCTGTAAACTGAGAGGAGATGCAGAGGAACAAGATGTACAGTAAGCTTGTGGGATGTGCAGTAGGTGTGTTGAGCGTGTGTATGTATTAACAAAGCGTCTCTTTATATGACACTAACAAGCATTTTTTTTTTTCTTTTTAATCTGCTTGATGTAAAATACACATCCCTTTAAATTCATGCAATGGCCATGTTTACATGTACGACAATATCCTGCCTGTTGGCCTTTTTCTAAATAAGACAATATTCTGATTATTCATGTAGTCGCACAAAGGATATTCCATTTGTTTTCTGTTTTTTTCATTGGGTAACTATGGTGTAGGTTAATATGATCATTGCTTGCTGAAAATATGGCTTTCTTCAAAACTAAGGCTATCAGAAAATGCTGTTTACATGGCACTCTTATTTAGATTTAGGTTTTAATAAGGTTAATAATCCAAGATTGTTTTCAATGTAAACATAGTATCATTCAGTCATAAATGTCAGTCACAGATGTATTAATACATCAGCAGGTTTTTTTGTTTGTTGCCCATGATTTCTTTTTTTTTTTTTTTTTACATTTTATTCCCATTGCAAATATCTTCTCCACAGGGTAAGAGGAGACTTTGTTCACCACTTCTGTTATCAAATTAGCAGCTGAATCACTGATAATCTCAAATGCTCATCCAATTTTGCTTCATTCATATCTTTATTTTGGAGTGAAACTGCTTTTCCATCATCATACTCATAAACCTTTAAAACAGCACAAGAGGAAAGCTATAAAGATCTCATTACTCTGTAATGTCTATGACCTGAAATAAGGCTAAAAAAGTGCTTCTTTGTGGGAACAGTGTTATAACAGAACAACAGAATCTAAGAAACTATAATGTTTGAATATTTTTATTGCACATTTTATTTATTGAATGTATTTGTGTGTATAGGAAAGGATTGCTACAGCTATTAAATTATTTAATGTGCATTTTAATACTTTTAATAAATAGATGAATAAATAAATATATTTTCATATTTTTGAATATCAGCTTGAAAAGTGATGCATTACAGTTATAAAAGTTGTTTTAGCTTTTTAAAACGATGCTGTAGTTTCTAAGGTCTAGCAGAAGAGGGGGCTGTCTGACCTTTTGAAACTGCAGTTTCAGGTCTGAATTATACAATGCCTTTCACTTTCATGCCATGCTTCCTCTATTTAAAATGATGAAAAAGTGATATCCAGATTTTATATATTAGGATGTTTTTTTGTTTTTTTTTTTGAAGTATCTGGTCCTTCCCAGTTCTTAAAATGGACTAAATATAACCTAAAATGAACAACAATAACTTGTTACATTGTGTCATTATTAGAAAATGCTGAAGTGGTGTGTGAAAGGTTTTGTACATGATTTCATAGAAATATGTGATGATTGTCAGCTCTGACACGTGCATGGATGAAGGAATGCCACACAACAAGAACTGTTGCCATTTCAGGAAATCAGACCATCTAAAGTACTATCAGCACTAAAACAAAAACGCTTCAAATAGCTTCCAACAAAGGTAACGCAAAACCTAGGTATGACTAGTTATCCTTCCATCATGTTGCAGCTATCTCTTAGTCATGTTATTTTGCCCCTTTCAACATGTATATCATGCCATATCTCAGTAAGCAACCCAAGTCTTGCGAAAGGCTGTTATCTCTATCTCTAACAGTTCTCGCCGCATGCTCTGTGAAACCTCTACAAATGTTGCAAAATGCAACGGCACATCACTACTCATTGACTTGTACTGGCTGCCCAGGGCTGCCTGAATCAAATTCTTATCTAAACTCACTTAAAGTGCTGCTTATTGACCACTATGTTCCTCTCCCGATGCACAGCAATGTTTCAGTCTAGATTTTATATTTGTGGATACGTGCTATCAGAATGGTGGTATCCATCTCTAACTTCAGGAAATTGTTGAAGAATCATCTCTTCCCAGGAAAACTGCTCTTCTAACAACTTTCACTCACTCTGCACTTCTGTATCGGTCCCACCTATGCTATCGTTTAAAGAGATAAAAATAGATTCATCACTTCACACAAATGCCACACTTTTTTAATACATGCTGTTCGTCACTTGCACGTTTATGTGAACAAAACAGTCTGCTAAAGAGCTTCATGTACATGGGATGGGGAGCAACAAATGCTTCTTTGGGATTATTGCTGATGTCTTTCCTCCTTGGCACTGTGTTTCCAGACCAGAAAAACCTCTGCTTTAAAAGAGGTGGGAAAACATATCAACTGATCAAGTTCATTTCATTAGCAGCACCTGGATGCTACTTACTTCCTTAATCCCTTTGTAAGGCAAGACAAGGCAAGTTTATTTGTAGAGCACAATTCATACACAAGGCTATTCAAAGAGCTTTATAGCTACATAAAATCACAAAAGGCAAATAAAATCAGTCCAAAAATCATTGTAGGCAGTAAAGGTATGCTTACTAGTTCATCAAGTACTGTATTTAAAATATGATGAATACCAGATGTTTTTTTTTTACTTATGTCCTGCAACATAAAGAGAAATTAAAGAAGGTGTTGGTATGATGTAACCAAATCAGATCACTAAAAGAAGCTTCTTTCAATAATGTCCACCATGAGTCCCCAACGCCAAAACAGATCTATGACGAGATCGCCACGGCAACGGCAATCACTTGCTGGCAAGATTTGTGGACGCCTGCAAACGACTCAGAAGTGAGACTGTATGCACTACCCAATCAGCCATACTCGCATGAACGGCGTGCATACCATGGAGGCAAATAGCGTAACATTTCTGTAAATGGATCTTGCCAAAGAGAAACAAGAAACACTTATTGCCTCATAAAACAAACAGAAACCAGAGGACCCATCAGCATTTGTTAGAAATACACTATACCATGAAGCATTCCATACATATCTGTGTTTAACTTTTTATTTTTGACATGACAACATTTTTATTTGCCAGCATGATATGTTATACTGTATCTTCAAATATTTTAGTCAAGCAGAGAGAAGAAGAGTCATAGTTGGCATGAAGATGATTAATCTACAGAATACAAAAGTATTGACAAGTAAACTGAAATGTTTCTCTTTGCATGATGTTTCACTCACAAACCTGCATTTTAGTCATGATTCAGTTTCCTCTTTGAAAAGTGCGGGTGGGGACCTATAAAGCCACAAACTTACATTTCATGTGGCTGTGCGCTCATGATCTGCTGAGTCAAGGCAGGAAGACGGTTGCCATCAAACAGGCCCCTGCCATTTAACTTGTCCTCTCAGTGTCTCTCACATCTGCCCACTGGTTGGAAACCGGTAGCTGTGGGTGGGATTGAAGATGAATCCGTTAATCTAAATTGGGAATATAAGTGGGCTCTCCTAAATGTCAATCACTCAAAAGTTGTTTTTTTTTTTTTTGCAGAGTCAATGAGTAACAAAGTGACTTTTGCATGCTCAGTATGTGGTTGAGTCTTAAAGGGAAGAAATTACATGATGTCTTACATTACATTATAAATTCTAACTTGACCACTTCTGTAGAAGCTTTGTGAGCAGACGATGCCAAAATTGTAACAATATTATGCATTTATCAGATGAACTGAACTGACTGAACTCAGTGCTGCAGTTTCACTGACTCATGCGGTTTACCTAAATGAAGTACAAATGCTGCCTGCATCATTCCATGCCAAAGCATGTCCTCTTATGTGGAGCAAAATTTCAAATATTTGATTTCCTGTCTAGTTTTGGGAGCTAATAGACTTGTGGGGTGTAAACACAGACTGAAATGATCTTTGCAATGCAAAATAAATTGAAGTGGAAGCTTGGTTCTTGGTCACAAATGTTTCATCATTGTTATAGTGTTTGGATGGATGAAGGCATGGAAGGATGGCTGGTATTATGCACAGCCAATCTGAAAGAGTGAAGAAAGTGGACAAAAACATATACAAATTATTTTCAAGGTTGTTTTTTGAAATTGCCAATTATTGAAATACCATCTATGTTAATTTTCAGTTTATCTTTTCTTTCTATTGTCACTGTATTGTAAATATCTTACAAAATTCCAAGTTGTTGTTGTTTCTTTCTTTTTTTTTTTAAAGAGCCGATTGGATCTCTATAATCATTTTAGTCATTTTGAGCGCTTTCATAAATGTTTTTTCCTCTTTCCTGTGGCTGACTTACAAGAAATGTTAACAGAGTCCCTTGATGCCATGGCAGTATTTTTATGAGCAGAACGCAAACAAAACTTACAATGTTCAATAGCTTCAGCAATATATGCAAGAAATTTGCTTCTCACGGCCCCATCAAACACAATATTAGTGAATCAAAATTTTGCAACACAGCATTCCATGATGTAATGGTTTAATGTAGCAACATGCATTATGCAAAGAATGTCGTCATCATCAATGTGCAAATATGTAGCAGAGGGCATTGGTCGATTTCAGCTGTCAATCAAACGTGCTTGTGCGTCATTTCCGTTGTCAGGTGGTGCTGTCGCTGTGGAAAGATGCGATCAGCGACGAGCGGAGGCTTTTCCTTAATTGCTCATTTCGGTAACACAGGCTAAGCCACCCAAAATCAAACCTCTGTGTTCCTTCTTGTTTAAGCGAGAGGCTCCGCGCGTCCACCCCAGCGTTTATCCAAGAAATGTCCATGTTTTAAGGAGACGACGCGTATCTTAGCCGGCGGTTTTGGCTCGAGGTAAGCGAGGTGGTGACTACGTTGCTATCTAGCTTTCTCTGGATCGTTACCTACTTTGTTTAAATGGCCTCCCGGCTGCCTCACTCACTCCAGCTTCGCGCAGGATCGCTCATGTCGATCCCCGGCAGCCACTTTAAAGCCTAAATACACCTCCAAGCAGAGGGGATCTCTCCAGCAGCCGCTTTGTGTAGTTTGCATTGAAAGCACACCTCCTTGTTGTGCTCTGTGCCCTTTTGTGTGAACCCAAATCTGTAGCAACGAAGTCAGCCGAGGAATTCACTGTTTTCAGTTGTGTGTGCACCCAAAAAACGGTTTTTGTAATACCATGAGTAGAATATACGCTTAAAATTGACCAGTTATTGTAACGCTAACTGCACTAGACGAGCATTTTACGCAGTCAAATAGATAATAATGATGCACTTCACATGCATACGCGTATTTCTACTCTAAACGAGACTCGATTGTGGGCTGTTTTTGTTTATTTCGTTTTTATTTTCTTTTATTATTTATTGCTTCAATTTCAATAAATAACGTCTGAGTTTGCTTTACGACTCGCTTACGTTGCTAGCTGCCTGCCAGGACTAACTGGGTGTCCCAGACTTTTTTGTTTTTCTTTTTGACGCAAAATGGCACCAAATAACGTGCGCCGGTGCGTGTGCATTCGTGGTTATTTTGGTCAGGTGATTTAAAGCGTGACCTTGTGTCCAGAGCGTGGTCAAGGACATTGTTTTCTTTTTCTTTTTTCTTTTTTTCCCCCCTTCTCAGTAATGTGTGGTCAACAGCTGCATTTCAGCGTGTCCGCAGAGTGGCACGACTATCGTTTGAGTTGCTTTACTTTGTCACAGCTTGTACCCTCTCATCACTATGGCAAATAAATAAAATAATGTATTTCACTGTCTTTTTTTTTCGATCTAGCTCCTACCTTGATTTTTTTTTATTTTTTTTATTTGCACTCAAACATTTCTTGCAAAAGCCAGACAATTGGAGTCTGGGTGGGTGGATCTTGAGACACCTACGTGCTTGTTTTGTTCTGATACTATTTAAGGAGCCCACATTTTTCGTGGGCACAAAACACCGTTTCTCAGCTGCTTTTTGGTATGATATGATTCAGAGGCTGTATCTGTGCTTGTCCTTCCTGTGGTGCAGTCAGAGGCAGATTCAGAGTCAGTCATGCTTGCCAGATCACTGGCTGTGCAGAGAGGCACAGCGGTGTCAGGAAAAGATAGCTGGGTGCTGTCATTGCGCTGATGTCATTCAGGTCAGTGTGCACTAGTCGGTTATGTTGACCTTTGCTTTTAAGATGTGTCTGAGGTTGGCTCAGCGGACTGCAGCTGGTTGTTAGTTGGTGGATGAATAGCCTTGGGTCCGTTTGCTGTGTTGTGTAGTGCTTTCTGTCAACGAGTCAGTTGAGTGTTAAAATTTGAAGGTGCATGGATAAAGGTTTTTTTTAAATCAACCAGCCCTTCTAGCATTGGCATCACTGGAAGCCATATTTACATAGTAATTCTCTGGAATTTCTCCACGTAGCAGCATCATGAATTGCACTTCTTGATTACTTACTTCCTTGCAACTTCCAGAGAAAGATTCTCTCTTCCTACTGGCTGCGTGACTTGCTGTCACTCTGGTTCACACCATAAATGCTGTCAGAAAACCTTAGCTCATCAGATTTGGTGGGTGATGACTAGTGGAGATGGAGACAGATGGGTGAGAGACATGCTGATGACACTGTCTACTGTCTGGGATCACAAAAAGCCTCATGGAAGTGAGAACTCATACCAGCCCTTGCTGCCTGCCAACTGTCCTGCCTCCTCTCTGCCCAAAAACGCCAACTGGCGAGTGGCACATGATTGGTTATGAAACAGGAAGGTGGCCATATAGATTAGTTCTTGCCACTGTTCAGCTTGCCATGTGCTCCGAGGTCATGCTCTGGGTTTCTGTGAAACGTCTAGGGACAGCTTGTGTTGTGATAGATGCTATTTAAATAAATTGTAATTGAAATTAAATATCTTTCAAATATTATTCGTTTGGTTTTGTTTTGGTTTGATATTTTTTCAGTCAGTATGATGCACCCATCAGAGGCCAGGGAGAGATCACCACCTGGACATTAAAGCATTTCTCCCCAATGAAAACTGTACGACAGCAGAATGAATCATTCCTCTCAGTTCAGGGCTTTACTTCCCCATTACGGGAAATGGATGAAGTTTCATCGCATAGGAACTTGTTTTGCTTAATAAAACATACCTTTGATTCTGATTTGTTGAAGTTAGATCCAATTTGCTGTGTTGGTTACAGCAGTTTGGAAAAAAAAAATGATGTGTCACGCTGTGTCACTGCTTCTTTTGGCATGTAAATGTATTTCCTTATTGCGGTGCAAAGGCTCGGTATTTTAACTTTTCAGTCTTGTTAAAACATGCTTGGCCTTTCAGAGGAAGATCTGCATAGATAAGCTGGTTGCACAGATTCTGAGATAAAGCGGGCAGATTTAGAGCGCAAGGATTTTCCTAAACCCATGTACGGAAAGCTGCACGGAAAGCTAAAGATTAGAGAATCAAATTAAAATGCCTCAGTTTAAAGAATTTTGTGCCAGAGACATGCATTTGCATACACATTTCAGATTGTGACACATTCGCTTTGCCTGGTGGGGAGATTGAATCTGAGGTGTTGCCCTTGACGCCAGCAGCCATTATTGTAAATGGGGCTGTAATGGCCTCACATTCACACAGAGGTGTGTAAATGTGAGGGGAGGGACATTTCAAATTACCTGGGTGGAGCTGGCCTGAGGTTTACCTCCTTCCACCTCCGTTCACTGATCAGTGTGTTCTCGACTACAGCTCGGAGCATAGTCTTTATTTCTACACACTATTAATGCCTATTTCCAAAAACCATCTAAATATTTTTCATGATCAAGGTTGCATGTTTGCAGCCACGTGCATGCACTTTCCCTTTAAGCATACTATCTTTGTCCCATGAACTAATCAGATTTGTTCCCCTGCAGAGCTCCAGTATGTCCAAGCGGCGCTCGTCAGAGAGGGGGGCTGGAGAGACATCAGGCAGGGCCAGCAAGCTGCAATGTCCCGGGATATCCGGCAGCAATGCCAAGAGAGCTGGCCCCTTTGTGCTTGGTATGGAAGCTACTTGTTTTCTCGGCCTGCTAACATTACTGTCAGGCCCAAAATATTTAAAGAGATAGCATCTGTTCGGATGAAAATGCGTCTCGTGTGAATTGCGTAACTTGCATGTGACCTTAGAAGATTGGGGAAAGGTATGTGCGTGAGTGGTGGGGTGCCTGTGTTTGTACATTTTAGCCCTACGCAGGCCTGAGACAAGAATGCTAAGAATTTTGCTGATCTCTGTGACATTTGCCAGAAAGGCCTCTGTCTGTAGTGGGACAAGGTTATTTTCTTTCTCTGGACAATGTAATTCTCTCCTATAGTCTGAATTGTGTATATTGTCTGCAACATGGGTATTTCACTGTTTGCAAAAGTAGGTGCCAAAGAAAACATTAAACTAGGGGTGTTAAAGGTGCACACGCATGCAGTCCTTAATGAGCTGTGGAAGAGCACACACTCCAGCATGGAGACGGCCTTTTGGTCATGCAGCTGTTCTTTTTCTTATCCTTGCAGGGCCTCGTCTGGGCAACTCACCAGTACCAAGTATAGTGCAGTGTCTGGCCAGAAAAGATGGCACTGATGACTTCTATCAGCTCAAAGTAAGTCTTTCAGAGTTCATTTCTAGGTTTTAGATTGCTCTAACTTGGAACTATTTGAATACAGCAATCAATACAAACTGAGCATGTCATTCAAAACCAAGTCAGTGTCACTGCAGACATCTAAATTTGTGATCTTTGTATTTTATTGCTCCGCTTTTAATCTGGTACAAGTAACAAAATGTGAGCCAGGTAGTTTTACTGCAGCCATCTAGTGTCTTTTAAACAAGGAGCACCCCACCTGGAATGACATCTTCTAACCCCAGCGATGGTGTTGTGGATCAGTGTGTGAAACCTTGCCCACAGTGCTTCTGTGTCCGCTGCACAGCGTGTTGAACTGCAGTCCAGCTGTGCCATGTCTACCCCAGACTCCAGTTTTTACATTCACTTCTCTTCAGATGTGACTTGAGGTCCGATGTTCAGTACCAAAAGTGACGATTAGCTTCATGTGAAAAGGTTAAAGCTCCCCCACTGTACGCTCTCTGGCCTCATGACCGAATGTTTGCTCTGTTGTCACGTGTAGATCCTGACACTGGAGGAGCGAGTGGACTCTAAAGGGGAGACTCAGGAGGAGAGACAGGGGAAGATGCTGCTGCACACAGAATATTCTCTCCTTTCTCTACTGCACAACCAGGATGGAGTGGTCCACCACCACGGCCTTTTCCAGGTAGACTTAGACCTGAACACATTTGACCCCTGAAGTTACATCTCTGCAGGTTCACAATGCACTTTTAATCACTTTAGTTTCTGGTGTACAACTCATCAGTGTGTAGGTGAGGATTCTGTGTAACTGATCTTGGAAATGACTGAATTTCAGGAATTTCTTTCGCTTTTCAGTTTCATGTTTCACCATGCCAGCACAAGTACACGCTTATCTCCTCAGTAAAAGCAGCAGTCATTAGTGCTTTTCATTAGTCCAGCTATCTGCCTATATTTTCCTTGTCAAGGTTGTTGCAATAAAGTGGATGTAACGTTCAAAATACTTTTTATCATTAGTCACACTCCATTCACACTCCCTTCACCTGGCTCACCACTCCTCTAACTTTCTTATTGCTCCATCATCCCCTTCCATCTCACTCTGTTTTCCCTCTTTGTTTTCCATTCACATCTTGTCTTTTTCACTCTGCCGTGACTCTTAAAATAGCAGCCAAGGCTGAACAAAACATACATATATTGCAACAAAGTGTAGACTGTCAATATGCAGGTTTCATGCATTCACATTTTTAAATGTCCAGCAAGTAAAGCAGTGAGATATTAACACTAAAAACTGAAGTACTGGTATCATCCAAGGCTGTTTTTTGTCACAAGTTGTGTCATCATTGCAATTTTCAACTGTGATATTATATATTGCATGTTTTCTTAATATTGTGCAGCCCTAATAGCAGCATTTAGTCATGTATCCTGATTTATTTGTGTCTGTAACATTGATTGGGTTATTGTAGTGCATCTCCACTGTTACAAAACCAGTTCAAATGTGCTTTTCAGAGGTGCTGACTTCACGTAAAGAAGGAAAAAACTAAAGAAAACAACTGTTAACCTGATAAGAATAAACCCATAGTCAAGATGTGGTGACTCTGCTTCAGCTGGAGTTGGAAGAAGAGGAATGACCTTTGTCATTTGTTCTCACCCACACACTACGGCTGACTAAATTTCTTATTCATATCAGCTACATGTGAGCTGTTGAAAGTTGATCTTTCAGTGTAAAATTCCAGCCTGAAGGAATCTGCTTGATAATCTAATTTAGTACAGGAATTTGTTCTGTTTGATGTATTTATGGATCTCTAACCTTATTTCAAGTGGATACAGGAAAAAGTGCATCTAAAATGTGCACATTTCTGTCCATTTATGAAATGAAACACCCTCTTAGTAGTTGTTTTTTGTGTGTTTCTTTCTGTTCGTGGCTCTGCAGGATCGAGCCTATGAAATTGTGGAGGACATGGAGGCCAACAAAGTACGGAAGATGAAGAAGCGGATCTGCCTTGTGCTGGACTGCCTGTGTGCTCATGATCTTAGTGACAAGACAGCAGATCTAATAAACCTTCAGCATTATGTTATAAAGGAAAAGCGACTGAGCGAGCGTGAGGCCATTGTCATCTTCTATGATGTGGTGCGAGTGGTGGAGGCCCTCCATAAGGTCAGTTAGAGGTCGATCTTGGTCAACACAGAAGGTTTTTTTTTTCTTTTCTTTTTTACTATCACACCATTGTACATTGTATTTATACACAAACATGCTCATGCACATATTTTTCATCAGTGGTGAAGCTTTTATAGTACAGTGTTTTGATAAACTGTAAGAGAAACTTCTTATTGTTTGTTGGTAGCATATCTTCATGATTACTCATTTCCCAGGCTCATGTGCCACTCCCATACTTATTTTTTCTTCTCTCTTTCCTGCTTACAGAAAAACATCGTGCACAGAGACCTCAAGCTGGGAAACATGGTGCTGAACAAACGGTAAGCTGATGCTCAGTCACTCATCCGGTCTTGTCAATCAGTTCACTGGGGCTCATTTCAGCAGCCCCAGCAGCCTGTATCCAGTGCACATTCTGCTTTAAAGCCAAGCAGAGGTCACATGCTTTAAGAGTAAGATCAGTCTCAGAAACTGAAAGGTCTGCTCTCTTGTGCTTGATTCTGGGCCTGTGTCAGTGTGTTGATTCTTTCCTCATGACTGGATTTTTGTAAATGAACTCTTGATGCTAAACAGAACAAAAAAAAAAATGTTGCTGCTCTGTTCTCAGTGGGTAGTCTGACAATGCACTTAGGACACTGCTGACTGCGCCTCAGGTCAGAGTGCTGCAGTTTAGAGGGGCTGTGCAAGATGGAAAATTACTCATTGGTAAACTGTATGAAATATGTGGCAGGAACAAGTCCTTCTCACTTTGAGAATGCTTCTGTTTTCATTTTTAAACAGTTTTGTCATCAAAGGCATGTAAAGTTCACTCAAAAAAGAAGTGTGCAGCCCTGCAGCCTCCTCCATAAGCTCTAAATGTTGCAGGTTTATTTGGGAGGACTGACTGACTAAAGCTGAAACACAGGCTTTCTATTGCTACACTCACTCTAGTGTGATTTATACTTCTGTGTGGAATCTGTGCAGAACCTACGCAACAGGCTCAGGCCACTGTGATCATTTCTATTTGTGTGTTTGATGTGTCAGTGTTGGTCTTTATTTGCAATGGCCAGCATACTAATTGGTATTGAAATTTCCATGCCAATAGATTGACTTCCTTTATTTCAAATCCAAAAAGGTACATTTTGCAAGTTCCATATACACTTTTGAGTTGTTGCTTTTTTTTTCACAGAAGCATATCTTTAAATAAATGAGCATGCTCTACATTTACAGTGATAGCAGTGTGAAAAGTGTTGTCTACATGTCCGACTGGACATGTCAATGTCACACTTTGAGATGTCCACTGCTTTGCATATTTAGTTTCTGCATACACGCAGTGCCTCTTCTACATCAGACACCTTCACCGCCAGCAGCAATAGTGTTGTGGCCGGAGGGGGGGGGGGCAGACAAGCAGAACACTCCGTCCCAGCTGGAGACAAAGGAGAAGCTTGCCAAAGGCCCCATAGCTCAGAGCTGACTCACCACAGTGCAAGTCACACACACTTAGATACACATGCACTCACACAGTCATCATTTATTTACCCTATATTCTGCTGCTGCTCTTTTTCTTCTACGTTGAAATCTCTAGCCCTGCATCACCTTTACCACCTGTAGGCTACCATCTTTAACTTCTTCATTCATCCATTATGCTTCGTTA
Organism: Arrhamphus sclerolepis; assembly: GCA_037176975.1. Taxonomy (NCBI): domain Eukaryota; kingdom Metazoa; phylum Chordata; class Actinopteri; order Beloniformes; family Hemiramphidae; genus Arrhamphus; species Arrhamphus sclerolepis. The sequence goes on from JBAMYA010000008.1 coordinate 14,594,906, forward strand.
TTGTCTGGTTGTGATTCCACCTTAGGTGTGTGTGTGTGTGCAGTGAGCATGGGAAGAACATGGTCCATTTAGAAGCAGACTAATTCAAAACTCCCCCGTTCGTTCGGTGGTGCTTGTCATCGTTCTGAGAAATGCATTAATGGCATGAAAAAGCTCAGCAGTTTATGCAAGAATGATGCGATTTCCTCTTGCAGAGCCAGCTGTTACGAAAGCAGGATGTTGTTAATCAGTCTGCAGGGTCACTGATGATATGTTTTTGAGTTTTAACAACTTCCCAATTTAACAGGATTTCTTAGAATTCACTGCCATATTTGGGCGTATATTACAACAAGGTATATTTTGCATTTTAGTTCTTTTTAAATGTGAAACTGAAGGTAGATCTCCCACTTGTATCCTCTCTATAATGCACTTTCTAAGCTTTGTATTGTTGGATGAACAGTGCGTATTATGCAAAAGTAAACGTTTTGGCATTAAAATGTCTTGAATTTTAAAGCCTGGGTCTTACTTCAAATTGTCAGACCCCAGCAGTTTTTCAGAAAGGACAAGTGCTGGTCTCTGTAGAAGTTGCTTGCCCCCGTGTTTAATGCTTCCTCGCCAGCTAGTCTCTTCCCTTCCGACTGTCACGGTGGGAAGAAGTCATGGGAGATGTTTAAGGACTCGGGTTTCCTGACTTACCCAGGTTCACGTGACCAGGAAGCAGAGCTGATGTGGTTTCTCAGCAGTCCTCGGGGACCCTTGCCTCATGAGGCAAACATGCAATTTCATTTAGCCAATCTCCGGTGCAAGAATAGAAGACTGGGTCGTGATGCGCACAGACAAAAGAACAGACTGATTCATGAAGGAAGCTTTTATTTTGAGGGGCCTTGAAGCATCATACTCTGATCCTCCGGCCCACCCTTGTACCGCTCACAAGGCCCCCGTATTGTTGCAAAACCCATTGAAAGGTTCGAATCACATGAGAGGCTGGAAGTTATGTTGAGTGAATGATCTGCAGGGAGGGTTGAGATTGGAACATTTAGTTGTAAATTGAGTGTTTAACAGCAGTTGGCTCCAGACGGTGTAATGGGACCAGTGGATATGTATGATGGAGCAGGGTGTGAAAGTGAGAGAGAATAAGGGAAGCTGTTGACCTCAGGCTTTTTAGAAAGCGGATGTGGGTGAAAAGCATGATCCAGCAAGAACCCAGGCTGTAGACGACGGCTACTTTTGTGTCTGCTCATGTGCCTTTTTAAATATATTTTCGTGTGTACTTTTTTTTTTTTTTCTTTTTGTGCACGTCAAGTATATGACTGTGTGTGTATTATATATAAAATTTCCAGCGCATCACTGTGTAGGCTTAGTCATCGCAACAAATATCATAAGCCACAGGTTGACTCACATGTTTGCCAAAGTGCAGCTTTTTTCTTTTTTCTTTTTCACTTCTATCTGTGCTGAAAGAGTCCATAGTCCCACAGCTCAAGTGAAGTCAGGTTTCACTCTGACATAAGCCAACTAAACTTACCATGGCAACCTTTTGTGCTATTATTTCAGCAGGTTCCAAATTGAGCAAAAAAAACAAAACAGTTTTGTCTTCTGAATCTGAAATTGTCATTGTCTGTAGATGGTCACGAGCTGGAAAGACATTGTTAATCATTAACTAACTGTGCAGAGCATTAAAGTGTGTGTATAGACAAAACACAAACATGAGCGCATGCATTACAGTAGATTATTTCACATAAGAGCATTATCTCCAATAAATCCTTAATGCAGTGTACTCTAGAGGTTAAAGGCTCTCATGTCTAAAATAGGGACTTTTTGTTCAAACAAAATTAAATTTATGATTGCATGCTGCTTGTTAAGCCTTTGCTTGTAGAGGAATCTGTGTCTTAGGGACTAATGTACGTCTAATAGTAAATGCATTTGTCAAATGGTTCTTCCTTTGTAACAAACAAAGAACAAAGACAGTCTAACTTAGTCAAGTTTAACTTTATCACCTCCTGTGCCTTGTCTTGCTTTATTTGTTGAAGGTGATTTAGATTTATGAACTTGGGACAATTTAGATAAATATCTGTAATAACTAAAAAGGAACAAACAAGACAGGAGTCGAGCATGCCCGCTTGAATTTGTTACAAATGCTTCTAAATATTTTTCGAAGCTCACCTAACTTTATTAAAACAAGGTGTGTCCGCATGTCTCTCCTTCTTGTTCTCTGTGCCTCACTAGTTTGAACTGTCAGATTGTAAACTTTATAATGAGCACAATAAAGGGAAGTATTAGGAAGTGCATTCAATAGCTGTAGCAGTATTAAAAAAGAGAGTTTCTTGTTATTATCAGAAGTATAAAAAATGTATTGAGCAGGTGTGGTTTTGTGTGCATGCAGGACTCACCGCATCACCATCACCAACTTCTGCCTGGGAAAACACCTGGTGAGTGAGGACGACCTGCTCAAAGACCAGAGAGGAAGTCCAGCCTACATCAGCCCAGATGTATTAAGTGGTGAGTGAAAAATATGTTGCATACATGTTTTTATTTATTTTCCACCAATTGCATGCAGATTTGTTTTTTATTTTTTTCCCCCTCAACTGTTACACTTAGTCATTAGACAAGGTGGGTATGACTGTTGGGTTTGGCATCTTCAGATGCTGATCACCGCTGTTCTTTTGATCATTGATCTTGTGTGCATCAGTGCACAAAACCTTCACCACTACTTAGCATTAGGTGCAAAGTGAAATTGAACTGGGATGTGTGTGACTTACAAGTGAAGCTCAATGGTCCGTCAAATATGCCAAAATTACAGACTAGAAAGTCAGAGGTTGGAGAAGTCGCTTTTATTGATTTGGGTCCTGAGAGGATTTTTGGAATTCTTCTTGAATTGTGTAATGTTTGGAAGTTGGTCAAAAGTAGTTTCCTGATTATTAAGAAATAAGAAGGATGTTGTGTTGCAACATTGGACAAGCAAAAGCATGATTTTTTTTTTCTTCTTTTTTTTTTGTGTAATCATGGGGATTCTGCATTTTATCACATATGGTATCTGCAGAGGAAGCAACCCTCTTGTTTGTGAAACTGTCTTTGTCTGAGAAAGCAGAAATCCATTTTTGTTGTTCAGCATCTCACAAATTTGCACCCGAGCGCCACACGTCAGTAACGCTGAGGCTTAAGCGTGCTCGTTTTTGAAACATCTCAGTTGAATGAGTTTAATCATGGATTTCCTCAGCAACATCCTGGACTCTGTGCAAAGATTTCAAACACACATTTTTCCCGTCCAACCAGTTGAAAACCATAGATGAAACCCCTGCGTACATATTGGCATAACGTGAGAGGCACACAATTAAACAGAGCTTCAGTGACTCATGCATGACTCACTAGAGGGAAACTACTCCCTTCCCCCGCCTGTGTGTGTGTGTCACAAGCTTTAACATAATTGCCGGCTGCTGTTGCTGTCGCCTCCCTGGCTGTAACAACACTGCCTATGGTAAAGCACATTCACGATGCTCCACCCTCATCAACGCTTGTTTATTCATTTTAGGTTCTCAGCTGCTTTATTGTCTGAGTTGTTTTTTTTATTTTATTACAAAGCCATTGGCTGTTTGTCTGTTTGTCCTCAGGTTTTCTAGGAAACACTGCATGTGAAGTCATTGCTTGCTTTTGCTTTGGCTGTTTTGTTAATGATTAGACCTGGTTCCCCAACATATTATCGACAGTCACTTCAGGCAAAAAAAAACAAAACAAACCTGTCATTGCACAAAATAAATGTCATCCTCAATATGTGGATTCTTTCATCTGTACTTTTGTTGTCTGAAAAAAACAGATTGACTATCGTATTGTCCTTTGTTTCTCCAGGCCGGCCGTATCGTGGAAAACCCAGTGACATGTGGGCTCTCGGAGTAGTTCTGTTCACCATGCTGTATGGCCAGTTCCCCTTTTATGACAGCATACCTCAAGAACTCTTCCGAAAGATCAAGGCTGCAGAATACAACATCCCAGAGTGAGTGTCTCACCTGCTGAAGATGATTTAAAGCTGTGCTATGATGATACATCACACAAGAACATAGTTTTTACACTCACAGCAAGACCCCTATATGTTCCATTCACACTAAATTCATCTTTGTGTATTTATACCAGGAAGATATGTGATCACCTTCCCTGAAATGCAGTTTCCTGGTCTAGGTGCATATGATGACAAGAGTTTTTAATGCTGAAGTGTTTGCACTGTAATCTTTTCAGAGCTGATATTGAGAATTATCTGTTTCTATTGCTGAAGTAGCTTCCTGTTCCCTCCACCTCTTCACAGGGACGGTCGTGTGTCAGAGAACACAGTGTGCCTCATCCGAAAGCTGCTTGTGCTGGATCCTCAGCAGAGGCTGACTGCAGGAGAAGTGCTGGAGTCCCTCAGTGCCATCATTGCCTCGTGGTAATTACTCCCTCTGCTGGATGTTTTAAAAGACTACACACATGAGCTTGTCAGGTCTTTAAGTTTGGAAAGTTTGATTTGTATTGTCTTGATGTGCATTACTCTGCATAAGTCATTCCAAACAGTCAGGTTCATCACTGTAAATTAAATAAATAAATTAAATAAAATCAAGTTCTTGCCTTTCCTTAATTGCAGGCAGTCCGTTTCCTCAATGAGTGGCCCTCTGCAGGTGGTTCCAGATATCGACGATCAGGTCAATAACCCAGAACATTTGCAAGAGGTAAGACTTTAGAGGAACTTACCTCACGCAGAAACACCATATATGCTTTCAAGCTCAAACAGAGAATGCTTTTAACACCGTGTAAATATTATCACAGCAATTTCAGCTTAGTGAGCAGTTTTTTTGTTTTTTTTTCCTTTGCACAGGCCAAGGCAATCGAAGAGTCTTCACAGTACGAGTTTGAGAACTACATGCGCCAGCAGCTGCTGCTGGCTGAAGAGAAGAACACTATCCATGAAGCCAAGAGCTTCCTCACCAAGCGCCAGTTTGGCAGCATCCCACCTGTAAGGCGTTTGGGCCACGACGCCCAACCTGTCAGCACGCTAGACGCTGCCATCCTAGCACAGCGTTTCCTCCGGAAATAGCCCCCAACCACTCACTCAAGCCTCTCTTGGCCCAGCACAAAGCAAGGACACCTGCAGAGACCAGAGAGGACTGAGGTGGAAAGGCCCCAATACTGAACTGGCATACTGGAGGCCCTGCCTGAGCTGGCAATTGGACAACTCCCATATGTGGGTCTTAGCAGGCTGGCCGGTGCAACTTTCCATCTCAGAGCTCCACCTCTCCTTGTATGGATCCGCCATGAAACGTGGAAATTTCTGGGGGAAACTCTGAAGCAAAGGCTCCCTGTCTCTAGGTTGCCCACTCTCATTTCACACTGTGCAGCAAACCCAGTGGCACAGATGCACATGACGCAACACAAAGCTCAACAAGGCTTTGCTTGCAGTGTTGAAGAAACTATAATCCCCGTCCCCCTCACTGAGATCTTCCTACTGTAACAGCCCCCCCTCCGCCACCCCATTAATTCTGGGTCGCCTGAGCAACGCAGGTCCAGAATCATGTAGCAACTCCCTCTCTCCATAGTGGTTAAAGGTATTCCCTCAAGTCAGATCACCTGATCACAGATGTCACTTCTGTATACCTCCATTCCACCTTCCGTCTCTCACTCCTTCCTCTGTTTTCCCCGCGTTGAAAGATCATCCTCATCTTGTCCATAACTTCAAATCAATCTACCTCTTTGTCTCTCTCTCTGTTGGTAAACGATGCTCACTGTTCTGAGACAAGGGATTGTAACAATTGAGTCTTGATGCCACCAGTGACATAAAGCATTAATGTTTTCTGTTGGAGTGAACATGCTTTGAAACCTTTTTGGTGGTTTCTAAAAATCTGAATAAGCTTTTTTTTTTTTTTTTTTTTCTTTTCATCATTTACCTGAATAAGTAGCATTTTATCCCTCTAGTTGCATCGAAGAAAGAACTGAATATCAAAGCATGTAAACACACACTCACACACATCCTTTGATATTTTTTGGGATGCATCGTCTCCTGCTTCAGCTCATCCCTGTGGAAATCTATTTTTAGCATGTAGGCAGCTAGTGTGAGATACCTGGAAGTCACAATGCCAAGAACTGAATGGGTAAAACTGTAGGATCCTCCATGCCAAGGCATATTGATGGTAACTTCTCCCCAGTGCCACTGTAATGATGATCAGGCACTGTTATGTCTCTGTTGCCAAAAATCCTGTCTTAAATTTACTCTTAGCCAAGGAAACTGGTACTCACAGGCTCATTCGGAATAATTAAGTGGCTTCCAGGTAACCTCCCTGTTACTCCTTATCCAAACAGATCATGGGACAAATGTTTTCAGTATGAATGTGAACTGTCATTCTGTTCTCTGATACATCTGCAGTATCCATGAGGGTGTATGTTTTGTGCGTGTGTGTGTGTGTGTATGTGTGTTGTGTTGTATGTTTGGACCAGGCAAAATAAAGAGTCTGTGGAGCTGTTAACCCTCTGATGCTCTCGGACGCTTTAAGCTTTCCTCCAGTCATCATCATGTTCTGTTATCCGGCCTGCCTCGGTGGCAGACACTGTGAAAACCAGAGCAGGCTCTGCTAAGGCGGTGCTTGACTGAATGTTTTTTTTTTTTTTTGGGAATAACATAAATGCTTTAAGATTGGAAAGGATCACATATCTATTGCCTCTCTTAAGCGCATCTTGTACATGCTTGTCTTATCTCACTATGTGGGCTCTGTGAGACTAACTGGTGGCTGATAATACTGTAATATTTCATAGTTAATAGAAAATTCACACTCACAGATTTGTAACTTTGGATTCTGGGTTTGCTAAGCATTTTTTTCATGGATTCTTCTATAATCACAGCAATGGCAACGCTACTAACCCGTGACTGTTAGGCATTTGTACACTGCATTTTGCCTTTTTTGTATTTGGTACCTGCTTTATGCTCTTTAGACTTCTTCCTATTTATATTCAAACTGATTGCATGAACATAGCCTTTGGAATTTTTTCAAATACCTTTACTTGTTCTTTCTTTTCCTTTTTTTTTTCTTTTCTTGTAATTTCATTGTGATTTATTTATTCACGTTTAGATTTACTCCCCAAACCACAGGGGCTTATATCACAGACATTGATTGTAAGACTTTACCTTAAACATGTCTGAGACTCTGCAACTTTTGCCCGTGAAACAGGCCCCACAGCTGTTTGCGCTATCAGCTTTAAAAATGTGGTGTTCACTCAAACAGTGCTTCTACTTAAGCCATCTAATCTCAATCATTTTCATACACATTCATGAAAGAGTAGCATTTTTTGTTGTTGTTCTTTTAAGATTACTTAAAACAGTTTCTTGCCATTCTGCCGCAAGGTTTGTGGTCACCTTAAGCTACACTAATAACAAGACTGACTTTTGCATAGTTCTATTTTTGAAAGAAAACAAAATAATTTTCACATGTTGTCTTGATTTGTGGACGGGGGTGTTTGTAGTGTTTTTTTGTTTTTGTTTTGTTTTTCTTTTTTTTTCTGCCATTACCCTCAAATCCCCACACAAGGCTGCATTCTCTGGTCAGTATGTAAATAATGTACTATCATGACTGCGCCAGTCGTATTGTATGTACAGTAGTTCCACCCAGTGACTTACCAATTCTGTTTCAACACATGCCGATTGATGTGTACTTTAGGCCACGTTGGCCATCAAAAAACAAAAAGACAAACAAACCACCACATCTGGAGGCTAAAAATGATGCGTCAGGCGAGCAGTGTGCTGTCTTGCACCTCAATGTGAATTCCATGGGTATACAGCAGTATTGTAGTAGTTTAGGCTGTCCATCAGAAAAAGGGGTGTTTTTTCTGAACTCCGTAGCTTTCGCCAAACGCTGACATCAAGTGACCGTCTGTGTGAAATTCTCCAGCGCCATCTTCCATGGGACACGGCTACAGATTAGTGAATGGAAATTTGATGTAGATGTTGTTTAATCGTCTCTCCCAATCCGAAAAGTGTTTCACTTTGAAGCTAGTGAACCGTGCCACACTCAATGTTTGTTCTACAGAGTTGTGTTGGTAGTCTGCTTTGTGAACTGAAAAGCATGGACATTAGTTTGATGTTGAACTCAGTAGAAACATGTTACTGTTGCATGATTTTGAATTCCCAATGTGTGCCAGAGCAACGTAAATTTTAACTCAATTCACCCCTTTTGGGCCGAGAAGAATAACAAATTTACCCAAACTGAATCAGTAGAGCAACTTTAATCATGTTTATTATATAAGTAAATTAAGTGGAGCCCTGCCCCCCCCCCCCTTTTTTTTTTTTGTTCTTTTTTTTTTTTTTCTTCACCTTGAGACTAAAATTGTCAGCACATACCTGATATGTTGCAGCCCGCTCCAACTGGAAACTTGGAACAGGGCATGAAATGTGGTGTCGTTTTAAACCCAATGGGACAATGTGTTGAAAGCTGCTTGGTTGGACATGGGCATCAGCAAACTGATTTAATTGTACAGATTAAAAAACATGTTTGTATTAAAAAAAAAAGAAAAAACAAGACATATTTTTCTACATCATCAGATCTCTACTTGCATGTCAGCAATAAACTTTGATATGGAAACATTCAACTTTGTCTTGTCCTGAATTGTTCATGGTTTGCCACTAGGTGGAGCAATTTCTTAAAAACGCAAAAAAAAAAAAAAAAAGCAACAGTAAAACAGCATGTGTATTCTCAGAGGTCAAAATACTCGATGCTTGTGTGGACAGCCTTGTATATTTTTCTACCAGAAATCAACAATACAGCTGGAGAGGGTAAACAGTACTTAAGTATTAAAGACTGTTGTGTACTTCAAGGAGGAAAAAAAATACAGAACCGTTGGCTCTTTGTGCTGCTCCAGTCTTGTGGGGGATCCGGTTATGGGCCAGCTGAGGCTGACATGCTCAAAAAGGAAACCTCCTGCTGAATGTTCCGGTTAGTAACTCCATTAGGAGTCTTGCAGACCAGAAACCCTACATCTGAGCAGACCTGATAAATGGATTCACTCAGTCATAATGACAAAGTTTGCATGATAAGTCGCAGCAACAGCTTTTACATCATTCCAACACCCAAATGATTACATGCTAACGTAATGCTTAGAAATGAGTTTCAAGTAACATTTCCCACCCTTCTGTGCTTCGATTAGGTCACTGGTCTCCAAACATGTCAAGCCGCGGGGAGTCTAGAGCTCTCAGAGGTCAAAGTTCCACAGATGCTTTGTCCTCATAAATTGCAACCAGCTGGCCTCGAATAGGTCCTTACTGGCTTCATGTGTGTCTCACACAAACAAGTGCTCATTAAAGGCTATGTCAGACACTGTGATATTCTAGTTTAATTGCCTCCGAGGCCATTAGATATTCAGTTTTGCTGGAAAAGAGCTGATTTAATTGCACAGCTGTGTAATCCTTGTGGTGGATGTTTATCTGTTGAAGAGGTTTTTTGTCAAACATCTCCTGGTAATACACCAAAGCCATACATGCTAAACCAAGTTCATGTTGGGGTAAAATTAAAACATGGGACTTTACCACATCAAATACTGCTGCAACCAGACAAGACAGACCTCACAAAATGGAACAATCATCCCCTGGACGGGTTAAACTGGACTGTTGAGTTAGTGGAGGTTTGTTTCTCCTTCCAGGTAACTACCAACAAGTGTTCAAAGGTAATGCTAGGTAGTGTCACAGCATAAGCTAAGCCAAGCTATAATAACTCATTTGTGACAACTGAGTTAGATAGACGACTGTTTATTTTGGTGAATTTAAAAAAAACAATTCATAAAAACAACACATTTATCAAAATACATAACCAAAAAAGCAAATACTTATTTTTTTTAATCATTTTACCTATCCTATTCTAACAACATATATATATATATATATATATATATATATAAATCATCTCTTAAAAAAACAAGCAAACAAAAAATAACAATCAACTTTAGATACTTGGCATCAGACATTTCTACATACACAGAAACATAAACACACCTTTGCATATTTACACAGAATTTACACGATAGTCATTGACAATTTTACACTTTTCAAAGAAGCACACTGTTTAAACTGATCACTTAATTCAGTCCACAATTTAACAACCAGAACTAAAAGACATCTTAATTTCACTTCAGTTCTTGTTTTCATTATTTTCCAAAACTAAATAAACCTCTCAATTTGAAGAATTCCTGAATGTAGACCGACTATAAACATGATTTCCAATATTTTTATAAACATGATATCCCTATTTTGAATAGGCTATATAAGTTATAAGTTGATTATCAATTTATTAATTATTATAAAATATCAAATACAATCCATTTTTGTTCATTAAGCAACAGATTTTGCCACCTTCTGTTTAATAAATGTAATTAAAAAAAAAAAAAAAAAACAGACTACGGTGGAGAACCACTACGACATCATAACAAAATGCCATGTCTTTCTCATGAAACCACCAAGTTTTTATTAAAAAAGAAGAAGAAGTAGAAAATCAAGTATTTTCAGTATACTACATGCAAAGTAAACCTTTGTGTTGCGTTATTACAGCCTGGGTTATGTCAACATTTTATACATTATTATATTTGTGCAGTGTCAAGTACTACCACTCATATCGCTAAGCACTAAAAAACAAACTGTGCTTGTCATAGGGTAATTAAAAAAAAAAAATCTGTGACTTAATTCCTGACTTTTTTAGGCTTGAAACTTCGGCCAACATCAGTCTTAATCATTCACAACTTTTTAAAGATTTGATAATAGTTCAAATGTAGGTGAAAGAATCTATCTCAATGAATGTAGAATATAGTATTCTTTTACTGCATGCTTTGAAAAAACATTATTTTGTGTTTTGCAGTAAAAGGGTGATTAATATTAGAACTGGCGCTCTGTTTATACAAGTTAAGCATTTTTTTTAAAAATATATATATATATCCCAACAAATCTGCAAATGTAATGTCCAGTGTCTAATCTGATGAAACAAAGCTCTGAACAAGCTCCTCCATTTGTCTCCAGTCAATGCCTCAAAGACTATGAAGGAGAGGAGGAGATGAGAATAACAGCATTACGGCTTGCATAACAGACATTCTGAACCAAGTTCATTTTTGTTGGCGAGCCGTCGTGGCCACAAAACGGGCCCCAAAACCGAAACTGCATCCAGCCCCCACATGAGGAGCAAAGAGGGAGAACATCTGCAAAAAGTTTCTATTAAATCGTTTTACATTCATCCTCAGTCTAGTTTAGTTTTAAAACAGATGATAAAACAGAAGTGCTGTCAACCGCAGTGAATAGCCACAAAAAAGGCAAAAAAGAAAAAGCATAAATTGAACAGATATACTCATTGGCACTTGCTTTGCAGTTAAATACAATGCAAGTTAAGGTCTCTTTCCATGATGTATATTCACATAAGTCAATAAAAAAAAATGGGGAGGGACCGCCAGCGTCACATAGACTATAAAACTGGTGCCAGTAGGAAGAAGCTTTCATGTGGCAACTTGAATGCGACCAAAGAACTGAGCTGACCAAATCTAATACAGATAAAAGTTTTTCTCTTGAGATGAGCCAACTACTTCAATCAAACCTAATGCTTTGAAATATTTAACAGTAAAAAGGGTTGTAATGTTAAATGTGTCCAATTTGTGAAAACTCATACAAAGTTAAAAGATGAAGTCAAGTAATAATGACAACATAGAGTTCATTAGACCGTCTTCATTAGATGAACAGTTGTGTTTTGTAAAGACCTGCAGCTCGTACATTTGTGCGGCTACAGGAACTGACCTTGGAGGACTTAGTATTAGACCATTCAATTTCATCCAATTTCCGTTTTGAAATTGAAATAATGAAAAGAATAGGAACCATATGTCATTTTTCATTTTGAAATCACGCAAAAAGAGAAAAGGCCTGTATTCTTAAAACTGAAAAACCCAAAAAGTAAGGAATGACCTTTTAACTAACTTCAGGTGCTGTGTGCATGAATGGAAATTTGGAATTGAGAAAATTATTACCTTTTTTAACTTTGCTGTACGCCTTTTCAAATTACCCGGAAGATGTTTTCTCACGAATAATTCTAATAGTAACAACAATAACAACAATAATAATAATAAGAAGAAGAAGAAAATGTATTTCATTAAGTATTTCTTATGAAAGAAATTTTTCATATGACATGCACTGACCATACGCGTGGTTTGTGGTTTTACGTGTCAATTATGGACATAGCCTACTTTGCTGTTCAGTCTTGTCTTCTATTTGTTTGTGTCGCTCTGTAATTGCACAACCAAATGCCAGATGGCAATACAGGTTATTTCCTGCAGGCTGTGGTCTGAAGCTAGGCCTAATTTTTATTGCTTTACTTACAGCAGCTGATAAATGTTGACCAGTAACATTGCAGCAATCATCACTTTCTAACCGGCTCAAAAATAATGAAGAAGTATTGCAGGAAACGCATAGTACGAAATGAAATGCTTTTCTGCAGTGCACATTTCTGAAGAGGTGTACGTCAGGCTATGACAGATGTGCTAATGTGGGCTGCTGTGTTTCGATGGACCATCATCAGTGTATGGTAGTGTTGTAAAATGATACACAGATGCCACTGGAGTTAAAAAGTTTTTTTGGCTTGTTTTTGCTGGTGGAGAAAGTTATATTATTTTAAATAAAATTGAACCTGATACATAAGTCAAAAACATTTTTATTGCTCTAAAAGGTCAACATCAACAACAACATACAAGCTGATAAGCTAACACAACAAATAGTTAGCAACAGTACTGGCTTCATTCAGGTCGTCTAATTTTGATTAATCATACATGTCAGCAGCCATGAGCTAGTTCAAGCCTTTAGACTATTCAAATACCAAGTTGTTTTTGTTTTCGTTTTTTTTTTTCCCTTTACATCAAGGCTGCTCGGTTTCCCACAATCATGTATGCACCATAGACTTTATGAGGATGCTAACAGCCCCTGGAGCACTGGAAGAGTTCCCCATTCCTGAGGGTCGTTTCTGGGCTGTGAACTGTCGACTTGGCCAGAAATGATATACCTAATAAGCAGAAATGAGATGATGGAGCTCTCAGAGTCCTGACATCAGGCGCAAAACACTGTTGCTGCACTTTCCCTGGAAAAGCATAGAAATGTCGCATTGGATCTCTCTTTGATGCACAGAACAACCAAAGCTCTGTCTGTAAAAAGTCCTTGACAACAACCTGCTATTTGTTTGTCAACCAGTTACATTTTAGACAAATGAATTCCCAAATGAAAATGACAGGAATAAGAAAAGAACAGGAGGGTCAGAAAGTGTACAGGGAGAAAATAAAACATTTAGTCACATCGTAACTGCAGCTGATTGCTGCAAACTAATCGACATGTTAGCCAGCAAGAGCCCAAGTCAGTCACGCTGGATCAGCTAAGCTAAGCTCTAGCTTAAAAGAGGTTGTCTCTAAAATAGGACATTCACACCAACTACACCAACACCAATCTAATGCAGGGTACTGCCTCTAAACTAAAGATCAAGAGAAAGAAAATACATATCTATAGAGAATTATTTATTCACCAGTTTCATTACACAACACAGAATCGTGCACATGTACAGTATGCTTATGCCATTTATGCTTAGAATGTTTGAATTCATTGTTAAATTGTATTATCATGTGAAGATTTTACTAGGTTTCTGAGGCTGGGATGTCAGTTTATATCTCGTCAGTCTGTGTAACTTCAAGTGACCCTAAAAGCAGAACAAAGGACTTTTGTTCACATTAAAATATCAGTTTCATTCATTCGACTGAACATTTCTTACTCCAACGAAGCACTGTTCAGATGCAGCAATCGTCTGTGCGTTGTTATCTGCAAAAAAGCCAAAGTTTCCTCTCCGTCCTGGTGTAATAGCTGCGTATGGCTTACATGACTGTCACACAATCAGTATTGATGAAAACTAGCTCACATTTCTACAGTAGACATCATGGCAGATGCAGCTACGATGCTCAAGACAGCAATGACAGAAGAGAAAAGAAAGTGTGACAGAGAAAGAGACCAAACAAAAATAAATCTTAGTTTTTTAAAAGTACCCTCCATGACCTGCTGAGGTGCCCAGAGTGCTAAAAAAAAAACGGCAAAAGTTCCTCTGTGCTGCTTCAAAGTGTTGTGCTTGTCAGGAATTATGATTCCAGCATGATCCAAACCTTAAGTGCTTGTTTAGATGGTTGAGGTGAAATCATCTCCTCAGCTCCTTTTCAAATACAGATGTCCTTTATTTATTAGTTTTTTTGGTGTGTGTGTGTGTGTTTTTAAAAAACAAAAAAACATTAAAGCTGTAATGATGCTGACATTGTGGCGTACTTGAATGTCCTTTCAGTCTAACTGAAGATCAGCTGAACCCGCAATGAAGTTCAGCTTCATGGCGCAGCAGTGGTTTAACTAAAAATGGTGCATTATAGGTGGTACTGTGTTACAGCCGAGCTAAGAAAACAACAGCCAGTTTTGCTTTATTGGGACTGCATGTGGTTACGTTTGACGATACGTTTGACATATTTTGTGCTCGGGTGTGAACATCATTAATGTGTTTCTGAGGGAGCCATAGCCTACCCTTAACAATTATAGTGTTTCTGTTGGTTGGTATCATATTTCTGAGCAACTTTTCGACAGATTAAAATTGAGACAAAATGAACATAATTCAAAGTACATATCATTTCTTTAATGAACAGGGTTGGCGTGAAAAAGCAGTTTCTGTGAAAAATGTGGAATTCAGCCTGTTGTTGGAAGTAAAGCAAGCATCTTCTACTCTTTTTTTTGTCTCAATCAACAAAAAAATGTGGTAAGTAATCCGACCTCGAGTACTGACAGAAGGTTTCATTTTAAAAGCCTCATGCAGACCAACCGCTAAACCCCTTTTAGTCAAATTCATATGAAAATCGTTGGTGTGCATGAGGCCAGAAGATTGTTTACAGCTGCACTCTTTCTCTCTTTGACCTTGCCATGCTCCGTAAAAGAATCACCCCTGCTTCATGTCTCATTTCTGATGACATCTCAGGACATGCATATGTTCTATCATCAATCTTTAGCCTGTTTGCATTTGACATGATGCAGAGGAACCCAACCAGTGTGAGCATATTTTGCTTGCACATGGCTTTATCCAATGCTGAGAAATTGAGTGCGTCTCATATATCTCAACAAGATGACACTGAGAAGAGCCAGGCCAGACGACGGAGGAATAATCTGACGACCTTTCTGTCACAGTAAATCCCCTCCTCTCCCTCTTTCCCTTTTTAGCCTTTCTACCCATTCAGCAGGAGCTCCCTGGGAAATCCAACATGCTGCAAGAGTGTGTGCAGGAGTCTTCAAACTTGTTTTCAAATTGCCCGCTAACTCTGAACATCTGGTCTTACGTGGCAGAAGGCAGCCCTGTCAATGGGAGCCCTTGTCTCACCAACAGCTTGAGAACAGCTCACTGCAAGGTGAACAAGGAGGCGAGTGTGTGTGTTATGAACGTGAGCCTGTTTCTGCAGGAACGACCTCATAACAGGCGACTTTTAGACTTGTGAATACTGAGTGTTTGTGGAAGGCCTTAATGGAATTTGAAACTAATTTTTAAAACAAAATTTATCTTGCCACCAATTACCACGTTAAGGTGTGTGCAATTTATTTAAGATGTTATTTCAAAACAAATCCTGGGACGACTGTCATTCGCAGACATCTAAACTATTGTAAGTGGCTTAAGACACACTGATATTTCAGCACAAGTCCTCACTCTGCTAACTGTTCTGCTCTTGCCAAGATTTAAAATCTATTTATTTTGTTTAAATATAATTTACTTATGAAGTCCATGTATACTCATAAATCTATCATGAATGCGTTTTTAATACATCACCTAGCCTATAAGTTTTAAATGTAGTAATTAACTGTTAAAACAAGCAATAATACCCAGAGTTCCAACTTTTATTGTTCACCATCAAAATCATGTTTTAAGTAACTGTATAAATATACTCTGACATTAGGTAACATCTACTTTTATTTATGAAAGTAAACCTACATGACCATGACCATGACCTACAATTAATAATTATTTGTATAATATATATAATATAATATATTTATATAACTCTGTTTTTCACTCCCCTGATCAGTGGCAAGTCTGTTTTTAAGCCAGTTTGTCTAAAATTCAGCTCTTGAGCGCCTTGACTTCTTGTCAAGTAAAAATATGCTGCTACATGGCCTGAGTTAGACAGGGACAGGGAAGGTGGCTCAGTGGTAGAGGGTTTGGCCATGAACCTGAAGGTTGGTAGTTTGAGCCCCCTCCTGGGTACACCAAAGTGTCCTTGGGCAAGACACTGAATCCCTGATTGCTCCCAGTTGTCAGGCCAGTGCTGTTGTATGGCAGTTCTGCTGACAACTGGTGTGTGAATGGGTGAATGCTTACAGTGCAAAGCACTCTGGTGCTGTAGAACTACAGTTGTAAAGCGCTATATAAGTGCAAGCCATAGTGTTTATTTCTCATATATTTGCTAACATCAGATCCCTTACTCACATGCATGAGGAAAATATACTTTGAATGAATTAGTTTGCTGTTTTGAAAAAATTAATCAAATTAGTAAGTTTGCATTAATACAATCCATAGTAAATTCAATTTTTTTTAATCTTACATTTCTGTAAGTGAAGTGCCCCCTGTGGTTTTTTTTTTTTTTTTAAAACTTCCTTGACTTCTCTGTTGTTTATGTCACCACATGGAACTCGTTAGCAAATCATTTCAGTTCCTCTCTGCTGTTTGTGAACTCCTGAAGAAGAGCACATTCTGCAAGGTCTGTGTGATGAAATACATACCATATGAGTCATAGCAGTTATTTGAGTTGCTGACAGAAACTAGGATTTGAAAACATTTGCATTTTATAGCTACTGTATTTCTTTCTACATACTTAACGTGCAATCCTGAGTTTTAGTCATTAAACCTCAACCGTGCAAAATATTTGATGAAATATGAACTGTGACTTCCACATGAGCATATATATATGAACAGCTGTCTGCATATATATTAATGATTAGTACTAACTAATGAAACTTGGATATATACGCAATTAAATCTTGCAGAAGATGTAAGTTTTCTTCTGCGTAAGTGACATTGAGTCTTTCACCAACTCTCTGACACTTGCGCAGCATCAACCAGTAACCACAACCAGTCTTACAGACTGGATCACAGTTAAGTAGAGCAACAATATACTGTCTTAGTTTGCTGTCTTACTTTGGGCATGACAGGGACTGAATGGAAAGAGGTTACTAATGCATTTAATGCCAATGCCCTCTGTCCAAAGAAGCATCCAAATAGTGAAGTGACCATGGTTTTATATAAGGTTGGCTAAATACTATTGCCCCATTTCTATTATCCCAGTGCCAGTGTGAAAATGGGATTCATCCCTGTATGATCCAGTTATGTACATCCTTTACTCATCTGTGTGTCTAGTTTTCTTTCTCATACGCTTTTTTGTTTTAATAAGCAGTCCATGGGAATTTGTACACAGTCTCTACAAAGTCTCTATCTTTGCAAAGTTGTCTATGCATCGGTTACATGAAATAAATGCCATTCTTTAACTCCCTGCTCTCTAACTTCTTCCAACAACAACAAAAAAAAAAGAACACTTTACAGAATCTGAATGTGCGCTATCCACATAATGATCCCGCACTGACCATTTGTGGATAGGGGGATTGTCAGCTTGGGAAAAGGGCTGCCGACCATTGACAGTGATTACAAGTCTTGCAGCTGTTGCCACTCAGCGCAGTTAGGACAGAAACATCTGCAGGAGCTGTGCTAATGCTAGAATCTGTGGAAAAGCTCTGGAAAACACAGCTGCCTGTCTGCATTTTCTGTCACCAACGACACAACATATCCATCTCAGACGCTCTGATGTCAGTAGTTTCCTGCAAGAGTCAGAGCAATGTTTAAATTTTGAGCGGCATAAAGACTGTACAGTGAAATTGAACATTCATTGTTTCTGTTTCTTACGTGTCAAAGGGAGACGTCTTGTGCAAAGAATAAAACCTGTCTGAGGTCTTCTTAAGGTTTCCTCGACATTTGCAGCACATACTGACACAAACAGCTGCTGACCAGAGCACAGAGGAGGCGTTAGGATTCGTAATATTTGCAATTTGACTTTTTATCAACTACTTTAAAAGCAAGAATAATAAAAGATCAAGTTTGCTGATAATGTTCATTACAGAACTAGATCACACTACATGCACTACATGATGTTTTGGCATCAGTTGTGTTGGTGTTTGACACCCAAACTATTTACAAAAATCAAATGATTTATGAGGAAAATAAGAAACCACAAGGCTTCACATTTTTCCTGTAAAGACAGCAGATTTACCAAAATACATAGTAAATGCTGTCTTTCACATCCTCCCCCTCTTGTTCTGAAGAACTCCCACCCCTTCATCTCGTATCTGTTGGTGGCAAACAGCCGCTGGATTTCCTTTTTGTGCCCGTTCAAAAGTTAGATGTGGTGTGGGCGGTCGATACATGTCTCTTTCTCTTTGTGAGTGCTGTAAATATTTTCCCAATCAAAGAGTCAAACTTCAGAGTGTGGTCTAATCTCTGGAAGTGCATCAGCAAGACTCACATCAAAGTACAGGATGAAGGAGATGAGTCAGGACAGGAAGAGTGCATGTCTCTTCCATTTACAGTCATGTGAAAAAAGACAGTGCACACTCTCAATTCTAAGGTTTTACATAAAATTACATGATAAAAACAAAATGAAACCCAAAAGGATTAATCTGGCCCTTACCAAGTATTGAAAGTAAATGCAACCTAAGATGAACATCAGCACATGATATGTAACATTGGCTCATTCTTTTTAAGAAAAAAAGAAAAAGAAAAGCAAAGTTAAGTCCAGATTTTCTGTATGATGTTATTAGTAATTCATTCATTGTGGAAGAATTTCCCCACAGTTTACAGTTTACGTTTGTTTATGCTTTATTCTCTTGACCTCCACTACAACATTTCAGTCAGTTAGAGGATTTTTACTGGCCCAACTTGTTTATTTTCTTTTTACACCATTTTGGTATTGATTTGCTCATTGGATTACATTACATTTAAAAAAAAATGTTTTTATCCAAAGCAACGTACAACAAAAGAATGCAATCAATCTACATTAAAATAATATATTACAAAGTAAGTGCAATTAAATCAGCGTTTAGATGAGTGAGGCGGGCTGTGACACGATTCAAGTGCAGTTTGAGAAGTTAAAGAGAGAACGTAGCTATGACAGAAGGTATTCTTCGAAGACGAGAGTTTTTAAGAGCTTCTTGAAGGTTTTTGAGGAACAACATTGAGAAACCACGTGGGAGAACAGTCTCGACTGAAGTCGCCTCGTATGAAGAGAGGGCAAGGCCGAGAAGAGGTGTAAGCCTTTACAACTGAGTTAATATAAACAGGTCTGGACCCTGAGAGCACCTTGTAGGCGAGTGTCAGTGACGTGTGTTTTATTTGGGCAGCCACTGGAAGCCAGTGTTGCCCAATGAACAGAGGAGTGACATGGGCCCTTCTGGGTTTATTAAAGACCACATGTGCTGCTACGTTCTGGATCTTTTGTAGGGGTGTTATTGCACAAGGTGGAAGGCCAGCTAGGAGGGCATTGCAGTAATAGAAGTGGGATATCATCATGGCCTGTAGCAGATGTTGTGTTACATATTAAGTCAAGTATAGTCGTGTAGTCTTATTTTCTGTATGTCGTAGAGCGTAAAGGGAAGTGACCGGGATACTGAAGCAATGTGGTAACCATGACACCCAGGTTCTTAGTGGCCTTCATAGGAACAACGGTAGTAGAGGCATTATTTATGTTAACGTTGTGGTTGCTTAAATGAGGGCAAGGATAAACCAGGGCTTAAGTCTCAGATGGTTTAAAATTAAGGTGGTGTTCATTCATCCGTGCAGGTAGATTAGACAGATGAGCCGAAATAGGTACAGAGATTGTGAGGTCATCCAGTGGGTTGTGTATCATCTGCATATCAATGATATCCGAAGCCAAGTCTTGTGATCAAATGAAGCGGAGGTGGTGGTGTTTGTATGACAAATAAAAGGGGTCCAAGCACTGAGCCTTGAGGCACCCCTGTGAAGCTGATATTCCTGGCATCATTGTCCTTTTTTGTGATACAGTTTTCACCAAGCTTTAATTGTTTTACAGATAGCCTAAAACAGAGATGGGCAACTCCAGGCCTCGAGGGCCACTGTCCTGCATGTCTTGCATGTCTTGCATGTTTCCCTGCCACAACACACCTGATTCAAATGAATGTCGTTAACAGACTTGTGCAGGCTTGGA
>JBAMYA010000008.1:14615258-14635864 GCA_037176975.1 Arrhamphus sclerolepis
GACAGTCTAGTACCTGCACTCTTTTACCAAAAAGCCATGCTGTTTTAGCACATGCAAAATGTGACTTGGCATTGTCTTGCTGAAATAAGCATAGACTTGCCTGAAAAAAATGTTGCTTGGATGGCAGCATATGTTACTCCAAAACCTGTATGTAACTTTCAGCATTAATGGTGCCTTCACAGATGTGGAAGTTAACCATGCCATGGGCACTATTATGGACTGTATGGACTATGATGATACTATTGACTATTTACTCATGCAGTTGTTCACAAAGAGTTCACAAAAAGCCCACTGTTGCTTGTGAACAACTGAGTTTCGGAGATGCTCCTTTTATATCCAATCATGACACTCCTGTTTCCAATTAACCTGTTCACCCGTGGAATGTTCCAAACAGGTGTTTTTTTTGAGCATTCCTCATCTTTCCCAGTCTTTTGTTGCCTCTGTCCCAACTTTTTTATAGCGTGTTGCAGCTATCAGATTCAAAATGAATGAATATTTGAAAAACAGCAATAAAGGTCATCAGTTTGAACATTAAATATCTTGTCTGTGTAGTGTATTCAATTTAATATAAGTTGAAAAGAATTTGCAAATCATTGTATTCTGTTTTTATTCACATTTTTCACAATGTCCCAACTTCATTGGAATTGGGGTTGTAAAATCTTGCTTTTTATTTAAAGAATTATATATTGGTTTAACCTAAAATCTCATTTATGTCAAATATACAATCACGCCTTTCTTTTTAAAATATTTATTTTTCTCAATATATCAGTATATACTGATATTCGCTTTGTCTGAAAAAAAGCCAAGTTCATCCAGTTCAATAAAAGACACCCTAAAACAACTGTCAAAATATTCAGTGTCCTTTTAATTTACAATCTAAAAAACAAAAACAAAACACAGTTACAACACCAAAAAAGAAAAGGAATATTCCCCAAGAAGGTCAACTTTACAAAATAAAATGGGAATCTCAATCTGGCCTTTGATTTACAAGTAAGACCAGCGCAACGAGGCACACGAGTGATATATGAGCTCTAACCCACACTGAGAAAAAAATAATAGTTTGCACAGAACGCACATTTTCTATCGCTTCTTCTCTTTGTGCATACTACAGTATAAAATTATCTCAGCTTTTTTTTTTTAATATATATTTCTTTTTATATCTTATGATTTGTGTATTATTGCTAAAAACACACAAGAGAAAATACATCAAAGTGTATGGTAATGAACACAAATTCTGTTTCACAATCAAAGTAAACTCAGTATCCAGCCTTTCTAGACACAAAAACTACAATGAATGTCTATGGAGGGAAAACATAACGTCTATCAAACATATGCATTCTAGTGGCGTTTAGGGTCAAGCAAAAGATGTAAAAGTACAGAAATGTTTCTTGAGCATGTAAACTGCACAATTAATCAGCTTTGGATGAATGAATAATGCTTTCAGCAGGTGTTATACATTGATTGTTGATTGTTGTGTTATGACGGACAGGAGCATAGCCTTTTGACCCTGCAGAGTTTGGTCCCATTGTCAAACCAGGGTCATCTGTTGTGCTCATGTCAACAGTTATTAGAAGTACAGTGTGACTGCCATCGTTTTCATTCAGCTTAAACAGAGCTTTTCTGATTACTTTCACAAGTATAAGGCACAAACTGATTTAACAATGAGAAATACATTTCTTACTGCTTCTTCTAATCACCCCATTGAGAAACATGTTACAAAACTGAAATCAAAACAGAAAAACCAAAAAAAGAAAAAAAAAAGTAGCAGAAAATTGAACTTTCTCATGAAACGCCATTAAAACAGTGTTTCTACTAGTCACAATCCATATCCTGATGTAGAAGGTAGCTATTTTGTCAGGTTAAACTGTCCTGAAACTTAAAGAATAATTTTAAAGAATCTTGACCACCATTTATCAATCCATCTGTGTCATAAGCTGTACTAGCAACACTTTAGATTTTCAGCAGACTCCTTTGCTGCCTCACTTCTCAAGTATTCTCCTGATCAATCACTGCCTGTTTGTGGTCCTGCTCTGCTTCGCCTCCTTGCTTGCCACCTCCTTGCTCCCCATTGGCCTGGAACTTATCAAGGCCCCATTTAGGGCTATTCACTCTGGCACCACCAGTGGCTTTGCGGATGATGAATCGTGCCCTTCCACAAGGGAGGCTTCCCCGTCCTCGCCCTCGGCTGTCCATCCAATTGTACTCAGGCTCCTCGTCTCTATCATCATGCTGAAAATGTAAGAAGCAAAGATGTTTGGATGGATAAATTAAAGTGACTTATTTTGACAAGGAAGATATGTGGTTCCAATTGACAGCAGAAGGTTGTTTTTAATCAATTTAGAAGTGGGAAGCAATCCCAGAAAAGAGAGTAGCCCTACCAAGTAGTATTTTTTGCTCTCGGGAGTAAACTCTGGGTCCCAGTCTTCACTTTTTGAGTGTGCTGCAACATTCAGAGTGTTGCTGTGTGAACTGTTTCCCTGATAACTACCTTTGTTCCAGCTTCTTCCGGAGATCCGTATTTGCTGTAATTGCAGAATGAAACTGAGAATGAGGTGACACAGACAAGACTGTGAAAACCAAATTATGCTTCTGCTTAAACTCACAAATCCTCCACGTGGCCATCCTCCTTCAGATGGTCTTGGTGACTCCCTCTGACCCAGCCGAGCCCTCTCAAATACCTCCTCTTTTGACTCAGGCTTGTTATGTGGTAAACTTTCTTCTTTTTGAGATTTGGACGAGGAGGAAGATGAGGATGAACTGGAGCGAGAACGCTTCTTCTCACTGTGAATGTAAATGCAGTCATGTCCAGATGTTCATTTAGCCAGCTTTGTAGACAGCATTGTTTGACATTGCTGTTTCAAACTTCTAAGTACAAAGCAGTTTTACGTACTTTGATCTCTTGCCATATTTGGAGAGCTTTTCCTCTGATCTCTCCCTACTAAAATCAGAGGAATCTCCCGTAGTTCTTTCTCGATCCTGATTATAATCTCTTTCATAGGTGGAATACTTTTTACGACGCTCAATGTCCAAACGGAGGTCCATTGGGTCACCCTTCATTTTTTCCCCACCGTCCTGAACAAATCAAAACACAGAAGACAACGTCGTGGACAGACTTTGGATTAGCATGTAAATGCTATTAGTCTGCTCTCAGCCAAGCTGGTTTGTAGATCAAATAGTCAGGTCCATGGGAAAAGGGGGAAAAGAAATACTTGACAGCCAGTTGGCCTGAATAACATGAGGCCATTCTGGTGGGAATTTTCCTTTGCACGTAAAAGGCCAAAACAGCCTTTCTTTTCTTTCTTTCTTTTTTTTTTTTGGTTTTAAATCTGTTTTGCAGTATTTTCTGAACCATTCTCCAAAGCATATGGTTAAAGGTAGGGCAAGTTATTCTATTCGATTTGTAACTAAGAACATGGTTCATCACATTGAGTGAAAATCCCTCCACCAATCTGCTAGCTCCTCATAAACATATAATTAAAAAATAAATAAACATTTCTCCAGCCAATCATCAACAGGGGGGGAATTTGTGCTCATGCACAGTGAGGCGGTAGGGCTGGAAAGAGTTCATGATGGAGGAGGGAGGAGCTAGCTCTCTACGTTCTGTTGATGTTTTGTTTCAAATACAAACAGATTCTACATTTTTCATAATTTGCCAGGCAGCTATTTGATTATAGTATGAGAATCAGCTTGAAAAAGTCTGCGGATTAATGTGGCTAAACAATCCTGCACTGTTGACACTAAGCCGGTTTCATGCAAACGCTGTATTTGTATGACATTCTCACTGGTGCATTCAAGCACCTGTGAGACGCCTCAGGGAAAATGGTCGAACAGTACGTCTAGACGCTGATTTCCACATTTAAGAATGTCAAGCTTCATCAAGTAGGTGTGTGTAGAGTTTTCGAAACACAACAGTCTTAAAGAAGGTGGGCTTTCTTACTATGTCAAACATGTGTCAGGCAATTGCAATTTGATTGTCATACTATACTGATACCGCCATATAGCTGTATGGAGGGTGGGAAACTAATCTGAAAACTTTGAGATATGCTTTAGGAAATGACTGAAAAAATACACAAGTATAAATGCACTTTATAGGCATTTGGTCAAGACATGAAAAACCACCAATATGGCCTTTCAACAACAGTAGAGAATAATAAAAACCTATATGACTGAAGTTTACTCAGTTCTTAGTAGTTGCTGCTCTTCGATTCGCTGTTAGAGCCAAAGAAGTTATATGAGGCATGACTAAGAATGTTATGCAAGTAAACACAAGCACATGTGCATAACCTGCTTGCTGTTGGTTATATTGCTCCTTATTGAACTTTTTCTTTTGTCTGTGATAATACTTACAAAAATGTTTGATTAGAGTCCTTTGGAAAACTTCCATTTCTGACAGTATTTGATTTTATTTTTCTTTCATTTTAGCCTCAGTCAGGCTTGCCCCCATAATACCAACAATTCACCACGCGAGGCCGCACAACAAACAAAGTCAAAGTGCCTTTTTTTTCATCTCTCAGACCAGTGCCACTCATGGAAAGCCACAGGCTTGTAGAGCACAGTTTAAAGGCATCTTGTTTGTTGTTTGTATTTCCAACATATGTCATACTACAAAGTGTTCAGTCACCTTGTAAGTGCCTTCCTCTGAGCTTTTCATCCCCTCAAAACGTTGAGGGTGTTTCTTAAAAGCGCTTGGTGAAACGTCAATTCGCCTGTGAGACAGAAGGAGACATTTAAGACAAGAAAGTTAAAATGGTACATAATCAACAGTAAAGGGGTCAAAAATCCAGACAAGCTTTGAACTACACTACATTGGAGAAAACAACACAACATGAGAAAAAAGCGAAATGGAAAAAAATAAAATAAAATTAAAATACAGGGGAAAAATAAAACTGACCTTCACCAAGCATGAGAACTAAAAAGCCAAGATAATCTGCTGATTATCAGATAGGGAAAGGTGAAAGAAATACCTGAAAGCTGTTAAAAGAGGACGTGAAGCCACAGCACACTGAAGGTGAGAGGGTCACTCAATAGGCGACTCTACCTGTGTATCTCTGGGCTTTTTCTTGGTTTCATCATTTCCTTCGTTGCAGCTTGTCTTTCGTACAAGGTGAATCGCTCATTTAGAGTCATGCCAGAAGATGGAAAATGCTGGGCTGAGAGAGTAAACGATAAGAGATGAAGGCTATTGATATTTCTGAATGTAATAAGTTACTGTGGATACAGTAATGCTGCTTTCACTGCCTTGCATCCTCTATTGCATCCATAAATGGCGTCCTAATTGATGATGGTGAAATTTGTCTTTGTCTTTGTTATGTCGAACATTTCTCTCAGGTTATGTCACAATCTGCTGCTTGTTCTTTCTGAAAAATGCAACTGCTTTGTAGTTTGCCACTGATTGCAAAGTCAACATTAGTATACATTCTGGTAACTTCAGTGGCTGAAGCAAACACAACATCGTGTGTGATTCTGAAAAAATGGATGTCTTCATTTATTTGTAAAAGAAAAGTTTTATGTATAATATGACAAATATGACATGGTATAAAAAGATATGTCTATGGTTATGACTATAGGATTAAATTTAGAAATTAATGGGAATTAATGGAAAAATTGTAGGATAATGTAGTTGACAAAAAATATTTCACCATTGACTTGCTTAAAATAATCAGACTTAATGCAAGCTAAGTGAAATTTCTGTAAATTCTTCCCCTGCAGTTATTTTCTATTCTTCAAAGCCTATTTAAGTATCATTTGTACATTATTCTAACCTCTCTAGAATATTCCAAATGTTTAACAAGATATGGCTGTGTCAAAAATGACCCCCAATTCACTGTATCGTGCACTATATCGTGTGTTTGCCACCTAGAAGAACTGTCCGAATATGTAGTGAGAATATTTATATACCTGACAAGCTGCATTCAATACATTCTTGAGTGCATCACACAAAGAAATGTACAACCAAGTGGCAACATTCCATTTTCCAGGTTTAAGTTCATCCAGGAAGTAAGTGTTGTTGCAGTTCCTTGACTGACCACTAGGTGCTCACTCCAAAACAGAGCAAATCCCCATTAACCACCATGTTAAATGTGTCAACTTTGAAACAGAAAAAAACAAATTTACAGCCTGATTTAAAAACAAACGTTTTTTTTTTCTTCCTCTGTGTTTACATATAACATCCATGACAACTGTACAAGGGGAGCTTTTTTTTCACCACATCAGATATATTTTTAAGCAAAAAATCTGACCAAGCAGATTCCAGGACGTTATCTGACATGCTTGAATGAGAGCTGACCACTGGCTCTGCCGTTAGCTTTGACAGCTTTGTCCTGCCTCTTTGCAACATTATGCTGAAGCCCATTGAGTAAAAATGAGCTTCAACAGCTCTCTGTAAAAATCTATGGGTCACATGACCAGATGGTTTGCCCACAGTTCATACAGTCATTGTGTACAACTGATGACCCTTTGCTCGCAGCAAGATGTTGTATTCTTGGCTTAATAGGTCTGACAAAAGTAAACTCATAGTGTCCGAACGTACATAGAACTTCCATGTATCGTGCATGAGTGGGTGATCTCGAACACAACCTGTAACTGTGCATGGCATTCCATTAATGTTTTTTAGAACCTCTACAAAACAATTCCATGTACACAATTTGATCCCAAAATTAAAATATTTCCTAAATTCCCCTGCCTAACTTCCCACGGAAGCTGCAACCCCATACATGACTCACCTTTGACGTGGTGAACGATGGCGACAATGTGTTGAGCAAACAGCTCGGATGGACTCTTCTGTGACTGAGCAGTCTGAACATGCTGAAATATGGAACGAAACTCCTGATTCTTTTTTGAGGACTGCACAAGGTCCTGAGACAGCTGCCGCTCTTCAGCTAAAACATCCAAAGAGCTGAAACGACAGGAATGCACTCTTATTTCTGCAGTTCAGGCCTCTGTTTCATAACAAAGTGGGCCAAAATGTTGCTCTAACTTTAGAATCCTGTTTCCAGAAAGATGGTATTCTGTATGAAATGTGAAAATACAAATAGAACATGGTAATTAGCAGAGTAATAAAAATATGTAATGCAAATGGTACAGAGATGTATCAAATGTTTCACTGTTTCATTAAAAAAAAAAATTGCTGAAACTGTGTGATGCTAAAAAAAAATGTCAATTTTTATTTTATTTTATTTTTTTTACATTTGAGAAGGGGTTTGACGGAATACTTAATGGTGCCCACCTCATCAGGTTCTCTCCAACGAAATCCATTCTGACATTAAACGTTGCGTCCTGTTTTCTTGAGGACACAAGAGGTGTGTCTTTCCCTCTGACTGTAAACATCTCTCTGTCAGAGTTCCTCTTCACTGGTGAGACATACGTTGGGACAAAGGGAGATGCTGCCATCTTCCTTGTCTTACTGCTCATGTCTGGAGACGGTTCTTCGAGTTTCCCCGTGAACTCGCGTCTAGTGAGAGCTGCAGCGATGCTTGCTGCTTTATCTTGCTTCCCACTAAAATATGCCTCTCCTGCCACGGCATCATGGTCACCATTCGCAAGATGCGAGTAGGCTGCATTCTGCCACTTGGCAAAGCACTCTTCAAAGAGCTTACGGTCTGAATGAACAACCCTGCTCTTTGGTTTAGAGGTTTCATCACCATTGTGCCAGTCTTTCTGAAGGGATTTGGAAGGAGGCTTAGTGATCTTTTCCTCCTCTTCCTCCTCCTCCTCAGCTGACAGAAACGGGGAGGCTTTCAAGAAGCTGTTCAGGGACACCTCGTCCTCTGTGTCCTCTCTGTGCTTTCTTGAAAGTGAATCGGACAAGACCACTGATGCTTTGCCGTTTACTTTACCCTTTTCCAAATCTGCATTATTAGCTTCTGTGCTCATGCTGTTTCCCCAAGCAGAGTTAGCTTTCTTATTTTGCTCTTCCAAAAACCTAAATGACGGGCAAAAAAAAGAAGACAAACAGCTGTATCTTACAAAGCATGCTGCTGGAGAGATGATGATAAACATTGAAATACTTGGTCAAATCTGAAAATATTTCATCCAAGACGTAAAAGCACTATACAAAAATAAAAATAAATTAAATAAATTAAAATTTTATATATGAATCATTCCAAATCCTAAAAACTGCATGGACCCTGTACCACAGAAAGAGAAACTTGTGCAGAAACTTAGAAATCAAAAGTATAATTGGCCTTACTTCCTGAAGGCGATGGAGATCGCTTTCTTATCTCCATCCAGGTATTCCTCAGAAGAGAAGATGTCGAAGCTGGAAAGCATTGGATTTAGACCTTCATGTGATGGTTTTTTTGTTGAGCATGGTCCACATGCTGTCTGCCACATGGTGGCACCATTGCTGGTGTCATTTGTGAGTTTCGTGGGACTGGTCTGACTGGTACTTTGGCCGCTCTGACCAGCAGTAACAGTAGAAGTGGCGAGAGGACTGTTTTTCTTTGGACTACTACTAGAATCTGTCAGATTGTGCCAGTTCCCATCATTTTTCCCACCTTCTCTGGCATTTCCTGCCAGTAACTCAATATGCTCTGTTGGCTCCTCATCTGCCCCTCCTCCCTTTTGGACTTCTATCGAGGCCACTTGGTCCTCTTTGATATCTTTGGAGTTTTGGTTAACCAGCAGTGAGGCTGGCCTGCATTTAGGGGAGGAGGAGTGTGATGAGGAGGAAGAATGATGAGAGTGTCTGGAGGGAGAGCAGGATCTGTCAGAGCGGTGAGAGTGACCCTGAGGGGGACTTTCTGAGCATTTCTGGAAGTTTTGTGACTGTCCTTGTGAACTGTTAAACTGCCGCCGCTGCTGCTGTTGTCGCTTTTGCTGCTGCTTTTGAGGATTCTGCCTGTAATTCTTCCAGTTGGGGCGATAGTAATAATTATTGTTGTTGTTGTTGTTGTTGTAGCCACCACCTCCGCGCTGATAGCGTCCACGAGGAAACTGGCCCCGTCCTCGGCCCCTGAAGTTATAGGGCCTCCGGAAGCCACGGTGATATCCCCGGAACTCCCGGCTGTTCTGGTAGCCCCTCGGGTATTTCTTATCCCGGTTAGAAAAAGGAGAATGAGATCTTGACCGAGACCTTGAGCTATGAAAGAAATACGAGAAAAAAATGGCGTCAAATGTAAACACTGCGACACAAATAACTTCTTTGAATGAGGGTTAATCTTTCACCTTTGATGAAAAATGTATATTGATGATGGAAATGGTCTCTGTCTCCATTTAAAGTATAAAAGATCTGTAATGAACAGTCTAAAGCCTTAAACCATTTGCACCATGGGAGACTTTAAACAGTTTTTTTTTTTTTTTTTATTTGTGATTTTGGCGATCAAAAGTGTTTGACTTTGCTGGACCTTTTTACAAAAATTGCAGCACAATTCTATGCATATTATTGCATTACAAAAATGGAAAAAAGACAATTAAAATAGCAAAGGGGAAAAAATGACATTTACTTTATTAAAGACAAAAACGGGACATAGTCTCCATTTTAATATTTAATTAGCTTGAAAATCTCAAAACTGTAAACACTGAGAGCATAACTATAACGTGGAATTTCTTACAACAGTAAGAGGACCAAACTGTCTTTAAAGAGTAAATAGAATTCTCTTGTAACTTTAATTTTATAAAAACAAGCTCAGTTTTTGTAGAATATTGTTGAAGACAAAGCTTATGCAGCTATAGCTGCAATATCTAGGAACTATCCGGCTAACTGTAGCATTGTTTATAAGTGTTCAGTTTCGGTGTTCAGTTTCTGTAATCCAAGGTCGGAATTCCAAGGCCACAACAGAGGCAGACTGGTCCGACATCTGCAGTGATGCATAAACTAGTCACAAACTGAGTAGTGACCAAAAGAATGAGATCACGAATGCGAGCGGCTAAAATGAATGGAAGAAATATTTTTATGAAGGACCTGGGAGTTGCTGATCCTGCACATGGAGAGGAGCCAGTTGAGGTTATTTGGGCATTTGATTAGGATGTCTCCTGGATGTTCCAAAAATGGAAAGTTTGGTGACAGAACCTCTGAACAACTTACTTAAACTGACATAATTCACAGCCAGATGCATACATATTTTTTCAGTGACTGCATAAGCACAAGTACTGTATGTGTTATGAAGTATTTGTGTAGAGCACATCATAATACTATAGCTGAACAAACATTTTGTTCTAGGATGACTACTTACAAGCAGAAACTATTAATAAATAGGCTCCTGACTTTTTACCACTGATTTAACATATGGAAAATACACAGCTAATTCATAAAATGTGTGGTAAAGAGAGAATAAGTTATATCAAGTGGCTATATATCAGCTGGAGAAGGGGAAAAAAACAGTTGTGGTCCATAATATGCATGTTTCCATGTTTGAGAGGCCCAAAAGGGACTGCTGCGAGGAGAAAAGCAGATTCTGCCTCTGTGCCGGGCTGCAATGCCAGAACAGTCCACATGAGGGCGTAGCCGCACTTCTGGTTCTGCAGCACTCAAACCTGATTTTAGTCCTCAGATTATATCACCACAGCCGATGTTCTTCTCTTCAACAAATTATTCTATGAAACCAACTTTCTCTTCTTTTTTTTCAGCACTATCGCCACAACTCTCTGCTGATATAATTAAAGATTTCAAATGTTACAAACTCTGAACTGACATGAAACTAGTTGAGCTGTACAAGGATTTATTCTATAATTAGATTTAGGAAAAGTTTTATTATACTTTGGTGACAAGTAATGGCGTCGTGTTCCCCATTAAAATCTTAACACAAAGTATAACCTTGCCGAAGTTTAGTTGCATCAGGAAAGCCAAACAAGACTTCAAATAACACTAATCTGAACTGAGCAGAGCGCAGAGAGATCATGGCCATGCCGCAGTACATGCAAAGACACAAAACTATGTAATTCGGCTGAAAAAGCACGTAACTCACCTACTGTGTTTTTTCATTGGAATACAGAGCGACGCAGAGTCAGCAGCGCACTGAGCAACACTGCACACTCTCAGCACAAGCTACAGACACTCTGGATAGCTCTGGCAGAGCAGGGAGTCACATGGACGGAATGAAGACTGGGAGGAAAAAAAAAAGCTGCTCGAATCTTTTGACTCTATGTTTGCCACTTATAACAGCTCTTCAAAAAAAGATTAGTGGGGGAGAGGGGGTTCTCAAAGACCATTTGGACACAAATGACTCATTTTCCACACTTAGATTCCACTTTTTTCGTCTTTGAGGGCTGCAGGGTGGTGTGATGGTGGTGGTACTGCTGTCTCACAGCAGGAGGGTTCCTGGTTTGAATTTCAACTGGGACTTTTCTGTGTCCAATTTGCATGATCTCCCTGTGTGTGCATAGGCTGCTTCTGTGGGTACTCGAGCTTCCTCCCACAGTTTTTAAACTGTGGGAGGAAGCTCTGTGCTTCTTCATCTCATTTCAATTTCCAGCAAAATACACTTAACTTCTCTCTGTGATGGCTGGAAAAGCCCTCAATGCAGAGTTTTGTCATGCTGAATGCTGCCAATCTCTGCAGATTGTGGTTTATTAAATTTCTGAGTAAGGTGACAGCGTAAGATGCTGACAGTGGGAGGAGAATTTCGTGCTCACTGCACCTGGCCAACTTTGACAACCTATAAATATGTCTACCCGGCAGCTTGTGTCACACCACTACCTTTGACTGTAGAAATGTTTAAAAATTGTTTTTTCAGGCAGTATTCTGGGGACCCACTTGCTTGCACGTTAGCTGCCGGAAAATAAAACATTTCTGTGCATATGTGCATGGTTGTTCCTTTTTTCCCCCTCCCACATGCTTGTATGTAAATATATGTTTGTAGGTATCTAAGCAAATGTGTGCATTCATGTCACTCCAGTTCCAGCATATTTTACCACAGAAACCACATGCACAATTTCAAGGTGGGTTCAGGAAGGGTAAACCAAATGATTCCTTCCATGTATCATCTTTACGCTAATTTTAATACGAGCTGCGACACATCCAGGAAATGAGCAACCCTGTCATTTTATTGCAACGCCACATTCATTCTGCCAGAAACAGCAAAGACATACATAAAACCTCACTGTCTCTTCCATGTGCACAAAGATCAGCTTTCAGTCCGAGCTTTTTTCTAATGAAGCAAAAAAAGAAGAAAATGCCTTCTTAATTAAAATCTCGATAAATATTTAGACATGCTCCTCAGGTCAGTTAGCTCTGTGCTAATGAAGCCTGGCTTTACTAAATTCCCTGACCATCATTTGAACTTCTCAAACATCAATTTCCTCTTATATTGGGACCAACTTCGGACTTAGTTAAAGATTAAAATCCAATATAATGCTACACCAGCTTTGTCCATTCACAAACTCGTGGAAGACACAACATGGCAAGGTCTTGCAGAGTACACATAGATAACGGGACAAGTTATCAACAAAGCAACTACAACACTTTTTGACATTCCAGGAGAAATAAATGCGTTTTTGTTTTTTTTCCCACAAAGATACCACTGCAAATGTCGTTCCACATCCACTCCCTCCACATTTACTGCACAGGTTTCGGAGAAAAGAGGTCTGCAGGTATCAGGGGACAATCAGGGAGTTTGCACAATGAACCACCTGCATACGCGTGAAGCTGCATATGATTAAAGGCATCCTTCATTCATATCTACATACTCCTGTAAAGACTTTCAAGATGCCGTTTTTGTTTTGTTTTTTTTACTTGTATTTTAAAAATTATTATTTTTTCTTTATTTTGTGAGTAATAATGAAATTAAAGGAATCTGAGCCCAGCAACAAACTCACAGCGCAGCCATTAGATTGATCAGAGAAGAGGAGACTGTTCATACCTGTAGTGATGCTTCCTGGACCGGGACCTGGAGCGACTTCTGGACCGAGACGTGGAACGCGATCTCGAGCGGGATCTCGAGCGGGATCTCGAGCGGCTACGAGATCTCGAGGTGGATTTGGTGAATCTGGACATCACTGCATTCAGCCCACCTCAAACTGTCACACACAAGCGTGGTAGAGTCCAGTTAGGATTTAAAAAAGAAAAACAAAAAGTACAGGAGAAAAATAAAAATAATAATAATTTTAAAAAAAATGTTTATCAGATCAGATACTCATAGCACTGCCTCTCCATTAAATCTGAGTAAGCATGAACAAAAAATACAGCCTGTGTGGGAAAATATCCAGCTGGTATAACCATCCAAGATGCAGTTCAAAAGCAATGCCAGAGTTGAGTGAAGAAACACAACAGCTGTGAAAAAGGAAGA
This sequence comes from Arrhamphus sclerolepis, assembly GCA_037176975.1. Taxonomy (NCBI): domain Eukaryota; kingdom Metazoa; phylum Chordata; class Actinopteri; order Beloniformes; family Hemiramphidae; genus Arrhamphus; species Arrhamphus sclerolepis. The sequence goes on from JBAMYA010000008.1 coordinate 14,628,482, forward strand.
AGGCACTGTGTGGTGCAGGGCATCCAAACAGAAGCAGTTTTATTTAGTGCCTGGTCATTTGCATAGAGGGCTGTCTTCTAGCAGTCACCTGACATCTTGGCTTTTGGGATTACACAAATAAAATAAGACAATGCAAAATATGATGTAGTTTTCTTATATTTCATGCATTGTGGTTTGTTTATACTCAGCTAAAAGCCAAGTGATGAATATTAGTTTCAGGTTAACAGTGCACGTCTTCCTGAGTTATAAGTCTCTTCAGTCTTTACCAACACCTTTTTATATTGTGTGTTTTTCAAGTCAAAGAAAAGTGGCAATTGTGACAGGAAAACGATGGTTAATTGTGACCAGATTTGCTCCATAGCTTTGCACAAACAGCTGAATAAATTGCAGAAGTGATTATTGTTAGTGTATGTGAAACATCTCGACTCAGTAAAAGCAAAGCTTTTTGCAGCACAGACATGAAATGTGGGAGTAAAGTTGCAGAATTCTTTCTGCTGGAGTCACACTGTCTTGTTTTTTCATTCGTCTTGTCATTTTTGATTAAAAATTCCCTAAATGTGACTGTGACAAGGCCAAATGTCCGTAGATGTTAAAACTCCCTCCATCACCCACTGGACTCAACTTAAACAGAGAGAGAATTCAGTTTATTCATTAGCAAACTGAACCTTGTGGTTAATGATCTGCTGGGAATCTGTCCATATCCTGCACGCTCTCTGCACAAATCCTGAGCATACTTTCAAGTTTAGAGGAGGATGTTCCCAACCCCTCCAGGGCTTCACGTGTTAACCCCAAAATTGAATTATTAGCCTTCTATAGTACGAGTATCTGCTTGCCGCCAAGGTCCACAGGGCATTATATGTGACACAAGATCCTACGTGAAAGCCTGGGATCAAATGACTTATTTCTTTTTTATGAAAGTCATCTTCAGGGATTTTGGAAGGAGGAAATTGCCGAGTGCACATGACAGAGATTTCAAAAACGGCTTACACACAAACACATGGTGGTCCCGGTCCGCATCCTTGCTACTATTTTGGATAGAATTGGAGCAGATCAATTTGCCTCCTCCTCACGCTCCCACTTTTCTCATTCCAAGCAGCGTGTTGTTTTTGGCTTTCAGAGAATAATTTCCTGACGACCCGGCCTCAACAGACCGCCACTTTAGCTTACTGTGCACATTTCCAGACTGGCAGTCAGATGTGGCCCTTTCCAGAGTAATGTGGATTAAAACTGTGACGGCTTGTTGATTTTTAACTTTGTGCTTCCGAGAATGAACTTGAATTGTAGTGGATAACACTAATTTAGTTGTAGCAGATGTAAAAATAAACACATCTGTGTTTCAGGCACTTTCATGTGGCTGGAAACAGCTACCTTGAAATTTCTCAATGGACATTAGCAGAAGCTGAGTGGAAGCTTCTCCACCATTATGACAGCTTTATGAACACACCAGAGCCTTATTCTTGCATTACATGTGAGGAGAATAAACATCAAGCGTGCAAGCAAAGAGCTGTTTTTGCCCTCTAGCTGGTCGAATTGAACATTGAGGCAGTTTCTAATGCTGGACTGATAACTAGCTGCAGCTGTCTGTGCTCCTCACTGTGTGGTCGCTGAACTAATCACTGAGATTTCAGCCTCTCAGAACAGGCTGCGGCTAGCTCGGTCTTTAATCACTCATTTCTAGATCTCCACACACCAATGTGTCTACTGACACACATTCGCTCAAATACTAACTAACTAGACTTGTAACCATAATGGTTAATGTGTTGGTTTTGTTTCTTCCTTCCTTGATTTTCAAATTTTACCCCATATATTAACTCTAACTTAACTCTTTTTGTAGCTTAATCTATATTTCAGGGATGCAATTAGTCATGCGACTGCACTTGTCAGCTCTTTATTCCAAATACATCACTGAAATATCACCATCCTTGTTTATTGAGCGCTAAATAGTGTCATAACAAAATAGAGGAATAATCAAAAATGCACCTCCTTCTCTCTGATGCTGTTTATGGTGTTTTTTTTTTATTTTGGATTTCTTTTTGGCACCTTTAAAAAAAAACAACAAAAAAACCAAAACAAAAACAGGAACAGTACAGTATTGCCAAAAAAAACAAAAAAAAACAAAAAACAAAACAAGCGAGACTAGAAAAGCGGGTCTACAGTACACAGAAGCTGGACTGAAAACAAAAGCTTAAAAAGAGCAGAAGATTGGGAGGGAACATGTCCTAAATAAGAAACAGAAAAACAGGAACCAACTGAGCATGTCCAGTGGGATGCACCCGTGCACACACAAGCACATAATTAAGACTCCCTTCAGAGCGGACAACAACAGCTGTGTAATCCTCATCAGCTGTTTATTTCGTGTAACGGCAAAAGAAGCTGTGATCAACAATAGTCCTGCAACCCGATCCACAGCTCAAAGTGTTTGAGAAGAAACGGGTCCACTCAATCAAGGGTCCTATCATTAAGAGTGGGATGCCACAGTGGCAGCTGGAATCACACTTGCTATCTATATGTGCCCCTGGGACACCCCAGTCGCTATTTCAGAAAAGCCACTGCAACTGTCAACTGGCACAATGTTTGGTTACTGAAATGTAGCAGCCCCCCCTTAGTATCCCCTTGTGACGTGTCACATGCACGCTGAGGCAGTTAATGGATAGCTACACCACTGGTGGTGCTGTGGGAGACAAGATAAAACTGTTGGCACTTTGAGCTCGTTTGAAAAACACGTCACTTCTGAGAAGCTGCCTCACTCTGGCTGCAAAACAGTTGACTTTTGTCTTCAGGGAGCTGCGTGGAGACAGACTTCATGCAGGGATTTCCTCCAAGCATTATTATTTACTAATTACCTACGATGACAGACAAGAACACCATGCATCTTGGCATCCAACAGAAGCTGTGGCTAACTTTCTGCTGACTGCTCACTCAGCATCGCTCTATTCTCAGCCAGGCGAAGGTTTTCTCGAAGGAGCTGTTACTTTTAGCGTTCAGATTTCATTCTTGCGACAATAAGCAGTCCTGTAGACTTAACAACTGCCATTGTAGAGTTTCTACGATGTGTGTAAAGCTGCTCCAGTCTGGAAAATGGCAGCGTAGTGCAGTGGCATCCTCACACCGACATACTTCTCAGCTGTCTGTCATCACTACATTTGTGGAACTCTCCAGCATACAAGAGGCAACTCATCAGCTAAAGGTCCTCTCTATTTTGGTCTGTTGTGAACAGCACGGCAAAATAATGACTAGTGGTTTTAGTATATATTTACAAAATACATCTTGGTTTGCTTTTTCTGTATCTGCATCTTTGCCCAAAGGTACAGTTTTTGATCATGTTGTTCATTAGGAGTCCCACAATCAGGATACTTTAATTTCTCGCATGGAGGAACCAGCTCATTTTGTTTAGAGAGAGTAATGATGTCAAATGGAAAAAGTCAGGTGTTAATGTTCCTTCTGTTGTCAAAAATAAAACCAAATAGATGTCAAAGCTGAGGCAACAGTGTTCTTACCACTTTCGCTTTCGAGTCAACTTATTCCACATGTGCTCCCAAAGTGGATGACCCAGTTATAAATGGAAAGAAAACGAACTGGATTGTATTGCTACCTCAGTTTGTTTCCAGCATTCTTTGACATAGGCACACCCTTTTATCATGTGTCATTGGACTTTTTTATTTTTTTTTTGTGCAGGATTGTTTACTAAAGAGGATTGATCTCAACCAGGATCCGGCAGCCAAACAGGATCCTACTACTATTCCTTTTTTTTATTTTTTTTATTTAGGATCCATGCTGGACCAGGAGACTTCTTCTAGCTTCATGATCTTACAGGTCTGATTCAATTTCAATGCAATTTATTGTAGGTGAAGCCTGTAATCACAACATTCATTGGGCTAACCACCAAAAACAGCACTCCTATAACCATGTCATGTAACTAGTCAAATTAAACAGCTCATTTTACTAACGTGTCCGCACAGTCTTCTGGTGGTCTGAGGATTCACTTTGGAAAACTTTAACTCTATGATATTCTGGATCAGGGAGGGGAGGGTTAATTGTTGCTTTATAGTGGTTAGAAGCCAAATTACTGGGTCCAGTCTCTGAAGCAGCACATCAGCTCATCACACTGGCGTGTCCTCACATGGCATGTGCATGATGCATCAGGAGAACATACAAATAGACACATTTAGACAACGCCATGTAAGAATAAAGCCTCTATGATGCTGGAACTGGAGCAGGTTTGCCTAATTGTGTCCAGAAAAGTAAACTTCCCTTTCGAATACCGTAAGCCTCTTTAAAATAATAATAATAATGATGATAAATGACTATTATGAAGACAAAAATAATGATCAAATGAATATTTTTGTTAAAACTGAAGGAATAAACAACTTACTGGTTGACGTTGTCCGTCAATGCCGTCGCGTCACATTCAAGTACCCCGATAAAATATGGGAAAAATCACCTGGACACTTTTTTTCTCTCCCGGCTCGCTTGTGTGCCCGCGCTGTTCTAGCCAACCAGTGTGACTTAGTTTGTGTTTCGGCTGAGATCTGCGGTCTTCAAAGGGGGTGTGACAGCCCTGTGCTGCCGAAAGGCTCGTATTTCCTTCCGCCTTCAATACAGGCGGACTAAACACCTTTGTTGCGTCGCAGTCAGGGAAGAGCACAACGAGAAATATAACAGAGAAGGGGGGAAAAACGCCTCTATAACATCTGTTACTCATGAAAGCTTAGACCTTTTACTACATGTCACTGTACCGTATTTGGTTAGGAGTTTATTTACTGAGCATGATGCTGTCCTTGTGGCGTTTTAATGCCATGTATTTGGGTATTGCAGTTCAGTAGTAGAGTAATGCAAGTCTACTTGATCTGTGCAAAAGAAAAAAAGACAGCCTAAGGATAATTAGTTCAACATTTTTTTTCCATGCAACTATGATGCTACGAGCCTCAGCCAACATTTGTAAGACAATCCCATGTGGGATATAAATGGACTGAAAAACGTGATGTTCATACTGTCCATGGGTTCTGTGTTAGCACCATGCGAAGTGATGGTAATGTATGCTGGGGTACATGGGTGATAAAGGGGCATGGGCCCTAAAGGGGTGCTCCCCTGGGACCAAATACATTATTTGTGTCCCACTGGGGCCAACTACACAAGCTAAACTCTTAACTTGACGAAAATGATGTAGGTCCATCTGTACTTATAATCTGTAATAATAATAATAATAATATATCTGTCATTATTATTATTATTGTGTGTGTGCGCGTGTTTCCCAAAAAAAAGAGAAAACAGATCTTGTCAGCTCTCAGGTTCCTGTATTTTACAGTCATGGCCTGCCCATGACTGTAAAATAGTTTTTTTCAGCCAGATGATAGTGACAAGCAACACAGAATCTAAAGCTAACATAACTAATTCTTGCACTGCATGACCATTACAATAGACTAAAATACTGAACACCCTCAGTCTGAGTGTCCTGTCAGTTTCAAAAGCTAAGAACACATCCCACCATTACTTTTATTCAAATGAAGCTGTTCTGGAAGCGGTCTGGCTAGAATGTGAGGTTGGATTGTGTTAAAAGCTGAGAAAAAATACACAAACATCTAGCATATGTCTCATCACTGTCAAGATGTTTGAAAATCATGTTAAGCATGCTTTCAGTAGCATCCTCAACTCCCATGTGAGTCCAATATGTACAGTACAAAGGATCCAGTGCATGCCTCAGCATCTGGCGTGAAATCATTACCAGTTTTAGGAGCGTTAAAACCAGTTTGGATGTCATGGCTTTTGTTGCTTTTCTTTGTCATTTTTACCAATTCTTCTCACAACACTTCTGGTATCGATGTTACCAGAAAAACATGTGTTTCAGGTGCTTTTGTGTTCCATTCATAAGGAGGAGCAAAAATTAAATAAAAAATTAGCTCAATTTCTGTTGAATGAATGAATTCACTTCATTTCTGATTATGTCAACCAGAACACAACATGATCATTTTTAAGGAATATTGGCTTATTTGAATTTTTTTTTATCTTTTATTTTTTTGACCTGAGCAAATTCTAATAAACAAAGTGACCATTAGCTTAAAATCCACTCCTTTGTCTTTTGTGGGTCTTTCAACAGCATCCCTCCATTTGCAGCTGCTTGGCTTTGCAGACAAAGATTTTGTTTCTGAAACACAAGTGATGAGGTCCATTTCATGCATTTGATGCAGCTGTGCAATAAATTAAAGAAGCAGGCCCTGCAAATGTATTGCATAAATAGCTATGACACGTCCCAACCCAGCCAAAAAATAAAGGAAAAGAAAAAACAAAGAAACCATCCATCCAACTTTGTGTTACAATTGGTTTTGAAGGTGCAACCAACAAGTATAACCTCAATAAAAATGTCAAAATATATATTGCAGTGAGCTTGGCATAGACACTATTACCGAATAAGCTGACGTGTGAATAATAGTTATGAGATGGACCGGACCCTCAGAGAAGCTGTTTTTAGTTAGTCTACAGTGGCGTCTTTCATCAGCAGATGAAGGGAAGGCTGGCCGGCAACCAGAGCAAGAATCTAATAGATTGCAGTCATATTTGTGGCCAAAGCAAATGGGAACATTAGATCCATCCATCGTGAATGTTTAGTAGCAACAGGATCATCTAGGTCATTTTAGGTATTGGGGGTTGTTTTTGACTGACTTCCAAGTTGCTACCGGAGGGCTGTCGGCATCTTGTGTGAGACTTCATCATATTTGTTTGTGAATGGATGAATAAGAAATAACCAGGTGCCGTACAAAGATGCTGTGTTCATTAAGTGTAATTTAAGAACAAGTTATGTACCATGTAATAGTTTATCTCTCATCTGTTTGGCTTTTTTCTCAGAATCAGATCTCCAAACTTGTGTGAGTTTCTGGGTCATTTGTTCATGCTTTAACCTGTTAAAGCCAGAAGCAAAAGATGCGTCAGTCCAGATAGGATGTCTCTGAAAGAAGAGATGGAAACAATTATGTTCTGTTAGATGTGAGAAAAACCTGTCCTCAGGCAACACTGAACTCTCCAGCAAGACGGGGATCAGAATCATGTGGCCAAGTTGGTCAAGAAATAAAGAAAAAAGAAAAAGACAAAACAAACAGAGAACAAGATCAGCATCTGGCAGCAGATCAGAATCCAGACCTGAATCCCAGGCAAAATCAAAAAAGTGAGAGCAGTTCTAACCTATAAATAACTTATAGCAGACATAAATGGGCGTGTTATTTGCATACATTTGGGTTTAACCCAAATAAAAAGTCATTTGAAAAAACTGAAAAATCTTGTCATTTGTGTCTATAAACAAAGCACAGCTGAGGATTTCTGGGTTGAAAACAAAAACCTCCTGTATATGAACCTTTGATCTCATAAAAATGATAATAAATCTTAACATGAGCC
>JBAMYA010000008.1:14635964-14654302 GCA_037176975.1 Arrhamphus sclerolepis
CCCCCCCCCCCCCCCCCCCCCCCCCCCCCCCCCCCCCCCCCCCCCCCCCCCCCCCCCCCCCCCCCCTCCCCCTCCAACACACCACAACATATTTAAAAAAAAACAAATTAGCAACAAATATTGGCTCTTAATCTATTGTGTATCAGTGTAATTTCTTTAGGGCTAATGACGTTAATGTGTGAATAAAAACCTTTGCACACCATGGTTTTTTGTCATGAATTCACACAATGTTTATTTAAAACCCGTGTCAGACTTTCTGAAATTACTCCTCTGCTTCTTCACTAGCTTCTCCTCTCTGGATGTACGATGATATTTCACCTCAGGATTCATCAGTTACATGTATTTGCTTGCTTCTCCTTTAGTGAGTAAAGACCATCAGGTTTATGAAGCCTCGTCTGAGATACTGGATGAAAAAACAGTCTTCTTATCGTGTTTTGGACTTTTCTTGACCAAAGATTTGCAGATGCAACAAAGTTCAGTATTAATTTTAATAAAACACTAAGAATCTCTTGTGCCTCTAAATGAGAGACTCGTAATGCTCAAATCACTGTGTGAAGGCAGAGCCAGAATGCTACCCACAATCAATAGAGTCATTGAGTTATTCTTTTAAACTTGAAGTTTGAAAAACTCTTACGGCCTAACAACAGTTTAAGTATGCCAACACCTTTCTCCTGGATGGGGATGTGATAATATGATGTGGCCTAGCTAACAGCTCTGTTAACCAGCAGTCCAACCGTGCCTCCTCTGACTCTGCCAAGTTACATTATGACCATTTCTATTTTTTCGGGGTAAATCAGTCATTCAAATACAGTGGTTCTCCAGAAAAGGAAGTGTGAAAGCATCTGTATGTACTATTAACTATAAGAAGAAAGTTATAGTAACGGATCATTTGTGGTTTGGCAACGATATCAAGTGGTGACATGATACACGACACACGTCTCGAAATGTGACTACTGCACAGCTGGATATTGCTGTGTTAATGTTGGAATAATTTACCATACGGACCTAAAAACTAACATCTATCCATCCATTTTGTGACTCCACTTTCCCCTACTCAGGATCATGGGGGTCTGCTGGAGCCTACTCCAACTGTCACTGAGAGAAAAATACAATACCAACATTTAGTATTAAATTTACCGCTGGTTAAATTAACTTTACCCTCAATGACAGATGCTGTCTTCAGTGCATCTATCTTGCTCTGTTCCCTCTGGACAGAGTTTCTCAGCAGCTCCTGGTACTCTCGCTCCTTCTCGCTGAGCTGACTCAGAAGTCTGGAACATAACACATGAGCAGCCGTGACCACTCAGCAGAAAATAGGCCAACTCAAAATTCTGTTTAATCCATGTGAACTGAGGCAGGAATGCTGGGGTTATGTTTTCATACACTTCCAAAAATGTCAGACACTGGCTTGATAAATGAACTCTTTTAGAGGCAGATCTGAACCTGACAAACATTGGTAGGTTCTTCACCACAGATATATGATGAAGAAGGGCGGTGACCATTACCTCGTGGTCTCTACTCGCAGGTCTCTCAGTTTCTCACTGAGGGGGCAGTTTCTGTTAAGGATGAAATTGGGAGAAGAAGTAGAGCTGACTGCAGACACAACACCGTTAATGGATGTTGCCTGCTGTGTGTCTGCTGGCGCCACCAGCTGGTCAGGGACGAGAGCTACAGGAGTGTCTGGGTCAGCAGGTTGCTCCTCTGGAGAGCTGTCCTCAATTTCAAATGAGGACTGCAAATGGAGTTTCAGTTCTGAGAGACAGGGAGATCAGAAGTAGAAGCACAGACCAGTAAACAAACAAGAAAACATATCAGTCAATAAAATGGATTCTGAAAACATAATTAGTTGCACTTGGCTTTTACCTCGTTGGATAACATTTTCACCTTCAGGGATTGCTCTTATTTATTCATTGTGCCTAAATAATCTCTCATGTTGACATCATGGGGATGTGCCAGAGTTTTGAGTATCCCTTTTATGATACCATACTTCTGATCCAGTACATGATACTGGACCAGAAGTATGTGATCCCAGTATGATGCTGCTGAAAGTGAGATGTGTAAAGTTTTGCAAAATCCACTGAAACTAGCCAGTTTGGCACCATCAATCTAATTTTAAGCAAACTACAAATGAAAAAAAAAAAGTTTTGTAAAATAGTATTTGTTGATTTTGTCTTCATCCTTCCATCTCATTGCTAGATATGGTCCCATGGACGGCTAAAGAGGTGCCACTAAGGAAACGAGCTGTGTGCATGTGTGCGGCAGCTCTACCTGGTAGCAGGACAGATATGGCATCCTGCACCGCCTGTCTGAGCAGGTTGTCCAGCGCAAACATCCAGTGAGGTTTGACCTGCTGCTGTTTCAGCACCTTCTTCACCTACAAACAGAGTAAATGCCTGAATGTGGATGCAAGGAGACTGATTCTCAGAAATAAATCCCATAGGCATACAGCAGTCGAACAGCAAAACTCCTTACAGCATCCTGGAAGTTAAAGAGCACCGCCTGCAGGCCGTTCACCGGTACTGCTGCAGCTAGCAGAGTTGAGCGAAGGTCCAGAAGGTTGCTGGTCAGCTGCTTTTTATCAGGGGAGCGAATGTTGTCTCGCAAATAGGTGATGAGTGTGATGATGTGGTCAGCAGTGAGTGATGGTCCCTCATCAAACTTTTGAAGTGGATAAAAAATAATAATTAAAAAAAACTTGAAAATGAGAATACATTATCTCTGTTTTTGTGATTCTACAGGCACTTAAAACACAGTTATACAACTGCCAGACACAAAATTCATTTATTGAAAATTTTTGAAACACACCTTTAAATAGCATTAAATTAACTCAAGCAAACTTTCTGATTTTAAATAGAATATTTCAGAACATCTAGGCTCTTGCTCAGTCACCATTCTGGATTTGGTAACCAAACTGCATGGAACCGGCTGACAAGTCCTGATTGATTACAAGTGCAAGTGAATGAATCAAACATATTTTATTCCTAATAGAACATCAAGAAATTGAGATGCCTTTACCATTTCACGAAAAATATTAGCTCATTTTGACTTTAATGGCAGTAATACATCTCTAAAATTCTGGAACAGGGTCGTGTTTGCCATCTATCCATCTCTGCTCATCCATCATTTTGGGTCACAGGGACAGCAGCTTAAACAGAGAGGCTAAACCCTCCCTACCGTCCAGCTCCTCTGGGGGAATACTGAGGCATTCCCAGTCCAACTGGTCTGCCTTGGGGTCTTCTCCCAGTTGGACATCAAAGGCCCAAATCACCTCAACTCGTTCCTCTCGATGTGAAACAACAGCAACTCTACACTGAGTCTCTCTCAGATGACTGAACTTCTCATCCTATCTCTAAGGAAAACTCCATGCACACTATGCAGGAAGCTCATTTCAGCTGGCTGTATCCACAATCTCAATCTTTTGGTCACTACCCACGATGAAGGTGGAGTTGAGTTGAGATGCTCCACCCCCTTAAACTGCCTGTTAATAACTGAAGTGTAAAGACAGAATTGGCATTTTGACCAAAACATATCATCAACATTTTATGAAGACCTTGGAAAATCGCATCAACTTGCGACCAAAAGGCAAATATGTTTCTATGTGACCAAGCTAACTCATATTTTCAAAGGCACTCCTAAATGTGCTATGTTAGTAGCACAGAAGTGATGAGATTTCAGTTCAGTGTCATGACCCACCTGAGGCACAGATTCCTGTATGTTAGAGACAACATGACTAATGTAGTCAGTGAGAACCCGGTGCAGTGTCGCTCTTCTCTCACTGTCCTTTTGCAGCAAAAAAAGGCCAATATTTTCCTCTGTTGGAGCTGGACTGCTCATGTCTGATGAAGAGTCATCTGGTGCTCTGCAAGGCAAATAAAATAAAGCAATGCAGGCATAAATTAGAAAGATTCAACGAACGTGGATAAAAAAAAAAGACCAATACAACCAGTGAACGTACTGATATGAGGATGAGGATGAGTAAATGACAGTAATTCGTGTTGGATTTACAGATTTATAAGGTATGCACAGTTATCAGCAAACTGTGGCGTCGGATACAGTGCTTTATTCAAGGAGACAGGATGTAACTTTACCAAAGTGTCAAAATGAAACCTCAGTGTGGTTTGTTACGACAATGATGTGCAGAAACGATGAGGCAAAACAATCTCACTCACAGCAGGAAGCTGCTGGTGCCAGGTGGGCTCTCTGAGATTTCACCTGCCCTGAGGATGAACTTGTGCCTTCTCAGATCCAGAGAATTAGACAGGTCCACTGAGCTCGAGTACGAATCCGTGTCCTCAACCAGGATGGAGATGGGCACAGATAAGCTGCGCTGATAGTCGGCTGCAAAACACAGAGAGACTGCGTTTGGGGACTTTCATAGCAGTTACCACAGAGTCGTCATGACAACCAGAAAAACTAGTTCACAAGAAACATAAACAATGATGTTTCCTGAGAAAATGAAAGAAGAATTTCAAGAAAAAAAACAAACAAAGCAAAAACACAAAAATGGCAGAATATGACATGTGTGAATGTGAAGTGTGCTGAAGCCTCACTGAAATTATCTGAATCTTTGGGAGCTGGATCCTGTGAGGCTTTAGCCTTCTTCTTGGGAGACCTGAGGAAGGTGTCCGTCAGCAGCTTTGCAGCTGTCGCTCTGTCGTCTGGGTTTGGCACGAAGCAGTTCATGATGAAGCCCTTGGCCTCGTCGGACATACACTCTGGAACTTTGGGGTGAATCTTAAACATGCCAACCTTGATGGGATAGTTAGAAACTATTAATATATTTATATTACATTATATTTGCTGAACTGGCTTGTATGCTGCACTTGCCTGAATGCTGATTTACCTGGACTTATTTTGCAAATTACAATTTTATTGTGGGTTGATTATATTACTCTATTGTAAATTGCATCTGCTAAATGTAATGTACTGTAATATTGATTAAAAATGTGTATATATATCTGCAATCATATCTTTATGGACTGAGAGTGCCAAGATCAGCAACCACTGAATAGCTGCTTTGTCATAACTGCTTTCTTATCAGCTGCTCCCTGTTTGGGGTTGCAACAGCGGTATGATCTGCATGATTAGTCTGGCAGAAGTTTTACTCCTGTTGCCTTTCCTGGCGCTACTGGGATTCGAACCCAGACCTCCCGGACTGTAGCCGTGAGCTCTCTAAAACTTTTATTTTCAGTCAACAGATTCAGAATTTTACTGGAAAGTGTCTCAAAATATTATGGAAAAAAAGAGAAAAGTCTTACACTGAAAATGACATTCACGAGAGTCGTGGCTGGGAGTATAAAATGTGAACATGAGAGCTCAGGCCCAAGGAAAATGTAGTTGGGGCTTCAGAAAACAAAGGTTTTTCACTTTTCTCTAGTGTCCTATCTGACCCATTTTACAGCTTTCCTGAAGAATGAATTATGCTTTCCATCCAACTTGCCTCACTGTCAGGCTGAAAACCAAACAGGCCCGTTTGGTGCATACAGCCATGAAGGTGATGGGGAAAAGGGACCATCATTCCTTGCAGCTCATCTTTGAACAAACAGTTGTCAGGCAGGCCCAGAGGATAGTAGCTGACCCATCCCACATCCTTTACTCAGAATACGAGCTCCTACCCTCTGGTAGACGATACAGGGCTCCCATGTGCAAATTAAATCATTTTAAGAACTCATTTGTGCCAACCTCCATCAAACTCCTGAACAACGCTTCTTGAGGCCAAAGGATGTGCAACAATTCTTATTTATTTATTTAATTTATATTGTGTTTTATTCTGCTGATTTTTTTTTTTTGCATGCTTCAATTGGTGTATGTAATTGTTGTTGAGGTGGTGTGCCCAGTGATGGATTGTTTTTGTCACTGTTGCTGTCAAGGCATTTGTGGCTCAGCTGTCGAGTCCAAGACAAATTTCCCCAAGTGGGACAATAAAGTATAAAGTATATTAAAATCTCTATCATCCACAACAGGTACCTGAGCTGATCACCATTTTCACACAATTTTGTGTTTTTTCTTTTTTCATGCTTGTGCTCACACCCCCACAAGAGCAACACCCATTTAGATGTATTTAGTGACAGTTGTTGTTTTGTGTACCTCTCTCAACCCCAACCCCAGGTGGCATATACCTTCCAAACAGACTGAAGGGAGTTTTTTTGTGCTTTGTGCTCACTTGGCACGTGAAACACATCCTCAAAACCTCAAACCAACCTAAAAAAAGAAAAATACACATTTTGACCTAGAGGAGGATGTGTTGGGAAAGGAAGAAACAACTATGAGACTGACCAGTCAACAGATGAGGAAGAGGCCACCTCCCGATGTGACATTCCAGTCAGACCTTCATCTTCCCTGAGCAGCAGAGGCGGAGCAAGAGTGGAAAACACAATAGGGAGGACCCCAATGCCAAAATGCAACTTCCTCATGTGGATGACATCAAGTCCAGCTTCCAACTCTTTTCTACTGGTCCATTGAGAAAATTAAACTGCACGCGTGTTTGAGGAGAAGTGACGAGAACTGGAAAAGTATGTCGACTCTGGCCGGAGTGCACCACCCAAACAATGAAGCTGCATCAAGCCTGCGGCATGCAGAGCCTATACTCTGGGCAACTATGTCCGTCCGTCCTTCCTTCCTTCCTCCTTTCCTTCACTCACCCACTCAAAGAGAACTGTTCATGTTGAGGTTTTGTTCACTCCTTTTTTGAAGTTGCGAGCTTAAATGTTCTTTTAGAAATACATTTTTAGTGAGTGCTCTTTATTCACAGCAGTTACCCTCGTTAAGCATGAGTTGATGACATCATAGCTGAAAAAGGTGATAAACATGTACCCCATGGCAAATAAGAGTTAATGAGTCAATTCTATAATCCGGCTTTAAAATGTAATGTAATAAGGTAAAATTAATTTATTCATGGATAAACTATTCCAAGTAGTGCGTTATCCTGCGAGGAGCTAAATATGTTTTATTATTAAGAGTTATGGGGGTGTAAATTTTCTTATATGAATTCATAATTAATTTCAAAGTTTCCCCTTCATCTAAGTCTCTGGGTTGCACTTAACTTTACATACGAATAAACCAGTTAATGTGAAGTATAGTTAGTTGGTTTAACTATTAGTTAAATATATTAGAATTCAGGTAAACCTTAATAAAGCGAACCCAACACCCCATCAATCCCCATCATCAAGGATGGTGAGGGTGCTGCAAACAGAACGCATTGATGTTTTATGGTTTTTGTGTCAATATGAGAGCAGTTAAAACAGAGAGGTCACATCAGGCTGAGATAAAGAGGGCAGCGATGAATACCAGAGGAGGGTTTTGAACAAACGGTGGTTTGCATAGCTTCCAAACTGGGACAGCAAAACTCTGAGCTGCTCTTAACAACTCTTCCAGGAACTAAAATATGTTGAAATATTTGCAAAGCTGGCTTGTTGTGCATCTTTTCAGGCTCCAGTCCTATTATAAATATTGATATTGAGATCAGTATTTTTGCAGTTTCTGCTCACAGCTCTCATGCTCAATATGACTCAGATTCAATGATACAGAGAAAAATGGGGGGATTGTGACCAAATGCACGCAACACCTTTTGATTAAAATGCTTGACTCACTGTGGCACTGGAGTAAAAGTTAGGTTCACTGTTGTTTATTACCTTAGAGACTATGAACATCTGCATTTTCTTTCTTTTAAGAGCCTGAAATTAATTTACGTAAGGTTCTACAAACATCAACTGCCACTGCCAAACTGTTCTGACTGCCAAATCTCCTCATATTCCATCACTACCTGACTGGTTAAACATTTACATAAGCACAACTGTCCCTTGTTTACCTTAAACATGGCTGCCTGAGGACTTCCAAGCTCGTGGAAGGGTGTTTTGCCTGTGGCCATCTCTATGATAGTGCACCCCAGGGACCAGATATCTGCCGGCTTCCCATAACCTCGAGGTCCTTGGTCTATAATCTCTGGGGCCATGTACTGGAGGGTTCCTGAAGAAAATTCAAAACAGGAGACGTTAAATACCAGTTTCTGTACTAAAGAAAAAACAGATAATATCTAAACAGAGTCATAATGGTCAGCGACCCACCAGCAAATGTTTCAGTGCAGGGGTTAATTCCTGCTAAGCGTTTAGAGGTTCCAAAGTCAGAGATCTTCAACACTCCACTGTACGTGTTGATCAGCACATTGTCGCCCTGAAGCAGAGATGAAACGACCGCTAATGACCAAGCAAAGGTAAGAATATATTAATGAACAAGAGAGTGACACAGAGCTCCACTCACCTTAATGTCTCTGTGGACTATCTGGTTCTCATGAAGGTATTTCAGTCCTTCAAGAATCTGTTTGGTGTAGAAGATGATGGTGGCTTCATTGTCTTTCAGAGGACCCCATTTAGAGCGCAGAAGAGATGACAAGCTTCCTGAAAGCAAGAATTTATTTTTCTTTTGGATAAAAAAAAAAAAAAATTCTCGTGTTCTTGCAATCAGCAACTTCCAGTTGCGTCTTTCGAGTGTTTTGTTGTTCACAATTCTATTTACGTCATAATGCCAACAATTCCTTAGTGAAGAGACAACTGCTTTAAAATGGATTTCCAGTAGATGTTACATAATCACATCCGCGTTTACTCTTCAGAACACATGACTTCCCAGATTCTAAACAAAAGTTTCATCCACTTGCAATGTTGTGCAAGATGTGAAGAAATGCAGACTCGAGAAAAGCAACTGTGCTAAGTAGCTACAGAATGTTGTGGAATTTCAGAAAAATCCACTCGTTGCCTCTTTCAAGTCCCCACTGGCCAAAAGAATGTGGAGACCAGATATTATTGTCAGCTAAGAGTACTACAAGTATCAGCGATGGGATTTACCTCCCGGTACTTCTTCCATGAAGATCTTGATGAAACCGTCCTGACTCACAGAACCGAGATACTGGACGATGTTCCGGTGTTTTAGCCTCTTGTGCAACGCGATCTCCTCGTGAAGAGGCTGGGAGTACCTGTAAGTAAGAGAGAGAGTAATGCAACTTCATCTATTAAGGTTCTGGTAATTATTTCAAAATATGCAGAAACCGTGACAATCACAGACTCAAAGAAGTCCTGAAACCTGACATTTACCACATCCGAAGCAACTGTTGCTGTTTGAAACAGGCTACGAGTCAATTTCAAAGAAAACACCACTGGTACGTAAAAACTTAAAAACAGTAAATTATCAGGGCCAGAAGTATTGGGACGTTTATGATTTTCTTTATAGACCACCTCAGTGTATTTGAAATTCAAAAAATAAAAAAATAAAAATCAATACATGATCAAAGTCTATACCACATGCGACAAACTCAAGGCCCACAGGTCGATCTTCATTCCATCTGGCCCACATGAGCAGGCAAAGAAAAGATTTCAATGTGATGAGGAGCCGACATCAAAAAGTGGAATAACTGAGGTGAGGAGAGGAGATGGTTTACGACAAAAAATAAAAATCATGATTTAGCAAATGTTTGCAAAAGATTTTACAACAAAAAGTTGCATTACAAATTACCTTTTTGGAACAAAACTTTGCGATTTTAGGACAAAAAGTTGAAATTCTACAAATTGTGGGGAAAGTAATTTTTATGTCAAAATATTGCAAAAAGTTGATATTTTCAAATTAAAAAGTCAAACAAAAAGTCTTGAAAAAAAAAAATCCCCCAAAAAAGTCTATTTTTTTTCCACTTAAGTTTTCTTAAATCTTTAAAGCTTAAAGTTTTTTTTTGTGATTTTACAAGAAAAAAAAATGAATTGAAAAATTTTCTAAGGGTTAAAGACAGAAATTCACAATTTTTTATTAAAAAACAAATTTGCAATAAATATGATATATTTCTATATATTTAACAACACAATTAAATGTTCTGACTATATAAGAAAAAATGTTTGATTTTAGTACAAAAGCCCCAATTCTACGACAAAAGTTATGAATTTTGTGAAACTTTATAAGTTGTGACACAAATTCTATTTTTTTTCTTTCTTTTTTTTTTTTTTAAACCAGAGTCCAGGAACTGGACATTCTTAAAAAGAAAGACAGCATGGGTGAGCTTAACAACATCTGGAAAACCTCAGAAAAACCAACTAAAGTAGATGAATGGAAAAATCCTTTCATGTGAGGAGAAAAAAAATCATCTCACAACATCAGCAGACATCAAGAATACTGCGGAGAAGATGGGCTCATCATGGTCTTCATCAATGTAAATACAGGGTTTAAAACAAGGTACAAACCCCCAGTAACATTCATGAACATGAAAGCCAGATTAGATATAACCAGAAAACATCTATAAGAGAAAAAAAGCCTCCCATGTTCTGTAATCAGTTCCTTTGAACAGATGAAACCAAGATAAACTCCTATCAGGATGATGGGAAGAACATGAAGAAGAAAACAAACAGCTCATGATCACAAGCATGTGTGTAACATGGTGGAGGGAGTGTTATGATATGGGCATGTATGACTGTCACTGGTGTCTGCTGATGCTCTAACTGTAATGTCACTATGTCCAAATATTTTGAACCTCTTCAAATTGTGGTACTTTGCTTTAAATGGCTCTAAGTCCTAAATTTAAACGCCGTATTCCTGTAAAATCTCTTAAATTACAGCTGAGCGTCACAACTTCATTATTTTGTTTGAAATCCATTCTGGTGATGCATGTATTAAAGCTGGGATTATGTAGCTGAGGGTTTGCATATAAAAGCCAAGCATAATGTGGCCATCAGTTTTGCAGTGGTATGAGAAGAAGAAGACGGATGGGACAGAATTCAGACAAACTAATTTATTTATCACATTTGCTTGCACATTTTCCTTTACTTCAACACAAAAGCTCAATAGAAGTAAAAGCAGCAAACCAAAAATAACAAGCATAAAACACTCATTCAGTTTCCTGAAGAGCAGTGGGAATCTGGCCGCGCCAAATTCTTTCCACTTGAGGGTATTTCAGAAACGTGATTAATGTGGGAAACACTAAAGTTAGTACTGTCTAGTGACTGAAAATGTTTCTCTTACGTGCTGTCCTTCTCAGGAATCTCCTTGATGGCGATGCGAACTTGGTTGCTCAGGTCTCTTCCAGCATACACCACGCCATACGTCCCTTTCCCCAGAACCACCTTGTCACCCTTTTCATTGGTCTCATAGATGTACTTTAGGATGAGAAGAGGATGATATGAATGAGTATCCAGTGACTAGAACACGCAGAGTTGTGAGGAATTTCACAGGAAAGCAGAGGGAAAGACATTCTGACATTTCTTCATTACTGTGTTTACCACTGCCACAGAAATGCAAATGGTGTGGAAGCAGTTATAGTATGTGTCAGGAATAACTTTTCCTCATGCATCTTTTTTCTAGTTTCCCAAGCAACATAGACCTAAAATAGAGCATGCATTGCATCAGAGGAACTCTGGACTGACTGACTGACCTCGAGTATTCCCGGAGGTAGATGTTCTGGGTCCTGAGCGGGGTCTTCAGCCTGCTGAAGCAGAGAGTTCACCAGCTCGCAGAAACTGGTGGAAGAACAGTAAGAGACGACATTAATGTAGAGGAGAATAGCTGAGACCGGGCAATGATGTTGATACCGACCTGTTTTTTCATTGGTGAGAAATAAGACACAATGCAAATGTGACCTGTGACACTCCACCACAGACCATATGTTCAAAAAAAAAAAAGTATATAGCCAGCAGGTCTGAAAAACGTTCCCTGTGAATAAGTGCCTCTTTGTTTCATTTTTCCCACTCATAGATCACTGACAAGATTTTGGCTGCAAAAATAATTAATTAGTACTACGATATTCTGCAATAATACACAACTTTGATTTTAAAATAACTGAAATAAAGCCCACACAGTTTAGCTATAATTTAATGAATATTTCAAAGAGGAGAAATAACTGAAATAATTGATGAGAGCAAGATTACATTGATGATTGGTTCTGAATGCCAGTTTCAGTTAATTTTCGATAAATTGCCCAGTCCAATAATGAAATAAATACACTTGTCTACAAAATAAATAAGATACAATTTAGTTAATTGAATAAAACCTTTTTCAAGAGAAAACTGTACATATTTTCAGATCTTTTTAAATGCAAATGATTGGTTGTGGTAACCTGCCTGTGACAGACAGCTACTGTACTCATATGTATTTCCCTTTCTGAATATATATGTGTGTCTTGTTCAAGAGTTTTCTGCAGTGTGACTTTGTCTGATTGGCTTGTTAACAAAGTTTCCAATTCTGCTGATTTACTTGGTGTTAGATTTAACTACTTTTTTCTTTTAAAATCCCAGCCCAGATTGACTTGTTTAACAGGACTTATGACAAAATCCAGTAACTGTTAGGACAAATGTCCCCTGAAGGGCAAAAGAGAGGCCCCACTGCTGGAACGGCTCTCTTTGCTTCCACTGCATTTTGCCAGAGGCAGAAAGAAGTAGCAGCAGCTGTGAGCTGCTTGCACATGTAAAGTTTGGTCCAAGTGATGCTTTAGGGCTTAAAAGTGGTTCTGTAACTGCACTACACTACTGCTTTGCAAAATCACAGCTCCATGTTGCAGTGGATTGCTTAATCAGATAGGTGCTTTGCTGGAGAAAAGACATGAGTGGTTGACAAATATCTGCTTTGTAGTGAAGAGAAAATATAGAAATATTTAGAATTTGACCCATGTGTAGCATCATCTCCAATCATCTCTGCTAACTTTAGCCACTCCATGAAAGCATCCGTGTTGATTGAGTTCTCAAAATATATGTAATAATAGCTGTGGTAGCTCAGATGTCACCATTAACTCATACTACCATAGATGGTAGACTCACTATATGCTGTTTTGATAAGTTAGGATAAATACAAGAAACTTGTGCTCCAAAAAAAAACAACAACAAAAAAAAAACATGAATGACATCAGCTCACTGGCGATATGTATCTTTATGGTGGATATTTCTCGATGGTACTGGTGACTATGCACCCTCATTTGAACTGTAAAAAAATGAGCCCATAACTAATTAGTGCCTGCATCACGGAGCCAGTTCCTACGGAAAAGCAAATGTGACTTGTCTTGAAATGTCATGAGACCTGCAGAAGCAAAAAAAATTGTTTCCATTGTGGGTTTTAAGAAATTTTGATGTTTTTGAATCATGAGGAAATTGTCTCATGTGAGCATGACTTTTTTTTAAATATAGAATTGACGTGTTCATGTTTCCATTAGACATATTTACTTTTTGCACATTTTGTTACGCACATATTTTTTCTGAGTATATTGTAAAAAGATACGCACATGACCATGACGTGATCACTTTAATGTACTGGTAGTTGTTTGACTATCCAGCTGGCAATTTGTTAGAGATGATGCGTTTCAATCCATTGCTCCTTGTCTATGAAACGTTCTCCATCTTTCTTTGCGCCTGACCAATAGTGTTGACTATTTTCAAAAAATAAAACAAAACAAAAAAAATCAGCTGAACTCACTTAATCGCAGTTTGCGTTCCAAACAACGCTGAACGTTTGTCAGTGCACTGTTTCCTGGTACACTGATTACAGGGGGAATCATGTGAAATCGTGTTGCTAGGAATGATGAAAGGCTAATTTAATTTTTTTTAAAAACGTGATGGAAGCATTGATAAAAGCGTGGTTTTGTGCAATTTGTGCAATAAAGAGTTTGCATACCGCCGAAGCCCTTCAACCCTATGGTACCATCTAAATGCAAAGCATATTGCAGTGAGCACAGAAACCACCAGTTGTGCTGGGTTCCATTTGTACTGGGAAGTCGGCATTTCGGAGTTCCGAGTGGGAAATTTCAACTGGAATGAAGCTGGAATTCCGAGTTGACGATCAAAGATGGCTGCCCCGGGTGTAGGATTAGGGTTATCGCTAGCAGTCCGCAGCTGAGTCGGCATCCCAAACTCGATCAAATGGCTTTGGGTTAGGATTTTTTGGGGGCAAACATAAAATATTATGTGATTAAAATGTGATTAATCAAGATTAATTAGAAAGCCTCAAATTAATTAGCTGTTTTTTTAATCAAATCCCACCCCTAGTTTATATTTCGATATCTATTTTTTTATTTATTTATTTTTAATCACCCAGTGCTCATATCTAAGTTGCAGTCCTGGGCGTTGCACTCCCTCTGCCAACCCCAGGAGCACCCTGCATTGAGCTCAGGTCTCCTTCGATACCTGAATAGTGAGCAGGTCCTTCTTTACACCCAAGGGGAGGAGTTTCCCCAGCTGGACATACTGCATGGAAGGATCACATTATTCCAGCCAGGTTCTCCCCATCCCCTCAGGCACCCCGGCTGGCCAGGGGAGGCAGTGCATAGCCCAGGACTGCGGCATGTTTTTGTGAGGGTAGCTCACATTAGCTACCCAAGGGAACATGCAAACTCCACACAGAAAGGACCTTTTGCCAACCCCACCCAGGGTATGGGTGCTGATGACATGGAGAAGCAAACACGCCTCCAGCACCCACAGCTTCCCCGGCAGGAACTGAACCCAGGACCGTCTAGCTGTGAGGCGAATGCGCTACCCGCTACCCACCACCATTCCCCAATACTTTAGATTTCTATATTTATTTTATTTTAACCTTAATTTTACATGCATTTGATTGTCTTTATGTTTTTAATTATTAAAGGGTGCCAATGCAAAGCACTGAACTCCACTTACTACTATTGTCATATTTATTGTTTGCATATTATTATTATTCTTCCGTATGAGTGTGAAATTTTGACGTTTTCTGCCACGCATTCCTCAAATACTGTGAACGTATGCCTGTGTTTACACAATTTTAATCATTACTCTTGTTGAAATTACACACTTACTTTTTGATATTGAATAGCACCAGAGCTTCCTCTGGGGTTCATGAAGTTTTGTCTAATCTTATCTTATCTCTTATGTTTGAGAGTATTCAAACAGGTTGACATAATTTAATGTGCAAAAAGCACATTATTCCTTGCTTATTCCTCAGTAAATGGTACAAAATAAAGGTTTGTGGGTTTGCTTTTCGGAATACACGTTATTTTGAGCCTATCCTTCAAAGTGCTGGAGAAATCAATGCCGTATTCTGTGCAGACTGTTTAGAAAGGGTGTAAGGTGTTAGATAAGGAGGACTGTGTTCCGTCACAGTGAATAACTCCCTTTGGTTTCTCCTTTGGGATTTCGTAACTCTGCAGCTGTAAAGCTCGGTTACAGTAAAGAGAAAGCACAGTCTGGCCTCTTAAAAGACTAATCAATGCAAATCATGACATATATTTCAAAAAATGTTTCTAAACTATGGAGGTAGTTTCAGTTTGACTTCAGATTCTCTGAAGAGATTCAAATGAAAACTTCACTGTTTAGCCATGAAGATAGTAGAAATTTGGATTGATTTAATTTAAGGACAATCGCCAACTTGGTGCTAACTTCTCATGCCACCTTGCATTTAGGAAGCCACAGCATGTATATGAGGAACTAGATTGCACAAGAGATCAGTATACGAAGGGCGCAAAAGGATCTATGACTCATATGACACGATTTCATCACGCTGATAGATCATTGACTGCACTCAGTCTTAAAAGTGTCCCGTTATCTTCCTCCACCTCATATTGATGGTATGTTTATGTTTATTCAGCCAGTCAGTCATTTGGTCGGGAAGTAATTTCATCGCATGACCTCACACACATAAACACTCTGACCTGCTGGAAGTGAACACACAGTAGTGACTCACCCTTTACAATGAAGCTCAGAGGGGAAGCAAAGCTGGAAGTCATCTGAGTTGTAGAGGACATACAAGAAGCAGCTCCGCTCATCAATCTTTGATGCACTTTGAGAGAATGGATTAAACAAATACAAATGTAGTTCACTTGTATAAATCAGCTGCATGCAATTAGAGTCCTGCTGATCATAAATGATAGTAACGGTCCACATCTTTTAAACATCTTTTTTCCTCTTGATGCAATGGCTAATGTTTGTATTTTAGGGTCAACGAGGGAAAAATTGATCAAGTAGAAAAGTAGTTTGTCATCTCTTCCAAGATAAATCCAATAAAAGCGATCTTTCTGGACAGCCGAGAAGTTGACTGCTTTAGATATCTTTACTACATGGCCAGAGTCACAATTTGGAAGACAATACAGTGCTTAAGCATATGGAAATGCTGATCAGTAGCCACAGGGGAGCTGACAAAGGCCAGAAATATCTAAGAAAACAAGGCCAAACGTCTATTGACAGAACAGAAAGAGAACAGGCCAACGTTTCCCAGACAACCCCTTATATTTTGGATCCCCCTGGCTTTGCGGCAGGCTCAAACACACCCAAAGCTGAGAGATGTTTGCACATGTTGTGCTCCTCTTTACCTCACTCCTCGAATTGCAGATGCTGGGAAAGTCCACTGGTGTAAGCCTTTCTGCAGACAGGAATAAGAATTGATAAGTGACAAATCGGTTTGTTAAATCTGATTCACAGAGCATCAGCAGTAAGAAGCCAGCCTTAATCTGCATGTACGTATATATGCAAGAAACAGAAAACACAGTCAATATTTCACACATACTGAGCACAGAAAAGCAAACCCATGTACTACCCGATTAAGCATTCACTGAAGCATGAATCAGTGTTCCCAAAGTTATTTATTCCTTTGATTGATCAATATGTTCTACATTTAGTGTGAAAGGAATGTGGAAAGGGAAGAAAACACACACACACACACACACTGATTAAGGATTGGCTCCCACAGTGGATGTGCATACCTTTAAAGGTGTGACATGTTTCAGCTGAACAGTACGACTCTCATCTTCTTCACTTACACTCACAATGGCTGGTTGGAAAAGTTTACTGGGCTCCAGGATCAGCACCTGCAACAGCCGTCCAAAAATTCACAGTTCACTTAGTTGCAGTATTTCACAACGTCCATGTAGCTTCTATTAAAGTCTAATGACGGGAACTAGGTGTGGTAGTTTGTTTTTAAAGTTAAAATATAACTGTGGAGAACTGGATGTAAAGATACTAACCACCAGAGAGACTAAAAATCTTTCTCTTGTTTCTTACGCTTGCTATTTAAGGTGTCTACTGGTGTCTTGTTGTCTTACTGGACAGCGACCGGTTGAGACGGTGGGTTTGCAAGTTTGCAAAAGCAGCTCCATCCAGAAGTCCACAGTTTCCTGTTTGGGAGATTTCACATCAGGCAACCTGGCAAACTGACGATACAAGATGTACGTCTCCATAATGGATGCAATAAACCTGGAGGAATCACACACAGTTCACACAGACTGAGTATAAGACTGCATTCTCTCTAAATATGTCCAAGTGACGCATGGAATTCAACATTATGAACAGACGATCTGTATGACTGACGCTGATGAAAGAATGCGTGCTCAGCTCTCACCAAACAGGAGCATTGATTCTGTACAGCTTCTCAGAGGCTTCAATGACTTTTCTGTATTCGTTGGAGAGGATGTTTGCTCCCAGATAGAAACCCACATCCCAGTAGTCCTTCATCTTCTCCAAACTACCTTTTCTACCAAGAAGTGTGCTTATGGTCACACCTAGACATGAGCATAGAGACAAGGAAAAGAACAGCTTAGTTATAATGTACTCATAGGCTGTACAATCATCATCTTCTCGGGTATGGTTAAAATAACAGTCAATTCCAATTGAGAAATCTCTTCTAAGGTTGAGCTTAGACCCAAGTGGTCATGTCATGACATGTTATATTATGGAAATTACCATGCCTGGCCACAAAAACGTCACTACATGGACTCAACTGAGCGAACAAGGAAGAGTTTCCAGCTGGGAAAGTACTGCAATGAATAACATGTCTCCTTAAAACAATCATGTCAGATGACAAACATTACTTTGTCTCAGAGGGGTCAAATTCTTGCATCATGCAAACAAGACAACTGAGGATACTCCTGAAATAACTAAATGTGAGTGGAGCTCAGCCTTTGCCTTCTTGCTCAAGATTCAGGTTGCCCTTGGTGAGGAGTAACCGCTACAAATACTCTTTCTCCTTCAACCTTTGCTGCAAAACCAACTGTCCCTCTGGAGACACAAATAAATGAAGATGAAGATCACTTTATGGTGAAAGAAAAACAACAGTAAAAAAGGTGAAAGTATGAGCATTGATGATGAGCACTTATGTTATTAGGACTGAAGAGCTCTGCGGTATTAAGAACACTTATCAGTGATGCTAACTGAAAGGAAAAAAAGGCTTCAGCTTTCTACAGGGCAGAAATACTTGACTGAAAAAGGTCGTGTAGACCAAGGAGTCCAGACTGACCCAGTTTATCGTGTACATTGTCTACTCTTCATGCACACAGAGACGCTTTAATAATCTGGGGTTATCAATTCTATGGTTAGCGAGCTGATCACCTGAATTCAACGAATGACCATGTTTTTTTCAGTCAAGTATTTCTG
>JBAMYA010000008.1:14654402-14668350 GCA_037176975.1 Arrhamphus sclerolepis
AAAGACAGCAATACATCACCTTAAATGAATTCACTATCTAACTGCACTGAACACAGACACAGACACACACACAGACACATGATTTATTTATTCATTTTTTTCTTATGAAAGGATTGGGGTGTTCTAAAACTTTTGACCGGTAGCGTACCCTCAACATTTATTACGAAGATGCTTATGATAACTTATTTTAAAAATATTCTATTTTGTCTCCTGAATACTGTCACAAATCAAACATGATTTTTAAAGTTTAATGCAGGGCAAAGTTAATATCATGTAATATGACATTAAATCTGGAGTTGCTTGGATTTTCTTTGGCACCTATTTTGCGCAGCTCAATTGACGTCTCAAACTCATGTCCAGCTGCCATCAGGATGACCAAACTGTTGATGCCAGAGTGAAGAGTTGGCTCCATCTCAAAAGCTTTCCCATACCTAACAAAAATAGAGAGGAATACTGATGTCAAACTGGGAGCATAAAGTTCGATGGAAAAGGAAGAAGAACAAACCCTGGAAAGACCAGAATCTCAAAAATGTTACCGTTTAACTCGGTCTGTCATGGCAGAAGAACCCTAAAAGCATAATGCGTTAAACAAGTGTGAAAAGTGTTGCACAAACACACAAAGTGGTTGTACCAGTAGCAGGCCTGGTCTCTGCTGTTCAGGTCAGTGAATCCCGAGCTCATGAACATGTCCTTGTAGATCCGTCCACACAGGCAGTACACGTCTGACGCCACCTTGTTCCCCGACTCCACGATTGGCAGAATTGCCGCCAAAGCTTTTGCGCGGTCGCCTGGACGATTCCTCCTAAAAGTGTAAAAATATCCAAAATGATGCAACGCGTGAATGTGGGACACACGCATTAAATTTAAATGTTATACAGTATGAAGTAGATAAAAGCCGACATCTGAGAAAGGACATCTGAGAGGATGAAACCAGAGAGGAGACAGCCTTCAGACATATTTGTGTACCTGTTCAGCGCAAATATATAGTTAAACTGGATATTCTGGTGCCTTGCTACCATACACATCGGCAGGTTGTTCAGAGTCTCCACCAGTTTGATTATGGCATCATAGTCCTGAAAAAAGGAAGCAGAAGTTGTTGTTGATCATGCTCAAATTTTACATAAAAGGTTTTAGATCACAGGCTATATATGATGTATTATATCACTAACTAATAACAATAACATAACATATCTGCCCAAGTCTGGTAATTTCCTGTTGTCAACATTCTTTTCATTGAATTCTATCATGAATCTTTCTCAAGTTTAATGTACACATAAATATTTTTACAAACCTCTTCAGGTTCAAGCATATTAAAGACATGCTAGATCCCTTTTATCGCTCACATCTTAGGAAGCTTTAAAATCAGAAAACAATACTTCACTGCATCCCTTTATCTTTCAGCATCTCCATCTTCATAGACGGAGACATGCAGAAACAGACAAACAAGCACCTGGACGTCTCTGTAGGACAGCAGCAGGTTCACAACGATGTCGGGGGTGAGCAGATCTACGCTATCCAACCGTTTCTGGATGCGACTCAGCTCCTCACTCAGGGCCTTGCCGCTGAACCGCTCCCGTGCCATGCGGATCTCATGCATTACTGACTCCCGGAAGTACTCGCTGTCAGTGCAGAGACAGAAGTCAGCACATTTCACAATCCAACAATCCTCAATAAACCAGCTTGGTGGGTTAAGCTGGCAGGAAGGCCAAAGACTTATAATAGTGTATATGCCCTGCAGCGCAAGGCTAACCTGGACTGAATGTGGACATTGTTGAGCAGATACACCAGTCTCTCCACCAGCGGGGTGAGAAGAGGCTCCAGCTGGAAACTGGGTTGCATTAATTCTTTGATACAAGTCATCATTGAGGCGTCGCAGGCAAACACTTTGCCTCGAGGCGACACCATGTACGGGATGAACGTGTAACTTCCACACTGCTCCTAAAAGAAGATGACCATCATTGTAGACCACAGACAACAAGAAGAACACTGGAACATGTTTCACAGCTTCCACTGATTGTAACATAAGCCTGTAGTTACTGGGGCATTTTTAATTGTTAAAAGTCATGACAGAAAGGAGTCCCTTAGATATTAAATGATAAGAAGGATAAGTAGCCTACTGAATATTGACAATATTCAGTAAGACCTGAGGTGCCCTCTAAACATGGCAACATGATAGGAAACAGACATAAATTTAAAGCACCTATTGATTGCCTCAATAGTTCTCCTTTTATTTAAATACAATAGATTTAATAAAACCTCTAAAACCTGGTCAGTGAGAATAATAAACACCTCTATAATGATTTGTTTTCCCAACAATGCCAATTCCTTCTGGCTGCACAAAACATTGCACTTACACTGACACATTATTACTACGATAGTCAGTCCAAAAAGGTTCAAACTTCAGTTTAAAAGTGTAAATACGGGCACGTGTTACCTTGAGAGACAGCAGATCACTGTCCTGCTTGTAGCAGTACAGGATGATGTTGTTGGTCATGCTGAAACTCTCTCTCACTCCGAGGTGGTAGAAAAGTGAAGACTGGCAGAAAGAGTCACTCATCTCCACCACAGCTACATCTGCGGAGGTCACAAGAGGAGGAGGTAAATGTGCGCACTCAGCGTTTAGACAGCAGACTGCCCTTCAGCCTGCGTGCCTGCACTTGCCTGCGTTGTAGAAACTATCCAGGATGTCGGTGGGTCCCAGTGATATTCTCTCAAATGAGATGGTTTTTAGAGAGGCGTGCGCGTCCGCGCACGCTTCCTTCAGACACTTCAGGGATAAGTTCTCCTCCGTCTGCGGCACCGACGCGTCTCCGTTGACGATGTACGCCACCGACACGGCTCTGGTGCGACTCCGCGGGGACATGGTCTGATTACCCAAGGCGCTCCTGGAGCTCACCTCCAGCGCCAGAGAGTCCTGCCACAAACTTCCAGCGGACACCCACACGGGGTCCTTCCTCCTCAGCTCGTGCAGGCTCATTCGCCTGCGCTCCGTCCTGTACATCTCAGCTGTTTATTCCGCAGCCCAGAAGCTTCAATGCATGACCTCCGCTAGGACGCAACGGCAAAGTTGCTTGTTTTTGTAATTCCCCAGGTGTGTCCTTGCCACATTTCCACACACGCTCCCACAACCCGCTGGATCCGCCCTCGTCTCCGCGGCTCCGCTCCACCCACCTGCTGAAACTGAAACGATGAGGTCTTCCACTGTAGTCGAGTCTCACATGATCTCTGCTGTGAGGAAAAAAAAAAGAAAAGAAAAAGAAAAGAAAAGTTCTACATGGCCAAGCCACCCATTCCCCTCCCTCCAGTAGACAGTCTATTATTAACCTCAACTATGAACCATGGACTATATAAGAAGAACTGGACACACCCTCCATGACGTCACTTACAGGTTTCTAAAGAGTTTGACGCCTCTTTTTCCTTCTACTGCACAATACCATGTTGCAAAAGGACAGACTGAAATGCAAAGAAGGCGGCTGGAAAGTGTCCTCCTTAATTCAATTACAAATAGTTATTTCAGCTTGGCTGCTTAGTTTAAGTTAACCCAGGGTGATAATTAAACTGTTTAATCCCAATTTTTCGTAACACCTAAAAAAAAAAAACCACTATATAAATAACACTAATATCACCAACCATTTGATTTGCCATCAGTGAAAGGAGGTTTACATAAGAAGTGAACACAGGATCGATGGAATTATAAAATTGAACTGAAAAAAAGGCAATATAATGTTTTTTGTTTTTTTTTTTGTTTTTTTTTAATGGTTTGTGACTCCTGTTTTTCCTCCAGCAGTGATGCTTTTATGTTTTCTTTGATGTCAGAAGACAAATGAGGGGCTTGAGACAAGCAGCAGGATGGCATTACATTGACCCTTTAAGGCACAAAGTTACATAAATATAAGGGGGAAAAAACTCTGGATCTGGCACATTATTTTAACTTTAACCCCATACATCATGCAAATAACTGCTTAACATTTCTAATTTCATTAAATGATTTTCTGAAGTATTGGTCAAGAAGTGGGGGGGTGTGCTTTGGTCTCTATAGGGTTCTTGAGTGGCTTGGCTCCTCCAGATGATGTTCTGCTTCAGTCGTTTGCTAACAACATTCACGGAGAATCATTTAAGGACTCTTCCAAGCGGAATTAAGTCAGGACCTGCAGTCAATCATCCCTGTTGACATGGAGCTCTCAACCTCAGCGCCCCACCATGTTGAAGCCTAGCAACTTGTTTAATTATGCATTCTTGTTGTAACTCTTGAAATGATGTTCAAAAAATAACATTGTATATACACACACACATATATATATATATATATAAGAATTACCACCCCGGGTTAGGGGTGGTATTTCTTATATGTAAGCAGCTAACGTGATGACAGCTGATGTAGCCAGCAGCACAGCTCATGACCATTTGTCAGAATCCATTTTAAGCTCATATGTTTTTAGCGCTATAAGTGGCCTTGCTAGTTCGTACTTCTGCAAGGTTTTAAGTTTTCATTGACCCAGCAGAGCTCTGTGTTCCACCGGCCAACACTTGTTAGAGGTCCCAGGACGAGGTGGACAAAGCGGGGTGATGTTCTTATGTGGTCGCTGGTCCCAAACTCTGAAAAACAATGCCTTTGTTCAATCCAACCTAAAGACCTATTTAGAATGGCATTTGGCACATAACACCATGTACCTTTCTCATTTTATTTTTAATTTGATATTGAATATTTTTCACTTTTGGAATATTTCACTTTCCACTTACATTTTCACATTTGTGTGTCCTATTTTTATAGTCCATTTACTTTTTGTACTTAGTGTTGTGAAGCACTTTGGTCAACCATGGTTGTTTAAATGTACTTTTTCAAATAAAGATAGATTGAATGGTAAACTTGCATATTTGCAAGTGAAAAGTGAGTTATAAAATGAGAATTCAGACTTAATACACATACACACATAAAACTCAGAAAATCAGATTTTATACTCTTAACACATTCACCAGAAGAAACTCATAAATTGCGACGTTTCAAATTCACACTTTAAAATTTGTGAGAAAATACTTTTGTGTTTTTTGAGACAGAAAACTATGCATCACATATATGATTAAATTTGACCGAAATTTACTTATGGGGCCGCAAACCAAGACAGGGTGGTTGATTTCTCCTCAAATACATCCTATTGAGGCTGACCTTGGTGCTTAGGGACCCCCTACTGGCCACAGGGATCCCATCTATCTGTAAAGTCTACATTTAACAAGAAACTGGTATAAAATAAATTTAAAGTGGCAACTGTCTACTGCTGACACGAAACACTGCAGCTAATTACTAGATCATAAAAGCACATGTACATCATCCCTGTTTTTTGCTGTTGTGTGTGTGTGTGTGTATATGTATATATGTGTGTGTGTATATCTAAAATTTATTATTGAAGCACATAACATTTCTAAAAAGTTCCACGCAATTGAAGTTTATGGCTCCCACTGTTTGATAGAAATCTGTATAGACAAAAAAAAACAACTTCATACAAAGTAAATTTTTTTGTCTTTATTTACAGTACAAAAAAATTATGACTTACTATGAATGCAAATGAAATGGCAAAAACAAAGGGGAACTCTGAATGCGCACCGCAGCGGCGCAAAGAAATATCTATTATCCAACTTCCACTACAAAAAAGTCATAATCTGTAAAGAAAAGGTTATTTGACAAAATAGTTCACATTCCAATAATGTACTGTATGCGCATGAGCTTTTTTTCTACTCAGTGCTTTGATTCAAAAAATATATAATTAAACATGTATAAGATATCTCCACCTGACGCTGAGCACTTGTGTAATGTAAGCACTGTCTGACATCCATCATACAAACCTGAGAAGAGGAGGTCTACTGAGAGACAGCTGTGGCAGGTGTAAGCGACAATTCACTAATTACACAATTTACACAAAAACCAACCGTGTTCCTTTGAGTCCCACAGATTCCAGCTCAATGTATTGCTCTCCCCCCTGCAGAAACGGCTCCTTGCTTCACGTATTTGATGATCTCACACAACCTCGGTGAATTTTGGCAACAGGGACACGTGGGACTGATTTACTCATCGAGGCCCTCATCATCTTCCTCCTCTCCCAGCTTGGCGTCCACTTCGCTGGTGTCCGAGAACTCGTGCAGCAGGACGTACTCGCGGCTGCTGAAGCCAAACTTGAGAACATCCTTTTCTTTGAGCTCGTAATAGCGCTGGGACTCGATCCGCTTGTTGTTCAGGTAGGTGCCGTTGCCCGAACCGAGGTCAATGATGTACGGACGCACTCTGCGGCCATTGGTGCCATCTGCTCGCGTGTACTCCACCAGTCTGCAGGAATACAAGACAATTCAAAATAAATACAATTTAAATCAAACAGTTATTTAAAAAATAAAATAAAAGATTCAGGCTGATGAGCGAATGGCTACATAACACTGGTTAATATAATCAGCATTTCTAAAAAGCACTTCACTGCTGGCTGCTTCTCCTACCTGTACTGGAAAACCGCGTGTTGCTTGGAGCAGGATGGGTGGTCAATGGGAATATCAGCGATCCTTCTCTGCCGTCCCAACAAGTAGGCACTCTGTCTGTGAATGTACATGACCGGAAGAGGTTCATCATTCTTAAAGGGGTACAATCGCCACCTGCGCTTCGGGATCCTGGCCTCGGGTGGTTCGTTGTACTTGATCACCACTCCGCGGAACGTGTTGGTGTCTTCAGTGAGCGCCCCTGACAGTTCAAAGTTGGGCTTCTCTTTCTCAGCAGGGGGAGCGCTCGAGTCGTTGCCCTCCCTTTCGGATTGTCCGAAATCCTGTTCTTGATTTTCTTCTCGCCGCTGACGGTTCTCCCTGCGCCGCTCGTCGTGCTGCCGTCGCTCGGCTTGTTGAGACTCGAGCGCGTTTCGTTCGCGGTGCCTCTCTTCGCCGCGGTCCCGGTCCCGCGACCTGTCCGTTTCCCACCTGCTGCGCCTCTCCTCTGCTTGTTCGTTCCTCCTCCTCCTCTCGTCGCCGCTGCCTCTTTGGTCATCCCGTTCCTGTGACACGTTGAAAGAAGTAATTTATGAAATGACTGCATGAATGAATAAAGAGACAAGTTAGAGACTGTATCAATATATAAAAGTTCAAAAGTGGTATTCTGGTACACAAGTGCAAGAAGCCAGTTGCCATAGTTACAGTGACAGCTACAACATATTATACACTTTATGAATAAATACGGCAATTAAATAAATATACCATTATGAGATGAATAAGTCATAAAAATAAGCTGGCCACTGAACATTTTATGTTATCAATTTACTTTGTATACATGTCATTGGTATACATTTATTTCACTGAACATTTATTCATTTAAGTATCTACTTATTTAATTGTGAATGAAATGGCTCTTCATATAAAACTTTGAACCTGGCATTGGTTGTTAAGTTGTAATAGTTTCAAGCAGGGGTCTCAAATCTATTTCATCCTGGGTGACATCATCACCATGGTTACCGTTAAAGAAAAACTTTTTTTTTTTTTTTTTAAACCAGCTACGTTGTCAGATTTCCAGCTAGGTTTTTTTTTTGCTATAAAATTTCAAATTTCACAAAATTTTCAACTTTTATAATATAAAATAGACTTTTGTACTTCATCACATTTTCCTCTCTGAAATCTCAAATTTATAAAAAAAAAAACAAAAAACAAGTTTTTGTACAAAGAGCAAATTTTGTTGTAAAATTTTTAATTTTACAAGATCGACACTTAAGAAAAAACAAACTTATTGTAGAATTAAACAAATTTAACTTCAAATTACATTTTTTTGTTTGAAACTTAACTTTTTGCAGTTTTCAAAATAACAACTTGCAAAATTTGAACATTCAACATTTCAACATTCCAATTTTGTATAGTTTTCCCCCCTAAAATCATAAATTTTGCTTATAAAATTTGTTTTTTAAAAACTGTTAAATCTTTTGCAAATGTTTGCATGACTTTTTGACATAAACCAGTTGCTAAAAGGGCAGTTGCATTGAAAGGGCAAAGTTCATGGTGTCTGTGCAACAGTTGCAGTTGGACTTACGTTTCATGTATGTTGGTACGAGGACTGATGAGACCATCAAGTCCTGACTATTCATTTGTGTGCAACACTAGTTCAGTTTAGTTTTCAGAACGTTTCTTAGTTGTAGTTTTGAACGTTTGAGCAGCTGACAACAAAGTGTTAAGTTTAGCAGACCATGACTAACAGCGACTCTGGGATCTGTGGGAATCAGTAAGTCAATGTTTGTAGACAGAGGTGTGCCAAATACTATCTTCTGTAGCTCTTGTATTTTCTGTGTACAACAAAGAGAATGAGAACAGCACCAGTAATGCTGCTCCACTGAAGTCACAGGGTACTTCTGTTTGTATTTGGCTGCATGAAGGCAAAGCTCACTTGCTAATCCACCACACTTAGAAACAGAGTTAAACTTTTGAAAAGAGATGGTTTATAAATTTGTGCACCACTATCTGTTGTGGATGTAGTGGTCTACATGTTTAGAAATATAGCTGACAAATGTAAAACAAAGTAATTCAAAGGAGGAAAAAAAAAACACCATCGTATATCTCCATTTAAGAGTTGGGTAACAACTTTTCAGTCCCTACCCATCCTGCAGACACTGCTATTAAGGAATTTTAAATGTAATCACCCGCTTTATTCTGACATCACCGCCACGATAGGGACTGCGGCTCCTCCTGTTTCTGGGCGATCTGCTTCTTCTTCTAGCGGGGGACACATCCCTTCTACCCGGTGACCGATCCCTTGTCCTGGCTGGTGACCTACATGGAGAGCAAAAGATACTCTTAGACAAATTTTGAAAGTCTATATTCAAAATCTTCAGGCTGGCCCAAACAAAAGTGATTGTTTGCATTGTGGCCATTTAAGGCAATCAAAAATATGTCATTGATCTGTTTGGTTTGTTTTCCCCCTCTACAAAGTGTCACATTTAAGCATAAAGCAACATGTAGCCTACAGCAGGGATAGGCAACTCCAGACCTCGAGGGCCCCTGTCCTGCATGTTTTGCATGTTTTCCCTGCCACAACACACCTGATTCAAATGAATGTCTCGTTAACAGACTTGTGCAGGTTTGGATGACAAGTTGATGGTGATCCATTCATTTGAATCAAGTATGTTGTGGCAGGAAAACATGCAAGACATGCAGGACAGCGGCCTGGAGTTAAATACCTCTGGCCTACAGGAACAAGAAGTTGCTGTTACAATTCATCAATTCTGATCGATTGGCGACAGAAATAGCAGGACATGGACAACAGCAAAGAGCTGTAAGAGGACATCAGGGACAAGATTGTGGACCTGCTAAAATGGGTTACAATACCATCAGCAAGAAGCTTAGTGAGAAAGAGATGACTGTCGCTTCAATAATTTGGAAATAGAAGAAACACAAGATAACAGTCAAAACGCATTCACTCTGGAGCTCTACGCAAGATCTCACAATGTCGCATAAAGGATGATTCAGAGAAAGGTGAAGAATTAGCTAAGAACTGCACGCGAGGAGCTTGTTAATGATTTCAAGGGAACTGGGACGACAGTCACCAAGAAAACCACTCATGAACTTCACCATTATAAATTGAGATCCTGCAGTGCCCATAGGTTAAGGTGTCTGGGCTGTCAGAAGTTTGACACTTAACACCTGAATGATTCAGAGAAAGTTTGGGGAATGTAATGTAGTCAGACGAGGCAAAAATTGAGCAACTTGACTTCCTGTGCTTGGAGACAGAGAAATCCTGAATATGACCCCAAGAACATGGAAGAGAAAACATTCTGCTTTGAGGCTGTTTCTCTGCCATTCTACGGAAAGACATCCTCCATGAGCTGAAAAATGGACCTATGTACTTTAGAATCTTGGATGAGAACCTCCCAGCCAAAACACTGAAGAGCGTCCTAGCTGGTCTCTGGAGCTTAATCCCAAAGGAAATCTGTGGAGAGGATTGAACTTGTTTTGCTCAAATTGGGTAGGGGAGGGGGAGCAGTACCCCATTTTGTTGCATAACTATGCAATAACAATACAGTTATCTTAATCTGTAAAGAGGAGTAGATGATAATCACTTCTGAGACGTGTGCAAATCTGGTGACCAACTACAGGAAACGTCTGACCTCTGTGATTCCCAATAAGGGGTTCTCCAACCCCGAACTAAGTCACAATTTGCTTGCGGTTCAAATACGTATTTCACTTAGTCTGATGCATATTCATCTACTATATTTTTGAAATTTTTTTTTTCTTCTGGATTTTGTTGTTGATATTCTGTTAATTATTTCACACACTGCATAAGTAAAATTTGTGTAGCTAAGGGTCTAAGATTTCTTGCCAACAAGCATTGTTACAATTAATAAGTCAACCAAAAACAAATTTCCTTACTTTTTGTGTTTAGTGTGTGTATGATATATAAAGTAGGCTACAAATATCATCATCTGTCAGTCTTCCAAACTGTATATATAACTATCAGCATGGGGATTTCAATTATCCACAAAAGGCCTCAGTTGATGCGCTTGAGTTTCAATTTATAACGATAAATATTAGTACAAAAGAGGCGCCACCTAGGGTTCAGGAATGTACCTGCTGGCTCTTCTCCTCTGTGGACTCGAGGTCCCGGCGGATCTAGACCCGGATCCGGACCTGGACCTGGAACGGCGTGTTCTCTGAGGCCTGCAGCCGCCGGGACTCACTCTCTCCTGCTTTATCTTCACTTCAGGAGACTCCCTTCTCCTGTGCCGCTTTTCTTTGGCCATCTCTAGTAATTATAACGATCCTGACGCAATTTAACTAAACGGACATTGTTCTTCAAAAACAAACCAAAATAAGAACACAAAAAACCTCCAACACGAACTAAACTTCTGTTGTGATGAAATCATGTACTTCCGCTTCCTGTTGGTCGTTGGCGAATTTATGTCGACGCGCAACCAGTTTCTTTAGTAATTTGTTCCGCTGTGACCAAGTCTGTTGTTTTGTTTGTTTTTGTATTTTGTTTTTAAAAAGAAAACAGCAACAATATAATTTATAGCATGTTTCAGTTTTTAACAGGTATATTGTTGAGGATACATGGAAAGTTGTGCATTTTTGAATGTTTTACTTTTTGAAATTAATATTTCATTTTAGACTATTGTAAACAACAGACTAAAATACTCACGTTAAAGACTGCACAAAAATCTGCATATTGAAATTCATTATAATAATTATATTATTACTTATTAATATAAATAATATTGTTGCGCGCACATTTAGTAGCTATGTGCGGAGAGACTTCACGTATTTTTTTCGGAGTATCACATGGTCGCACAATAACGCTCAAAAAATTATATGCAGTAAATCGGACATTTCCTTAATTTATGCCTTAGAAAAATATATTTCATTGCGGCTATTATAAACCGTACGTACGCAGCAACGACTACGTTGTTACCACGACAACACAAACTAAATACATGCATTCAACTATTTCAGGAACTGAGAGCTAAACAAAGTGCAGTGTTTTTTTTCATTCCCCCCTTAAACACAAACATGATGTTTGAAACATCCGAATCTCTTCTAAAATATGACAATCCAGTTTTGGTCAAGACTACTACGAAGAGCAAATCACCACAGGTGAGTTTACCGAGCAAACGAATGGAGGAAATAAGCGTGAATAAATACATAAAGTCTAATACTTTAATACACAGAAAACAATACATGAGTTTAAACAATAATAAACACCTGGGTGAGTTTGAAGATATGGCAAAAATTTATTTCACATTCTTAATTTTGTTCGATAATTCCGATATCGGTATTTATAATATGAAAACTAAAACTGCCAATCATGTCCAGAAAACCCATAAACCTCTGAAGAATTAAATAGCCAAATGTAATGTCCTGGATGTTCACCTTTTATATAGGCTAGTCATAAACAATGACATTAGGCTACATGTGACATTACCATAAAACACTGTCAAGGATTTAGGCTATATATAGCTACGT
Organism: Arrhamphus sclerolepis; assembly: GCA_037176975.1. Classification (NCBI taxonomy): domain Eukaryota; kingdom Metazoa; phylum Chordata; class Actinopteri; order Beloniformes; family Hemiramphidae; genus Arrhamphus; species Arrhamphus sclerolepis. Next base: position 14,666,361 of record JBAMYA010000008.1, read on the forward strand.
GTGTGTGCGTGCACATAAAATGTGTTTAAAAGTTATGTCTATCATAATCATTGAAAAATTTTATGTAGCGACTTTTTTATTCTTCTTGCCACTGATTGCAGCGCCATGTGCTTGGGGGTCATGGGTTTCTAAAGGCCTAGAAATGACTTGTCGTAAATAGGCGCTATAGAAAACCTAAATTGAATTGAGAAAATATTGAATTGAATTGTTACGGAATTATTGCCCGGCCCTAAGGTGAGGTGGAAGTTTATCACTGTATCACTTAATAATAATGATATATTTTATCTATAAGTGGTTTTCTAAATACTCAAAGGCACTTTACATTAAAATAAAACAGCAGCAACATAAGAACTGTAAAATAAAAAAAAGAAGAAAAAATGCCGAAGACTAAGCTAAACACTAAAAGCTATTTAAAAAAAAATATGTCAGAGATTTTAATGTTTAAAGATTTGTACAGTCACAGATAAGTTTGGAGAGAGTTCCAGAAGGAGGGGGTGGCAACAGAGAGGGTTAGGTGTTTGGTTCTAGGTGGAGGAGTTAGGAGATTTGCTTCAGATGAGCACAAACTACAGGATGGATTGTGGTGAAGGAGGTGGTCAGTGAGGTAGGAAGTGGCCTTGTTATGGAGGGTCCATTTGGAGGTGATGAAGGCATGGATAAGAGTTTCAGCAGCAGAGAAGAAGAGTGTTAGGTAGATTGTTGTTTTTGAGGTGGAAGAAGGCAGCTCTGATGATGAGGTTTATGAGGCGTTTGAAAGAGAGATTATTGTCAATGATGCCTCCAAGGAGATGGAGAGAGGGTGGAGGTGTCAACAGCGAGGCAGAAACTGTGCTTAGTTTTTGATGGCTTTAGGGCCGATGACGACCATGTCGGATTTGTCGCAGTTGAGTTTGAGAAAATTGGTGTGCATCCAGGATTTAATATTGGTCAGGCAGTTGGAGAAAGTGGAGAGGATGGCGGAGGTGATGGATTTGGTGGAGATGTAAACTTCATAAATTTTACACATTTTCTCCTCTACAAAATTAATGCAATGATGCGTGGATGTATAAAACCACACACATTAAAACAAACGTAAGATGCAAACAAATAGGAGGACACAAGAAAATATAAGATACAGAATGATTACTTTAAAAAGGTACACAATGTGCCACACAGACATGAAACCTCTAAAATTTTATATACAGTGGGGCAAAAGAGTATTTAGTCATGCCACCAATTGTGCATGTTTTCCCACTTAAAAAGATGAGAGAGGCCTGTAATTTTCATCATAGGTATACCTCAACTGTGGGAGACAAAACGAGGGCAGAAAAAAACAAAACACCACTGATTTTTAATTTTTGATTCTGATTTTTAAAGAATTTGTTTGCAAACCATGGTGGAAAATAAGTATCTGGTCACTAACAAAAGTTCATATCAATACTTTGTTATATGGCCTTTGTTGGCAATGACAAGAGGTCCAACGTTTTCTGTGAGTCTTCACAAGGTTTTCACCCAGTGTTACTGGTATTTTGGCCCATTCCTCCATGCAGATCTTGAGAGCAGTGATGTTTTCAGGCTGTTGCTGGGCAACACTCCTTCCCAAGATTTTCTATGGGATTGACATCTGGAGCCTGGATAGGCCACTCCAGGACCTTAAAATGCTTCATACGAAGCCACTCCTTCGTTACCCGGGTGGTGTGTCTGGGATCAGTATCATGCTGAAAGACCCAGCCACGTTTCATCTTCAATGCCCTCGCTGATGGAAGGATGTTTTCACTCTAAATGTCACCATACATGGCTCCATTCATTCTTTCCTTTACACGGATCAGTCGTCCTGGTCCTTTTGCAGAACAACAGTTGTTTCCACCCCCATGCTTCACAGTAGGTATGGTGTTCTTTGGATGCAACTCAGCATTCTTTCTCCTCCAAACACAACAAGTAAAGTTTTTACCAAAAAGTTCTATTTTGGTTTCATCTGACCATATGACCTTCTCCCAGTCCTCTTCTGGAT
>JBAMYA010000008.1:14676991-14697175 GCA_037176975.1 Arrhamphus sclerolepis
ATTACACGTCCTACTTATATGGAATTTTTCCCTCCCGTTGCTCAAGCAGATCCTTGAGGGATTGATAAGAATAAGATAAGAAAACAAAACAAAAAACAGCCTGCACTGCAGCTTAGTTCTCAAGATAAATCTTTCAGCAGAATAAGTGTAACTGGACATGTTTGTCCAGTAGTCTTTCTAGATGTAACTCGGTTGATAAACGTCCCTGTCTCAAAACGAGAAAGGTTGCTCTGAACCATTTTCAAGAATTGTGGTTTATGGTCCCCTGCTGAATAACAAGGAAATGAGGAGTGGTCTGATATTTTACGGTGATTAGATGTGCTGATTTAAATGTAGTTATTATATGGATTTCTTTATTTAATTCATTTTGCAATGCTGGTTTTAAGTTGCTTTCTTAGCAAACTTGAACCCCCCCCCGCCCAATTTTTTCATCTCTGAGTGCTTAGTGAAGTAAAATTATATTTCTTAGTCAGCGATTTCATATTTGTTTACTACTGTCACGACTAAATGCTTAATGTTATCATTTTTCTTTTCATTGAATTTTTTATTAGCGATTATTCACTTCTGAGCCCTTTTAAATTAAAAGCTGTTGAAAACAAATGTAATTTATTTTACAATTATATGACTTTTAAAGCATCCATCTATCTATTTGGGTGGTGCTTTTATTTTTTTTGTGCCTGCATCATGTTTTAATTAACGTTAACGAGGAGAGGTTTCTCCCAAATTCCATCAAATGATGGCTCAGATGTAAATTTGATCTTTAGTTTACAACTCAAGTCCAGAACAGGTTTTTTGTGTCTCAGTGAAAATGTATGGAGGGGTGGGGCCAGTAATGCCCTCTGGCTGTACTGGGGCTCGTATGCAAATGTCAAGGCTTTACTTGCTTGAGTTGGATGCAGTTGGAGCCCCAAAGTGGATTTAAAAAGGCGCACGTCGCTGGAAATCCAGCGCAAAGCGGCGGCCCGGTTGAAGAACTGGACGAGGAGCCAGACTGAGCAGTTTCAGCGGAATATACAGCTGCATCCGTATCACTTTCATTCTCTGTGTGTCATCTTTTGTCGGACGAGTTCATGTTTTAATCCTTTGAACGTTTTCTGACTTGCGCATCCTCACGTGTGGTGGAGCTGCGGCGTCTCTGCGACGGATCATAAAAAGAAAAAAAAAAATGTTAAAAAAGATGAGAAGAAAAGAGTTGCCTGGGGTCATCATGTAGGAGGAGTTCTTTGTGACCAAACGTGTAACGGATTTCTCCTTATAAAAAAGGAAAGTGCACAGCGACTGTTTAATGATCAGCTTTATTCAGGACTCTGAAGTGGAGGTGAGTCGATGGCTTTTACATCATTTTAAGAATGTGGATGAAAATTAACTTTAAAAGAATCTTTAAAAAAATATTAAAATTAGTCAGTTGTCATTAAGACATTTATTATTGTTGCTGTTATTATTTCTGTTGTTATTATTAGTAGTAGTAATAATAATTATTACAATGCATTTATTTTTATTACTTTGACGCCAGTGTTATTTCGTATTAAAATAAATTTTATAACGCAGTCAGTAAAATTATTAGGATTCAATTTTTAAGTGTGTCATTTTTTTCTTCATTCTTTCATATATTGTCATGATCTGACCTAAACATCTTTATGAAAAGTGAGAACAAAAATTAAATGCATCAACCTTAACACTGGGATGAAAAAAAGAAGACACATAGACAGACAGACAGATAGACAGACAGACAGATATATAGGCATGCAGACACAAATATAATCCTATTTCTGGGGCACCAGGCTGTAGATGGTGGAGGGGTGGGGGTGAGATTTAGAAACCCAGCAGGACAGTGTGAAAGCAGAGATGCTGGGCTGCAGACAGGTGGAAGTCTTTAACTGATCGTACTTTTGCCAGAAGAACTGTGTGATGCAGTTTACTGTAATCCAGCTTTGCGGTGATGTGCAAGCCTCTGTGGGAAAACTGACCTGTGTTCCTCTCAGCTGTGCAGGGTCAGCCCTCTGGCTGCTCATCCTTACACAGAAAGTCTTTTCCCGGGGGTTGGTGCTGATGACATGATTGTGGACGATGATTTATCTCCTCACAAACAGCTGCCGTTCTGCTCCCCAGGAACACGAGCAAACAAATACTGAGGGGCAGAATTTGCTAATCTGAAAATTACAGTTCCACTTTGTTAGATGCTACTTAGAAATAATTTAACCATAAAGATTGTGAGCTCAGTATGTTATAACTGTTGTTGGGGTTGTTGTTGGGGTCTGCTGCCCTCCAACAACGACATGAATAAAATCTCAGCCTTTGTCCTTTTCGTCTTCTAGATCTGAAGCATGCTAGTTATCACAAAAGTCATCTATCATGACCTTTCCATGACCTTCTCGAGTAATTCAGGACACATGAGTTCAGCTCTTAGAAACATCAGAAGGTTTAGTTACAGGCATGAAGTTCATCGCCAGACATCTGCAACTCGGGAGTTCAAGAGTTGTGGCACCTTTTCAAGTTCAGTAAATCCCCAGAGTGGGAGCTCCTTTTCAGTATCCTGAATAATTGATAGATCAAACTTAGGTCTTACAAAGGAGGCAATTTAATCTTCTGATTATTTGATGAGTTGGGCTTAGTTTCACCGGGCTCAGCTGAATGTGGATCACTGGTGAGGATTAGGAAGATGAGACAGAGAACTTTTACAACCCACAGGTTGCACTCACAGATGCCTGCTGAAATTACTGTTGTGGTGTGTTCAAAAAGAAAAAGAAAAGAAAAACGGTGGGAAGGGAGGTATTGGTATTAGTACGTAGACTAAGAGCAGATATTTCTCTGATTGCTGATTACCTCTACACTGTGCGAGAGCACATAATGATACGCTGCCTTTAGAAGATATCACAGAGCTGTAGCAGTGCTGGGTTATGAAAGAGTTCCTGGCACATATCTTGAGTTAGTCAACGCTGGAAAGGTTCGGCTCTTTCAGATCCAGAGACTTTGCGTGTCCTGTTATCAAATCAGCATTTACTCAAGAAACAAACAGGTGCTGAAGAAGACTGGCTGTGCCAGCCTGTTAGCTGATTCTTGTAAATAGAGCTTCAACTGAGAGGTGCCAGTGAGAATGTAGATCTTTTTTTTTTTTTTTTTTTTTCCCTCTCCCTTTTTTAGTTTAAAGCATTTAAAAATATTTAAAGATAACAGTCCTTTGGCTCCTATCTTCAAAATGAGGAAAGAGTTTATCAGTAATTCATTTTCGTTTTTCTTCATTTTCATTTTCACACTCCGATGGCTTCAGTGGACAGTGTTTAGTCATATGAAAGAAAGAAAGAAGGAAGGAAGGAAAGAAAGAAAGAAAGGGCAAAATCATATCCAGTTAGATGTCAAGTTTTTGGCTCAGTCCAGCTCGGCTGAGAGGAATGTGTTGGAATCTGAAATTATTTCGTCGCTTTTGATTTATGCTTTAAACTAGGATCGGCTCCAACCCCAACTACCCCTACCTCTTCCATGACCCCGAACAGGAAGAAGTGGGTATAGAAAATGGATTGATTTTTACTTAAGCATAAATCCCATTTTGCCGTCCGGAGTGTCTAGACACACCAAATGGCATTGTTCTCAGTGTGATTCAGAGCCACAACCGACTCAACAGCCAAATATGGTTCTATTTTTCTTTATTGAGCTGCGAGGGAGGACCTCCCATTGCTCAGATACAAACATGTTCTGTGTCCTCTTCACACAGACGCTGTAAATACAGGCAGCGCATGACAGTATCTACCAAAGATCTCAGCACCAAATAAGACAAAAAAAAGAGACTTCGTTCTGAGCTTGTGTTGCATGTCCCAGACAAGTCGCTGTATTCCCAAAGAATACACATACTCAATTAGTCATTTGTAACAAAATAGAACTTGAAATGCCACGAAGTGTCTGTGGTATTTGGTTTCCTTGTTATGTGACTGATCATTTCATTTAGCTCGTCATGATTGCAGAAGCTTTGGATGTCAAAGGGTACAAGAATGCATCATACCACAATGAATGTTGTTTGGGCAAAGTTACATTTCTTTGTCACATTTGGAAATACTTTATATTACTGTTGACTGCACATTGGTATCCAATAACACTTGGGAAAATATGTTTAAAAATGCTTTCATTTCTGGCTGACAATTAAATTAGAATAGTGACAGTGATATTCACGTTTGTTCTTTAAATTCAAAAAATATAGCTGTGTGCTGGTTGGTTTGTATTCGCACAAAGGTTCAACAGTATAAAAGTACATCTGAAGTTTTATAAAGGGTGAAGTTAGGACCTTTTTCTTGGCCGCTCGCAGTAATATCTGAAATCTTTTCATAACCACGAGAATGTGAGGTAACTAGCAGACCTGAGGAAGTTCCTACGCCTCACCAATAAATCTCATAACAGACTCCAACTTGTCATTTTAACGAGGCTATTACGTTGGACTTAACAAGAAATATTGTGCTCGTGAGTGAACTTTAATAGTGATATCAGACACACTTTCTCACCTTTAGCTAGAACAGCTACTTTGACTGTTTCCAGTTTTTATTTTTTGCCAGGTAGATTTTCATTTGTCAGAGCCGTCAACCTATTTATGTAACTTTTAGCAAGAAAGTGAGTGAACACATTTACCAGAATACTAATGTTCTGTTTCCCCAATAGTTTCAGGTCAGTGGTGTTATCTTACTCGTGAAATCTGTGGCTGTTAACCTGTCATATTTCTGTTTTCTCTACCTTTTCGTCCCCAGCAGATCCAGGTTCTTAGCCACTGTATCATCACTCAGAAATCTGTCTCCACCTTGTGCTGACTTGCTACAAGCCAGTGTTTCAGCGGCTGCCATTTCATCATTGACAGCTCTCACTTGCAACAAACCTGGAAAGACCAGCAGGGTCCCTGCTTGCTTACCAGCTCTTCCCATACTTCATGGGTTGACCCAGAAGAACTTCAACACGCCTCCTCTTCATACACTTCACAACCCCGTGACCTCCCCCGTTGCTCCCTCCCTTTGCTTGCACCACCAGCAGCATGATGACTTCTTGTGCCTCAGGCTTGTTTGGACGTGCAATCACAGCATCACACTCCACTACTCAGACTTGCAGAGAAGAGTAATAGTCTAAAAAAGACACAGAGGGGGGAGGGACAGACAGACAGACAGAGAGAGAAGTGCTGCGAGAGAGAAGAGAGATCAGTACCAGCAGCGGAGGGATCCACCTGTCCCATCGAGGAAGGGGGAACCCCCCACCTGTTCCATCTGGTTGCAGGGGGGGACCTTGCATAGCCTGGAAGGCAACAGGGACTATGCAGCTGGGACTGGTGGCGCTGACAATGATCTTTCTCAGCTCCATGGGTCACAGCGACGTTCTCAAACTCTCCAAGGCGAGAAGGCAGAGACGGGGTGAGTTCTCACTTTGTCCGTTCGTCTCGTTGTTTCTTCTTTCCTTCCATCGCAGCACGGCTGCTTTTCTTTTCTGCGGTCTGAGTCACTGTGGTGGACGTCTTATAAACATTTAACAAGCAAAGTAAAGATAACACTTTGTTTATTTTCCCATCATTCCTATTTGTTTTTCCATGGTGGGTTATGCTACGTTCAGAGTTTCCCCGGAATGGCTCATCTTTCTTCCTTTTTTTTTTTTTTAAAAAAAGATTATGTCTTTCTCAGCTGATGTAAAACTTTTACAAGCATTAAAGCTACCTCAGCATGAAAGCTAGTAACCCCAGACCCACTTTTTTTATTTTTTCTATTTTATTATGGATTCACTCTTAAACCATTGTTCTTTGTGTCCAGCTGTGTGGATGCATAATATGGCAAATACAGGTGACAGGTTTAAGTTCTCGCTTGGAACTTAAGTACTTCCAAGTATATAATAACTGCAGATATTGTTATAAGCATTTTTTTTTTTCACTTCACGGAATCACAAAGATGGTGCTGACGTCGGCTCGCAATATATCTCTGGCCTCAGAGCCTCAGCGCTGCTCTCTCAGTCAGCTTTGAAATAATTCTTTTACACACAAAGAGTTTTCAGACACTGCTAAACGCACCTCGAATACGTCTGGCCACAGTAACAGATGTGGCTGTATTAAAAGCACATACAGAAATCTAATATTTATTTTTCTTTTTTACTGTGATTCTGTCAATAGTTACTGTGATAAAGATATAGGGTTAATTTGTAATCAATTTTAGCTTCTTTTTTTAAAAAGAAAAAAAAAGAAAGATGCTTATAATTTAAATGATAGCTAAATATCCTTCTTTCTTACTGCCATTCTTTCCTTCTCAGTCTGAATTCAGCTTCATGCAAAGATCAAAATGGAACAATCAGAAAGGGGAGTGGACATATTGCTTTTTATGCTTCAGACTTGACAAACTCTTTAAAATCAGTTCACAGCATCCCAATTCTCTGTTATGAAAAAGCATTTCGTGATTCATGATGGTGAGCAGTAAGAGCTGGTTCTAATTACTGCTGGTTACCATTACTCAGACATGGAGAAATCTGTTCATGGAGGAGCCCTGTTTGTGCTCGTACCCCCTGACTTATCTGTTCGAGGCAGGACGACAGATTGACTGCTGCATGAGTGTATTTGTATCCAGAGCTGATAGAACACAGAACTGTAAACCAATTCACGACTGTTGTTTTGTCTCAGTCGGGTTTCTAGGAAATGGATGTGCACTTTAACACACATTTCCTAGAAATGATTTAGATCACTGCCGGTGTGTGCCTCGTCTTTACTGTTTTTTTGGAGGATGATAGAACTGGATTTATATCAGGAAACAGAAATGGTGAAGCATCTGTGGAGCATTTTTTTTTTCATGGGATATTTTCAGATTTACCTCAAAATTAAAGCTCTTGTTCTGCACTCACTTCATGTCCGAACTATTTCAGTTTTCTGACTCTCGTCAAAGTTGCCTGATTCTGAATGACTCCTGGTTAACTACCAGCCACAGTTATCCAGGTTTCTCCACAAGAAAATCTGTTAAGGATCTGTTGCAACCAGTTTGAAGTAAACAGTGAGTAAATAGCCAAACAAAGATGTTTAGCCAGCTCCCCTTAGATTAACTGTTTGTTTGAATGTTAGCATGATTATGACTACCAGTGGAAATGGGAGCAACAATATTGCAGTTTTCAGAGGCAGAATGTGGATAAACTCCCATTTTTGTTTCCTCTTAAAAATTCATATGTGGTTGGAAACAATTTCTTTTTTTATACGTTGGTGCACCCTGTCGCTCTGTTACCTACCTCATTGTGGTTGTTCCTCTCTCTCTGTTTACCTTATGTTTCCACAGTTAGTACTGAGGGGCCACCATCTTGCCCCAAAGGCTGTGACCGATGCTCTGAGTACAATGGCTGCATTAAATGTAAACCCAAGCTCTTCATCTTTCTGGAGCGCAATGATATCCGTCAGATTGGGGTGTGCCTTGCCTCCTGTCCCATGGGGTACTTTGGCATGAGGAACCCAGAAGGCAACAACCGATGCACTCGTAAGTCTTGAAATTGACACAAAAAGCATGATGTGAGGATGTGAGTTGGAGATCTGTAGATTCACATATGGGGCTCTTCAGCCAACTCATTATTCTGAAACACTGCACTCGGCTGTTATCAAAACAAGCATTTTGACCTTTTTAAACTGAGTTAAATTACTCTGCAATAGTCATAGTTATTTATAAGCTCCGGCTCCAGACAACACTGATGGGAGCACACAGATTTTCAAATTCTCTTCACCCCAGTTGTGTTGTACGCCATAAAAGCATGAGGGATAAATGCACCTCTTCTAGCATTGGGAAAATAATTTTAAAAAAAAACGCCTCGTTATACATGACGTTTGATCCATCATCTACTGCTTTTGTGTGCATTGAGGAGTTAATATTTGCTTTTGTTAATATTTTACATGTTTTGAATCTCTTCTTTTGTATGGGGTTGAGTAGTTACTGTTCTATCTTTGCCCCAGAATTAATTTTCTTCTGAAAAATGAATGTTGGCTCATCTTTACATAGTAGCAGAGCTCTTCCAATCCACCAAAAGGACAAAAATACCAAATGCAGCAGAATATCAACCCATCAGAAGAGATGTAAGCAGTGAAATGGCCTTCATTATGGTTAGTCAGATTTGGCTCATTGGGAAGGCGTGCAAAGTAGTGGCCACTTTTATGTTACTTAGCAAACTTATTTTGTTTTTTTCTGGTGGCACGAGTCCTGCGTTTTTTTTGTCAAAGTGTGCCAGCAACGTGGTCTGTTGTCTGTTTTCTCTTATGTGTGGGCAGAAGTAAGGATTGGACCAGAATCCCAACAAAAACATTTCTAATGTGTTGTTATTTGTCTGGTTTTTGAGAGGATGTCTGTGTTTTTCATTTGGCACTCATATGCTGGGTTCATATGAGGCCACTAGGCATATTTGTTGGGCTTAGATTTATTTATTTATTTATTTATTTTTAAACACACATTTCAAGATAAACTTTTTCTGTATCATATAGTGTCTTGATATGGTTTACAAGCAGCTAAAGCAAAGAGTTGTTTTTAAGTGATCAGGTGAAACAAATAAAGCTTTAAATCTAGATGTACGTGGGTGGGTTAGAAGAAATGGAGAAGGAGAAAACTACTTGAGATCAATATTGTTGATCTGTGCGACCTGTGCATACGTCAGTCAAATGTTGTCCGGCCATCATTAGGCTATGAAACAAAAATCAACCAAACAAAACAAAACAAAACAAAAAAATAAATCAAGACAACCCTTCATCTCAAACTGCTGGTTCGTTCAATGAAACAGAAATGATTAAAATATATATATTACAGCAACAACAATAATAATATTAATAATAATAATTCTTGATATTATTAATATTCTTTTTAACAGATTTTACATGCCACATGAATAGTAAAAAGTCATATCTTGTGAATTCAAGTTATACTTTAAATAACTGAAAGGTTCTGGCAGCATAAATCCTTTTTCGGGATTTTAGAAAGTTGCTTTGTTTAGAATGTTGCCATCGGAACAAGATTAAGGGCATTTTATTGAAACATTTATTTATTTAATTTTACATTTAATTAAGTTGTACTGGATTTTTCCTTCTGGAGGCATCTTCAAGGAGTAATATCAGTTTAAAATCATTTTGGCTAAATAATGTGATCACTACAGAAGTTAAATCAGATTTAGAAACAGGGTGAAATGTGTTTGTTGGGGTCGGGGGGGAAACAACAGATAATGTTGATGTAGAGCAATGTAATTTGTGTTTTTTACATAAATAAATCAATCCCATTATGGTTATGATTATTTTGATTTCCACTGACCTGTGATATGGCATTTTGATTTCAAAACTTTTGAAATGTGCATCACTTTTCAATCATTTCCTGCATTTAAAAGTCTTCTTAATCTCTGAGTAGAACACAATTAATATATTAAAAACCCTAACGTCAAAAAAGTTTTCATGTTTTTTTGTTTTTGATTTACGTAAGACATAATGCATTTTAAAGTACCATATTGAATGTCAACAAGAAGATCTGCACGGGCGGTGAAAATAGAATCTTGTGCATCAGATGGTGGTCTGAGAGATAAAAAGTCTCTTTGGGATATTTAATCATATTTCAATCAAAGCGTACCGCATGGGCAAATAGTACATTCAAAACTGCAACATAAATGGTTTTGTTTGAACAAATGACACTTTCTGCATCATTGAAATTAAATCTAAATTCCAAAAAGCATAAAATGAATTGATGGTAAAGTATTGGTTGTCAGTGTGTATGTGTGTATGTGTGTGTGTGTTTGCGCACGTGTGCATGCAGTGTTGGTAGGAGAGGAGGTTTAAAATGGCGCCTGTCTGGATATTGGTCCATTATGGGTTGAAAGTACTTTTAGTCTTCCAAACAGTCTTCTCTTACTTGCTCTCTCACTTTGCAACACATTCTCTCCATCTCTCAACCCCCACTCTCTCACTTCTCCCTCCACTCTGTTCTCCTTGCTGTCTCAAAACTTCTCACTTGCCAATTAGTGTTCAGTCTGTTTCAGCAAAAGACAATACGTCTACTCCAAATCCAAAGAGGAGGCCTTAAACGCTCTCCAGAGAGAGCGGTAGAGGGGGATGTTGGTAGAAAAAGGATGCTGAGAGGGAATAGTGAGAGTGGGGGAGCAGAGAGAGAGAAGGAACCACATGAATAAGGTAAGAAAGGTCTTTTGGGTCCACTTGAGTCCCTCTCTGCAAGCATCTGAGAGGTATTTCTGATCTATTTAAAATCTATGTAAAATTTAAGTGACCCTTCCTTCTTTATGCTAAATATACATGACGTGTGTGTGTGTGTGTGTGCGCGCGTGCACGTATGTGTGTCTAAATATACATTATGTGAACAATGATGCAATGTCACAAGGGAAAGATCTGGTCAATGCTGACGCCAGACATCAGACATACCCATTACACACACAATCTTTCACAGATGTGAGGCCTGCATGAAGTGGTGGAAAAAAAAATATAGAAACTCAACACACTGTGTGTGCGAGAGAGAGAGAAGAGTCACAAAGACATGGGTAGCATAAATGAATAAAAAAAAAAAAATCCCTAAAAGTGATAAGGACCTAAGGGTGATGGTTTGAAATTTAATCACTCTGCAGACAGTGGTCAGGGTTTAAGGTCAGTTACCAAGCAGAGGGAATCAGCGTGACAGTTGTAAAGGGAGTAGTTATTTCAGTGGATTATTTAATATCAAACGAAAAAAAAAATCTGTTCAATTCAGAGATGACAAAAATATCCAGTCATTACAACAAAAGGTGATGTGGCCCATAAGCAGGAAACAGACTACAGGGGGTGTCTGAGTCAAAAATGACAGCATGGAACAACTTAATTGCTTACGGAAAACAGTTCTAATTAATTTGAATTTCTGTGTGTTTTACATTCACTTTCAATTTTTGATATAATCATAAATATCTATATTAGGCTGTATGCAATTTTTACGACTTTTTTCTTTGACAGGTCAGCTGTAACTGTACGTTTAGACTGAAAACGATAAATGTCTCAGAGTTGCTGGAGAGTCCCAAAAAGCTTCGCTGGACACAGCGGCAAAATTGACAAAGTTGCCACGACGTGAAAACAGTCCAACATTCTATCCTGCTTCTTATAGGGGCCTTCATGGCCTGTGTCACTGTGACATCACGACGCTAGCTGGAGGCAAAACAAAGGGAAGCTGGAGGCAAGCACTGTACACACTGTACGAAGAATGTCGTCCTGCTGTGTTTTTGGGTGCCAAAACTGAAACTAAAGACACAAACTTAAAATTTTACCGAATACAAGTTGCTGCAACTCAAAAAAATCATAGACAGCTGTGGTTGAACACGATTAAACAAAAGGATTGGACCTGAAATATAATCAAAAATGCTTGGTAAGGTGTTTAATATGCAATTTATTATCAGTTTTATTCTGAATAACGTCAACTAGACTAGATTGTGACTGAAATAATGCTTAGTTAATCATTATTTGGAGAATTATTATATATATTATACTGTAAATCTTGAACATGTCCATTCAAGACGTAGTTATAGGCATCTAACGATTTGTTTTCTTTGTGTAGACGCTTGGTCTCTTGATGAGGTACGTGTAAATATCTGGCCACTGCACAGGGGGCAATCCTGTCAAATTGTCCGTCCAATTACTTCATTCCTTCGCCAAGAGTTAATTTTTTAAAATAACATTCTCAGCCCCGAAGAGTTAGTGTATTCACATATACACTGAAATTGTTGTTTTTCTTGTCCATTAAGCATAAAAACCGTTAAAACCGGATCCGTTAAAACAGACTAAATCGACGTTGGCAGGGTTGATGTGCGAGTGAGATGTTTGCCTCCAGCTAAGCCCCGCCCCCCCAAATACATCACACTTTTCAGAAATTGTGAAGGGGTCTCTATAAAGGCACCACATATGCTTAAAACAACTATTGCTCAACCCCAAAATGGCATTTTCGTACTCAACTTAAAAAGTCACATTCGGTCAATAAAAAGAGAATAATACACCTCCATACACTAATAACACATACATACACTGAATGCTTAAAATAAATCATGGGTTATTTAATTGCAGTTTGCTCACCGCAAACAATTTTAAGTTCAGAGTTTGGATGACATCCCTTTCTACGGATTTAATTGCCATCTTGTCTTTCAAAAAAATTGTGTGTGGCAAATTTAACAACTGGCTCAAAGCCCATTATCCAGCTGGCAAAACAGGGCCCTTTACTTTCTTTTAGCGTCATCACCCCATAAAGAATGCACATATCATTAACTGTATTTAAAATTAAAAATGAATAAATAAATTAGCCTGCTGATTGGAACTCTTGAAAATGTATCTCTGTGATGTCCTTTATTGTGACTGACTTTTTGTTCTGATTTTCTAAAAAAAAAAAAAAAAAAGAGAGAAAATATATCAACCACAATTACTAAGGAAAAGTTAATCTTTTACATAAAATAAGAATGGATCAGAAAACTTACCATGATCCATGTAGACAGTGTCTGGTTAAAAATAACCCGTGAAGCGATGCAAGAATGAGCAAATCAAATACATTCCCTCCTCAAACAAGTGAAAATGTGGCTCTTATCATTTGTGTATCATCTTGACAAGGAAGACCAGGGCCTTGTGATTTGCGCTGCATTATTGTTTTGAGGAGATGGTGTCGTCATTGCTGCCGGGTTTGGGTGCACGACATCCTCCGGCATTGTGAGCAACACGATGAATTTCACCGGTTGGTACAGGAGTTGTGACTGGACGAGGAGAGATTTCAACAATATTTGAGGTCGGATTGGAAACAATTTGACAGCTTTCTGTCAAAGATCGGGCCACTGATCTCCATGCAACAAACCAATTACCGCCGCCCAGTACCTCCTGCTGACAATAGGAACCAAGTTCACGTTTTTTTTTTTGTTTTTTTTATCGGGGACACACATGGCCGACAGATGTAAACATTCTGATCGGTTGTTGCCGAATCGTGGTCATAGCTCATTCCATAAAGTTGACTGAGGTTTAACTTTCTTTTATCGCTCAAGAGGCCCAAGTTTTGTTACCTGCTGCTCTTGTTGCTTTTGTCGCTCTTGTCCATATAAAGTGAATAACTTCAGTCGCTCTTGCCACCTGTATCGCTTTCGGTCTGAACGTACAGTAAGCCTACAGTAGGTATATGTGCAAGCCCAAATCATACAAAAACTTTGCTCATATATATGTTATACATATACATATTATATATAAAAAAGGATAAAAGCAGCTTTATATTGTTGTGACATATTTAGTCTCTAGACCTTGTTACTCTGTCACTCTGTAGACACACAGTCATATTCGTGGAGACGTGGATCTTTTAGACGCGTCCGTTGCTTGGTGAGTGCTGCAAAGCAATTCACCGCCAGGACAATAAATGGCTTAGCATTTTTATTGTCTCTTTTCTGAAGACCAGCCTACTATGCCATGATGTCTATGGTTGCGTCTTGTTAATTTACCTTGCCCCTCCATACTCAGACATACACAAGGACAGAGAGAGCGACTTCTGATGGAGCTGGACCTGATCGATACTGATCAGCAAATGCTCCATGGTCAAACTCTGCTCACACACTTTTGATGCTTTTTAAATATGGCTGTGTTGTTGTGAGATGAGGAAACACATATACACACACACACCAACATTCTGAGTTACAAACTCAGAATGTTGCATGATTCCTGCAGTTAGGCCAAAATTGCATCATGTAGCAAAATAATGATCCAAGCACACCAGAAACAGTTACTGAAAAAAGAAAAGAACCATGGTGATTCTTGCATTAGTCCTGTCAAAATCCAAACCTCAGCTCATGTGAAATGCTGTGGCAGGACCTTAAGAGAGAGTTCTGCATAAATAAATGCTCACAATGTTCGATAAAATGCACCAATTTTGTAAACACGAGTGGGCCAATATGCCCCCTCATCAATGTGAGAGACTGGTAAAGTCATATAGAAAATGATTACAAGTCAGTCTATTGCTGTGATGGTTGTACAAGATCCTACAAGCTTCCACCATAAAATGACCAAAATGCAAAACACAGTAAACTACATCGAGAACACAATAACAGAGAGCTGGATTCATTTATCAAATATTAATGGCTTTAATCAGGTTCAGTCTTTCTTAATTACTTATTGATGATTAGTTTCAGTATGCTTTAAGCACTTTTGTCGATATTTGCAGAGTAATTTGTTTAATTCTGTCTTCTTTTACTGAAAATAAGGGCTGAATCAACCCTACAGGGGATATCGTGGGCCACTATTTAACCATCAGATAGATCGTCATAAATTTACTTATGCGCACATGTAGTGCAAATCTGTGAACATGCACAACCCACAACAGCCCCAAGGCAGAAGAATAACACTACCTTTGTTTTTTTGTTTTAATATTTCTAAAAAGAGTTTGGTATCTGCCTCTAGTTTTTTGCAGGCACTTTTCAGTGATTGTGTTTTTCTTTAGAAGGTTGATGTATATGCTTGTTTTCACAATTTCCTTTATCCTCCTGTGTGCAAAGCCTTCACACCTGAAGGTCACACAGAGGGAGAGAGAGAGGGAGAGAAACGAAAAGCGACACATAGACACATAGAGATGGAGAGAGATGTCTGAAGTGCTTTTAACTTTCCTCTTCCCCTCATCACTCCTTTCCCCCCTCCCAACTGTCTCTTTTTATTCCATTGAGGAGGAAGAGGACGTGGAGGAAAAAGACAAGTGTCTGCAGCAATTGCCCCTCACTCCAAGTGCATGTATGTGACCAAAGGCAGCAAGAGTGATCGTCCAACTGCTCATCATATGAGATCTCTTTGGCTTTCCTTTTTCCTTACCTCAACATTCTTCTTCCTCTACCTTCCTCTGATTTGGTCTTATTTTCCCTCTTTTCTTCACACACATATATTTAATCCACGCAGACAGATTCAGCAGCTCATAGGCACTCTGAGAGGTCAGGAAACATGAGTGTCATGAAAATGCACGGGAGCCTCATGGGGCTCTGCTTCTCCCCATTTTTCTTCTTTTACAACATGGAAACCATAGCAACCACAACAACGCTAGGCACAATTACAAGTTCCTCTCTTGTGTGAGTCTGTATGTTTGTGAGGGAGAAACCATCAATCCTGAGGTGAGACCACTTGGTGTTATTGTCCCTTGGCTTAATTTATACAAAGATAATTTTTTGCTCATATTTTTTATTATTATTGTTGTTATTTTTTTTAAACTGTAGTGGTCTTCATGTTGGGTCAGACCAGAGGTGTACACAAATAAGTTAGTTATGTTGCAAAGTGTTGCATATTATTTGCAGGTTTGCATTTTCTTGCTTAATTTGGTGAAATGACTCATTTAAGACTCAGCAGGTTTGTATAGACCAAACATACCACCTCATGAGACTCTAAATCACCCACAGGAAGAAAATAAAATCAAAAAAAAAAAAAAAAAATATGTGGGGAGACTTGCTTTTAGTCCATCCATCCATTCATTAACTTCACCTTATCCAGTTTCAAGTATCCACATTTCATGACCATAGGTGAGTGTAGGTAAACAGAGAGTTTGCCTTTTAGCTCAACTCACTCTTCACCACAACAGACCAGTACAGAGTCTGCGGTACTGCAGATGTCACACTGATCCAACTATTAATCTCCGGCTCCATTATGCCCTCATTAAAACCCAGAGATACCTAAACTCCTCCATTTGAGGCCGAATCTCATTCCCAACCCAGAAAGGACATTCTACTTTTTTCCAACATACAGGAGGACCATGGTTTTGGATTTGGAGGTGTTGATTCTCATCCCTGCTGCTCCCTGTGAACTGCTCCAGCAAGAGCTGAACATCATTGCCTGATGAAGTCAACAAGACCACATCATCTGCAAAAAGCAAAGAGGCAATCCTGAGGTCAACAAACCTGAACCCCTCCACCCCCTGGCTACACACTGAAATTCTGTCCATAAAACGTATGAACTGAATCAGTGACCAAAAGCAGCCTTGGCGAAGTCCAACTCTCACTGGAAACAAATCTGAATTACAACCAGCAATGCAGACCAAGACTCGCTTCATTTGTGCAGGGACGAGGTTGTCCATAACAATGGATCCTGCACCTCATACTCTGGGAACACCCCCACAGGACACCCCAAGGAACACCCTCTACAGGTCCACAAAACACATGTGGATTGGTGGGTGAAATTTCCATGCTCCCTCCTGGAACCTAGTGAGGGTGTAGAGCTGGTCCAGTGTCCCATGACCAGGATGGAACCCAAATTGTTCTTCCTGAATCCAAGGTTCGACCATAGACCGGACTCTCTTCCCCAGCACCCCTGCGTAGACCTTACCAGGGAGACTAAGGAGTGTGACACCCCTGTAATTGGAACACAACCTCTGGTCCGCCTTTCTTAAAAGGGGAACCACCACTCAGTCTGCCAATCAAAAGGTACTGCCCCTGATGTCCACACAATGTTGCAGATATGTGTCACCCAGGATAGCCTTACAACATAAAAAGTCTTAAGGAACTCAGGGCAGATCTCATCCACCCCCAGAGCCTTGCGACCATGCAGCTCCTTAACTACCTTGGTGACCTGAGCCCAAATAATGGATGACTCCACATCTGAGTCCCCAGATTCAATTTCCTTCATGGAAGATGTGTTGGTGGGATTGAAAAGATCCTTGAATTATTCTTTCCACCGCCCAACAACATCCCCAGTTGAGTTCAACAGCATGCCACCCTTGCTTTACACGGTGTTGGTGGAGCACTGCTTTTCCTTTCTGAGGTGCCTGACAGCTTGCTTTCCATGGCTGTCTAGCTGTTCTCCCCAGAATGTGCAAACGCTATGTTTGTCAATGGTACAATATGTAGTAGTATCAGAATGCACCCTTGCAGATTAAAGAAAGATGACATTTTAATTTGGTTCTTATTTTGCCTGTCAACTTTCATTTGATATGACCCAGTAGATCAATCTAAAGTTCTGAAGTTAACAATGTAATTTCCACGCTTCATCTTTACCAAGTGTTTTTAAATCCCTTCAGGGGTCACCACAGTAAATCCTTTGTCTTAATCTAACTCTATCAACTGCATCTTCCTGTCTCACATCGGATAACTTCATGTCCGCTTTCACCATATTCATACATTTCCTCTTTGGTCTTCCTCTAGGCCTCCTGCCTGGCAGTTCCAATCTCATCATTCTTCTGCTGATGTGTTCACCATCCCTCCTCTGTACATGTCCAAACCATCTTAGTCTGGCTTCTCTGACTTCCTCTCCAAAACATGCAACATGTACTGTCCTCTGATGTGCTCATTCCTGATCCTATCTACCCTCGTCATTCCCAAAGAGAACCCGAACATAACCTGCTGCCTGCCTCCTGTCCTTTTTTGAGTGCCACAGTCTCTAAACCACACAACATTGCAGGTCTCAAGACCGTCTTGTACAAATTTCCTTTTATTTTTGCTGATACTGTTATCACACATCACACCTGACACTTTTCTCCACCTGTTCCAACCTGCTTGCACACGCCTCTTTAACTCTAAGTCCCTAACTTCAGTCCCAACTTGAAACTGATGTGTGAAAGGCCCAATGTTTTGAGCTTGAGTACTCTTTTTTTTATAAACCAAGAAAAATGCAGAGATAAAAATAATGACATTGTTTAATCTTGATTCTTTATCTACACTCTATATGTAATTGGCATAGAGGTTTTATTTTACTGAGCATTAACATAAAGACATTGCAGTTTCCAATGGAACATTAAAAAAAAACACAGTTTCTATAGTTTTGCTAAATGATAACTCTTCAGAAAGTGAAAACAACTTTCAGGAAATTCTTGAACAAGATACGACTACATGGAAAATGCTTTAGCTCTACAAAAAGAAGCATCCATGTCCATTGGTTAATAATTGGGAATGACCACAATGATGTCACAATGATATTATGGTACAATATTATCAGGTGGCCTTCTGTAGCATTAAATTAGTCCTTTGTCTATGACATTAAAATGGTGTAACACCATTTAACAATTCATATCACTTTGTGATTTGCTAATGGATAGAATCACGGCACTGATATCCGTTGCATATTGATTCAAAATTTGGGTCTGTGT
The DNA here is from genome assembly GCA_037176975.1 of Arrhamphus sclerolepis. Lineage (NCBI taxonomy): Eukaryota > Metazoa > Chordata > Actinopteri > Beloniformes > Hemiramphidae > Arrhamphus > Arrhamphus sclerolepis. The sequence continues at coordinate 14,695,021 of JBAMYA010000008.1, forward strand.
GATGTTAAACACTGAGAAACATGAAAAAAAATAATCACCAGCTAACCATGCCTTCTTTTACCATTTTCCATCAACTTTCAGGCCATCAAGGCATGAGCCTCGACTATCATCAGTGTTGGAATGTAGCTTAAAAACATCATCTCATCATATTAATACCTGGAGTGTAGAAGGTTTTTCTCCCTCTTTTAAAGAGTAGGGCTACTAGATAGCCCTTGTTCAGGGCTAAAAAAAAACAACCCAAAAACAGGATAACTTCACAAGCACATTTGATGCATGCAGGTGACCTCACAGTTGATTAGTTTCTTGATCTCATGCAAAGCAAAAATTGCTCGTCCTCTTCATATCACTTTCTCTTGATTGCTCCTGACTCCTGACTGTCAAGCTGTCAAGCAAGACTAGGCGTGTACCAAAGGGTTAGACAATAAAATAATGATTAGAAAATTATTCTGAGGTTAACAGGCTTCATCAGCATAATGCCAACTCCTTCAGCAAATGCTGATATGTCACAAATATTTGCTTGAGTGTAAAAAAGAAAAAAAAAAAGAATCTCTATACTTAATGAACAAGGCCATGAATATACTGGTGTGATAGTCAAAGCTCATGGCTGGGATTCAATCAGAAGTGATGTTTAACCCTGCCCAAATTCAACATTAACACCACATCAGAGGCTGACCTAATTATGATGGTTAAATGTGAGTGAAGCTCACCAGGCTGTAGCCATCTACTCCTCCCCATAACAAGCATCTCCAACATGGAAATAGCACCTTGTAAAAAGGATCCCTTCATAGAAATTCTGTGTGGACTTGAACTATACAGATTGTTAATATAAATATACATATCGACAGAAAAAAACATATCCGACTGGACAGTTTTTAAGATGCAGCTCATGGAAATCATCTTTTTTTTTATGTTAAAATTTCATATGGATTTAGAAGGTTAAAATTTATTAAATATTTTTTAGATAAGGTACCGTCGTCATAATGAGAGTCAATGCGAATCATTGCAAGATTCTCAATTGTTCTTGGTTTTATAATGAACTGAAACAAACACAGTTCATAATACAAGACAAACAGAACCCTGAACTGGGAATAGCAGGTATAGATAATGAATGGATGGATGGAAGACAAACAGAATATTCAATACAAATTATAATCACTTCAACCATTTTTTTCCTCTTTTTATCTTTTGTCTTTTTGATCACTGTAGAAAAGTCAAATTTGGACTTATCACACCACATGACCTTTTGCCCATTGTTAAAGACCCTGATCTCTGTGCTTCTTTTCTTCCTAGTGACCTCAATGGTGAGAGGTTATTTTTGTTATGTCCCAATATAATGAGCTCTGTATGTGTAAATAATTTAATATTTCTTGTTGTAAATTGGGAGAAGTTCTCACCCATTTGTGCATTAAAACTTGGTTCTCTTTCTTATTTATTTATTTATTACAGTGTAGGCTACACACGTCACAGCTTTAATAACTGAAAGTACACATTTTATTGTTTATCATTGCTAAATGGTTATGCAAATACATCTTTAGAAATATCTTTTCTTTATGAAAGTTTTCAAGAATACAGTTCTCATAATTGAAATTGCTGATGTTTGAAAATGTGGAATGCAGGGCTTGCTTAGAGGAAGATGTAACTTTTATTTAATTTTATTTTTATTTTATTTATTTTTTATTGGTTGTTGCACCATCACTGATTTTCCATCAGCGAAAGTTATTTCTATAACGTCAAGAACAGTAACAACAGGCATGCTGTGAGTAATATTGTAAGTCTTGCAGCTATAACATTGGTCTCTATAAAAAATAAAAACCCATTCTTAGAGTACAAGATCCCTTTTAATAAAAGCTACATATACACTGTGAAAAAAGGAATGACATGAGTGAAAAACAAAGAAACAAAATAAAGACAAGATATATTAAAAGGATGTGGAAAAATCAATGAAAGTTTGATTTTTTTTTTTGCAAGTTATTAAAATAGAACCAAACCCTAATTCTAGTAAATAATAGACAAGTAAAAGGGAGGTTTGAGTAAACATGGGAAAGTATCGAGATGACAAAGGAGAAGCGTTTGTCTGACAGAGCAATCCAAGGTGATGTACTTCAAGGCTACTGCTTTTTTGTTTTCAACAAAGACGACAAAATTAAAAAGATGT
>JBAMYA010000008.1:14697275-14718418 GCA_037176975.1 Arrhamphus sclerolepis
GTCTCTTAAGTCTGAAGGACGTTTTCATGGTCATTTACAAGTGGAGTTTTGTGACAGCTTTTTTAATCTTTTTTTTTGTGGGGGGGGGGGTGTTTCCTCTTTGTTTGTTCTTGCTGCAGTTTGCAAAATGCAGCATTCATTTACTGCCCCAGTTCGTTTCAGAGCGGTTTGAATTTCACCAGTAAATTCTTCTCAGAGGCCCTCAGTGGCTAACCTGGGTTATTATCCAATCATCTGTCTTTATACATGTCATCCCACAACATCTTGTTAGCAGCATTTTTCTACAAACATCAGCGATGTCAAATTTAGCTGTCAAGGGCTTAAAAAAATACTAATTGGGAGCAGGAGCTGAGAACATTAGGATCCCACTGAGGGATCCAGTGTTAAATCATGTCTGACCTTGGCAAAGATCAGCTGCACAAAAGACATTGTTGAGTTAAGTTTAGCACGTAAAAATACCAGTATAGACCTGAATATGTTTCCCGAAGTGAAGCACAAGCATGTTCACAGACTTCCACCTCTGTTTCAGACATATGTGATTAATTATGGGAATATAGATCTGTCTTTAATGATGAAATTTAAGCTTTTTGGGGTCCTTTAAAATATCTGTTTTTCATCATTTGATGTTTGTAATTATCCATATTTCAACATGTTTGTGATTTAAGACAGATTCTAATGAATTTGAAGTGTGGAAAAACCAACTCTTGAGAAATTCACATGGCTCTCTTTCACACAAACACTGTATTGTTTAATCACTAATAAATTTCTCACTGGAAATGAAAACGCAACTCCTCTTGTTCAGTTTCTCCACGACTGCGACTGAGGAGATTGAATATTCCATGACAAGAACAAAAAACTGAATTCATCCATTTTTGATCATCCTTTTCTTTTGTCTTTCAGAATGTAAAATAGAAAATTGTGAAGCATGTTTCAATCGCAATTTTTGCACAAAATGCAAAGAGGGCTTGTATTCACACAGTGGGCGATGTTATGTCAGCTGCCCTCCAGGTCAACACACTGCCAACGAGACCATGGAGTGTGTCGGTGAGTGATCTTTAATCTTCTACTGTTTACCAACCACCATTACTGAAACCAATCTGCAGCGATCAGACATAACATTAGGACCACCGGCTTAGTATTAAGCAGGTTCTACTGGGCTCCTAAAGGAGCTCTGACCAGTCAGGGTCCTGGTGTGCTGGTGGTACCAGGATTCCAGTGATAGATCCTCTGTGGGTTGAGGGGGTGACGTCTTTTTGGATTGGGATTGCCTCCCACAGATGCCATCAGGCCCCATCAGATTGCCATCTGGGGAGTTTGGAGACCTAATGAACACCTCAGACTCTTTCTTGTGCTCTTTATAAAAAAGAATTAAAAAGTAATAATTTAAGGGACCACTGCTAAGCTGCTTGGGGAATGATATCGCCATGGGATCATTTGTAGGTAGTCTGCATGTGCCAAAATAAATGAATGTGAATGTTTTCCCAGCAGAAACACTGCTCTTCGTGCACTGTAGCAAAGATGAGCAGTGTTTACCCTCGTTACCTGTCTCTGGTCATAATGTAATGGCTGATTGGTTTATTTAAACTACACTTATCACTTCATTTTATCAACCATGTACTTCTGGCTGTTTGGTTTTGCAAAAGGGAAGTGTACTCTTGGGAAAAATAATAAAATCCCTTTGGCTTTCCTTTCCGTTCATTTATTTTGTTATTCTGTCACGGCTGGAAACAACAGCATTAACAGTGAAACTCTCCAGACGTCATAAAGTATTTTGGTAATTCACATGGCTCCTTTTATATCAAACCTTCTCACCCACATTTGTTATATGCTCAGTATACATAACAGCAATACACTTTTAGTTTCTTAGCAACTAGCTTAACCTAAAAAGATAAATTGTTTTCAGATCTCTAGATTACTTAAAACTCCCATTTTTATTTTACTTTTTGGTACCAGGTCAGCGTGCTTCAGAGTGTGAATTGGGAGAGTGGAGCCAGTGGTCTTCCTGTATGAAGAAGAACAAAACGTGTGGATTTAAGAAAGGCTCCCAGTCACGGGTTCGTGTACCCGTTCCACAGACTCCCAGACCAGACTCTTCTTCTGCACTTGTACCCACACAGTCCTGCACTCCGGAGACAGAGAGAAGGAAGTGCTCTGTGCCAAAGATACCCTGTGCAAAAGGTAAAATAAATTCACTACAGAGGAAATAATAGTTGATAGAGACGACTGAGATTACTATGCTCAGATACGTGAGTGTGCTTTGTGAAGTTCCTCCATGATTGATATGATGACTGATGGATCCATTATTATTATATTCAAACACCCAACGAGGTGTCTGTGACCTGCAGCACAGTGTTAAGGCTTAGTTTGGCAGAGCCCACAATAGGATACAGAATCCATTGACATTACCACATATAAGCAATAAAAGTCATCCACTAGCCGAGTTGATGAAGGGTAGACATTACGCCTTGCAAAGCTGGCCCGGGATCAGAACTTAGAAAGAGCCATTTGTTCTGAAGACCACTGAAGCACGACGTTTACACGACCATGACATGTTTGCTTGGACTCTCTTTACCCACACAGCAGCTTGCTCCCCAGTAGATTAACAGTCATTCACACCAGTCAGTGGCCATTATCAACTTTCACAACAGTTTATTAGTCACTCTTGGCCTCATTCGCCGTGGAGACCATTTAATGACAAATCTGGCAAAAATGGTCCAGGGCGAGTTGAATGAAAAGTGCAACAAAAACAATAATGTTCTTGGTTATTTGCTTTTAAATTTTTTTGTCCAGAGTGGTGAGGTAAAGAAATATTTTTTTTTTTTTACTGGCAGTGATGCCTGGATAAACACAAGAAAATGGAAGAGCTGTTTAACACTTTTAATTCATTATATGTGATTAGTTGTCATGACTGCGATGGACTGGCGACCTGCCCAGGGTGTACCCCTGCCTTTCACCCAGAGAGAGCTGGGATAGGTTCCAGCAGACCCCCGTGACCCTGCACAGGATAAAGTGGGTATAGATAATGGATGGACGGGTAGTTGTCATGAACTGCAATGGAATTATTATGAATTGAAGCCATTGGCAAATTACTTTTCATCTATATGCCCACATGTATCTATTTCTGGTGCATAATGCACCAATTTTCACAAGAACAATAAATGAACTTTTTTTTTCTTTTTCTTTTTTTTTAACAAGCGCCAGGAGAACTGTAAATGAGAAGTATTTAAAGTCTTTATTGGACAGTGGCACGCTTAGGGGATTTCGGCCGCAGCAGCAGCAGCAGCATTGCGTAACAATATTTGCACAGTGCTGGCAACAGTGCAGATGTTGCAACATACTGTATGACAGATGACATGCTCTGATGCACTGTATGTGAGCAAACATGGTGAAGGCTTGCATATTCTGTTACCATTCTATAAACTTGGAAAGTTCCTGTAGGGTTCTGAGTCTAAACAACAGAACATGATCTGACAATGTCCCATACAGATCTGTGGTCAAGTCTGAAAGGAAGGAGGCTTGTAACTGCTCACTGTGGACAAGACTTTCCATTGGACAGGCTTTGACAGCATAATTCGAAAAATGAGACACAAATTCACTCTGTCAGATGCCTTGCTCCGGGGAAAAAAAGGCTTTGGATTCAAAACAATAATTATCAGTAAAGTATGAACTGTGCAAATATAAACTATATTTGCAAAGGTAGCTGATATGGAAAAACAAAACAAGGATGATATGTGAGGTTATGTCTGACAAATGATGAGTTGTAGAAGCCTTGTGGATGGTGTAATAGCTGACTGTTGATGTTGAAGAGCATTTTAATTATTTTTCCCTCTATTTTGCTGCTAAATACTTCAACCTGTTTGGAGACAAAGGTGATACTGGAGCTTATTGAAAAGAGACCAGTTTTTCCTATGGAAGGTAGCTCATGTGTGATGCTACTATGACTCCAGTGAACAAGTTCATGTGGGTAAAAGAGCACAGCTGTGGATTCATCTGTGGGAGCTGGGCTGGCAGGCCTGCTATATAAAACACAGGGGGCAGACCTTGTATAACATTAGTGATTTAGTGGTCTGCAGATCTCACGCTTTGTGTTGATTTGGCTGCAAATTTTTTCCCCCCTCATTTTTTTCTTTTTTTGAAGCTCCGCAGAAAGGTCTCACGCGAAAACAGAATTTTCTGGATCTGTTATTGCATTTGTCAAGTAAAACTGTTTAGTTTGGATGGAGAGGGGGGCGCAATCAGGGTTGTCATAAACCGGTGGAGTCCCCTTCTCTTGGCTCCATTAGTGATTTGTTTGAGCAGAAATTAAGTCCTTTAGCAGCAAGCACATCAGCTCAGATGCTGCAATACGTGTCAGAGGACTCCTCTCAGTCTCTGCTCTTGTTCATTGTGCCTAAGTGATTTAAACTCTCAGTATTAAGTGTGTGAATAGATTAAAAAAATAATAAAAAATCCAAAATGTTTTTATTGATGCAGGACATAAATGATGAGCATACTGGGCAGAATCTCTTTGTATCATTTTGTGTTTTCCAGATTTTGGCACTAATGACCCTAAAAAGATGATTTACTATATTTGTGTTTGCACACTACTTTGTGGGACTGAGTCTTCTAGCTTTCAGCTAAGATCATTGGTGAATAGATGTTATTCTGCTGGGCCTGCCCATGTTCAGATGCAACAAACCAGCCTCTTCAACACATTATAATAATTTTCACTGGCTTTCAGAGATGTGGAACTTTTCAGGTTGTACAGAGACTCAACAAACAAACATCCTTCAGCAAACTGACCTCCTTCTCCTACATAAAATAAAATACATTCAATTGCACTTAATGTTATAATGCCCCATTTCCAGTGTGTGCCAGTTCCTCACATTGCCATTGGTTGTTATAGGGCCCTTGACATTGTTTAACTCACTGAAGCTGAAGTGATTTTAACGTGATTTATTAGACGGAAAACTGTCACTTCACTGTCGTCGGTGCTCTTACAGTCTGTATGAAGTGTAATTCAAAAATTAGGAGCAGATTGAAGCCCTCCCTTTTCCTGAACTTAACGTGTGTAAATTAGCCATTTAGTGATGGATGTTTGTATTTAGAGAGCAATTATCCTCTTAAAACATGTGACAGGTGTAAATCAGAATGCAAGAGCCCGAGGAAAGGGGGAGCATGGGGCAGTTTGAGAGAGTGTCGAGTGTGAGAGGGGAGTGAATAGCTGTTGAAGCAGAAATTAAACAGACTGAGAGTCCACAGCCAGAATGGCCCCATGTGCTTTACTTCAGCAAAGCTTCGCGTTAAATGTTAAGTGTCCAACAAGCAAGCCATGAAGAATCTAACGTGTTCATTTTTATTGCGTTTTTATATTTTATTGCCTTAATTGCACTGTTTTATTTGATTGTTAAGCACTAAGGTCAATCTTGCTGTTCTTAAATGCGCTTCATAAATAAACGTGACCTTGCCCTGATGTTAAAGGCAGACTGAACTATAATTGTTGGTTACTGTCTGCAAACTCAGCACTCAGACTTGGCCCTTCCTTCCCAGGTTTAACAAGCAAGGGTGAGGTGGTGCAGGAGCAGCAGTGGCAGACAGGCTACAGCCAGTCACAGAATAAAGCTGTAAATAAGGAAAATTAAGCCTTATTTTAAACCTTTACAGATGGTCTAACAGTAGTTCCTTCATAATGCACAAATAAACATGTCTGTACCTCCACCTGGTGGAATGGTGCTGCATCGGAAGACTTCTCCCCATTATAGCAGGGATGTGCAATGTGTAACAGTTTTGTTGTTGCATAGTGCACAACTTTGCATTTTCACAACAAAGGCTTAAAAACAGTAAAATGTCTGCAATTTCAAAAAAAAAAAAAATCAGAAATATGTAACAATGCATTTAAAGGTTGTGATATGCTGTGTCTTTTATTAACAGAAACTGGTATTAATGGAAATTTGAAATTCACAGACCCTCATTCAAAGGCATTCATTTTAGTCACATCTGACACATTATTTGTTTTGCTGCCAAATGTGATTGATTAGACATAACTACTAAATTATAAATGATTAGGTCCATAATTTAAAATGAGAAAGAAAGAAAGAAACAAACAAACAGACAAACATGGTGTGGACAAAGTGAGAGGAAAAAGTTAGAATGCAAAGTTACTTTTTTGACAAATTTAAAATGTGAACAAACATGAAATATCAATTTGTTTTCAGAATAACTAACCACTAACTAACTATCTAATAACTAAATCACTTATTTTGCAACTTGGGAACAAATACTCAAAGCTTCATCAGTTTACTTATTTTCCCCTTAAGGCTTTATGACAGAGGGGGAAAAAAACAGGCCTGAAATCATGGGACTGTAACTTATCGAATATCTGTTGCCTATGCCGTGTAATTCCTTGCCTTCATTGCGTACAAGACTCTATTGGGGTCATAAATGTTGCCTGAGGTTTGCAGATGATGCAGTTCTGTTGACCTCCAGTGGTCACTTGAGTGGTTTTCAGCTCAGTTTGAAGCAGATGAGATGAGAAATAGCATCTCTAAGCCTGAGGGTCCCCAGTCAGAAATAGGTAGATTACCCACTTCAGGTTTAGATGGTAGAATACAGTAGTGACGCAGACGCTCTCAATTAACCATCAATCTATATTTCCATGAGAATAAAGTCATTACTCATCCTTACTGCCATCTGCTCAGGATGCCTGGTGGATGCCTTCCAGGGGAGGTGCTTCAGATATGTATCCTACTAATGAGGCCTTAGGAAGATCTAGGACTCGCTGTAGAGGTGACACTTCTCAATTAGCTAGTGAACACCTCTTGGTTGGATTGAAAAAGGTAGATGAGTTGGAGGGGGAGAGGTGTGGTCTGGGGATTTCTGATTTAGTTGTTGGCCCCATGACCTGGACCTGGTCCACCTTAGCCATTTATTGTGATCCCAAAGACTTGTCCACTGACTGTATTTGTAGCATGCATGCACTGAATAATAATGAGTGGTATCCATAGTTGTCCAAGTGCACATGAACAGACCTTTAACCCTTGGATGCACGACTGACCAGTACCTACACTCTTCCATGAGTGGGGTCAAAAATGACCCCAATTAGAATCAATAGGTTTTTGGAATAAACTTAAGAAATTTCTTTAATTTTTAGTTAAAGATGGTGATTTTCATTATATTTTTGTCAGCAAAAGAGTGATTTCACTTTTGACATGTTCATTTTTCATTTTTTTTATTCACATTTTATCAAAAACTCAAAACAATCAGGTATCAAAAATGTCATTGTTTGTGTGTCCACCTGTCTGTTTAACTATGGAGGACAAACAAAGAACATTTAGTACAACAGTAGGAACACTGTCCACGCGTAAGTACACACAAACATCTTCTCTCTTCTCACTGTGTGCAGTGCAAACTACTTGCTTCTGGCTGTGACCACTGCACACAGGGGTACTGCATATCCAACAGCAATTGATGGATTTCCGATCTTTGTGTCTTGGACACATCTGACACCTCTTTCTTTTCTGTTGGCCCTGTGTGCTTCTCTCCTGTGGCTGGATTGCAGCTTTTGTCACTGCACATCTTCCCATTGCTTCAGTGATGTAGGTTGGTAGGTTTGAGTTACCTTCTAGTCCACTTTTCATGTGAAGAATAACAAGCTCCTTTGAGAGCTCTGTGAGGAAGTGTCAGCGTGCATAGTGATACCTGTGTAAAATTCAGGGTGTTGAGCCCTGAAAAATGAGTGGGCATTCAGAGTGGCAATATCAATCATGTTGTACCACAGCACCATGGGCCACCTCTGAGTCTGGCGCTTGCAAGTGTAATTGCCAACCATCTGGTCCACAGTATCTACACCTCCTTTGGTCTGATTGTAGAAGAGGATCACTTCTGTTTTTTTCTTTTGGCTGTTTTCATCCACCATCTTGCTGTGGTGCATTGTGCTGAGGAGCAGAACAGCCTTTCCCTTTTTTCTGACATAGCTAGTCATGGTCATGCTGCCATTGAACCCAAATTCAGTGCTGTGGACCTCCCTGGACTTGGAAGCTTTCATCACTGGAGGGATGTCTGGCTTGTTCTGTCGCAAAGTTCCCACAATAGTCAAGACTCTTCTCCAGGTGATACTCTGTAAGAGGCACACTGGTGAAGAAATTGTCAGTGGTGATGTTGCGACCTGCGTGTCTGAATCCACTGCATAACTGATGGACAATGTTTTCCCCCAGATTCTTCTGGACTTCTTCCCCTGGTTGTCTTCCTGTGTATACGATCCCATCAATTGCATATGGGGTGCGTGCATCACAAAGCCAGAAGATCTTTATGCCGTACTTGGCAGGCTTGCTCGGCATATACTGCAGAAACTGGGTCCTCCCTCTGAAACAACTTGTTGCTTACAAGTTGTTCATCCACTATGACACAATCACTGGGGATTAATTTCGGCCTCCAGTTGACCAGGAACAGGTCCCTATGTAGCGGAAGGCTGCCATGTGGTCTGTTTCCAGTCAGTAGACTCTGGTCCTCTTGTCATCAAATTGCAAGAAACAGCGAATATCTTCAAATCTTCCAATTGACATAGTGGCCTTGTACATTGGGTTATGTGGCGGACTCCCAAAGAGGTCATGGATTGGTACATCCCAGTTCTTCTCACTTCCGGCAAGAATGACCAATCCAATGAAGACCATGAGCTAATCTTTGCTTAAATTTTTCCACTCTTTTCCTCTGTCTGTTGATTGTCTTCGTCCCTCCATGTTTGTGCATGTCAGCACCTCTTCTATAATATTGTCAGTGATATACAGCTTCCACGCATCTATTGGGGAAACGGTGCTAAACCCAGGTGCAGGCCTGGACCCACTCCTCAGAATATTATGGACTGGTGTTTTAGCCTGACTGGGAGGTAATTCTGCCCAGTAAGAGCCCCTGCGGCTCATTCTGTTCAACAAGATCTCAATTTCCTCTTCAGAGGACTCCTCGTTTCTGACTGACCTTGTTCAGTGGGGGGAGGTTGATTACTAAGTGACCTCACATCTCAAGGCGGACGATAGTCTGGGTCCTCTGCATCTGAGATGTCCGATCCTGATTCAGTCCCACAAATGGTTTCTTCCTCCATATGTCGTGCCGCCTCTTGGTAATCACTGAGGGGTGTGGCAACAGACAAACGCAGGATGGTGAGCACAGGACGGAGGGAGACACAATAGAGTGTGTGTGTGTGTGTGTGTGTGTGTGTGTGTGTGTGTGTGTGTGTGTGTGTGTGTGTGTGCGAATGCGCACATGTATCTGTGTTGGGGTGGTGTGTATGGGGATGTTTTCTCATCTGATGGATGAATATAATCTGGTCATTTTTGACCGGGAACATCACAGGTCTCACAAGGTTGACTAAAACACTCAAACTTCAATGAAAGTGCTGATCATCACGTTTATATGTTCAAGTTCACAGTATGGAGGATAGTCTTGTGGCAATCAGATGTAAAACACAATATTTCTGAGTGTTTTAAGTTGTAAATGTCAGGCTGAGGACGAAACGCGTTCGTTTTTCTGTTGTTGTGGAGTATGGATTAAAGTTATCAAACTTAGACTGAGTGCTGTCAGCTTTTACGGCATTTTGGACTGGCACCCGGAGACTATTTTTTGGAGACCTTCTTGTGAATGAGCACGTTTAATTTGTTTATCATTAAGTTGTAAATGAGTCAGATTTTACCTGAACAGCACAGGAAGGTTAATGTTATACTCTATCACTGAAAGGTCATAGATGTGGAAAATAAGTTCATAAATGAAGATGATACTTACATGTATGTTGCCGTTTAAAAATGTCCTCCTGGGTGGTGAGACTGCTGACATCAGATGTGTGAGTGTGACAGTAAATGTATCCTGACAGTCAGAGTTGATAAGAATCAAAGGTTCCTAGGCGTTTCCATCGCTTATGGAAGAGTGATACAAAAACTTCAACATCTTAGAATTAATGAAATTTTGTTTGAAAATGCAAATGGTGTCATGTCACAAACATATTTTATGAGGAATACCTGGAATATGAAAAGATAAAAACGTCTAATTTCAAAGATTTTGAAGAATAACGACCCATGGGGTCATTTTTGACCCCACTTATGCATCTAAGGGTTAAAGTTACAAAAGCTCTTAATTGGTAAACTATTAAAAATGTAAAGCAACTTAATCATCATGTCTTCTCTGCATTCTCAATTTCAGACAAAAAGAATAAAGGAGACAGACAGGATGATACAAACCGGAGGGATAATCCTCGTGGACGAGGGCGAGAGGGCAAAGACGGTGGTAAAGGAGGGGGAGGAGGTGGAGGAGGTGGTGGAGGCGGAGGAGGGAAGCGAAGGAAAGGCCAGAGCAGAACCACCACTGTTGCCAGCATCACAACCAGCTCCGTTACTTAAACCTGAAGGCCCACTGGTTGAGGCTGAGAGAAAAAAAAACTGAGACATGCCTCACCAGTGGCACCAGCCACAGAAAATGATCGTTGTTGTAGGAAAGGATCACTGCTGCTACGCTGCATTGTAGGAGATGCAAAGAGAACTGGAGAACTGCTGCAACATTAGATGTTTCTGAACATATCTGGAGGAGACTTAGGTCTGCTTAAAGACTGGCTTCTTTTCTTCCGAAGTCACAGCTGGATGGTAGAAGCCACATTGAATGACTGGTTGGATTTGGTTTGTATCATGAACTGATTCTGTGTCTCTCTTGAATTTCAAAAGGAGCTTTCTGGCCGGAAGGTTGATCTTTCTGAAAAGTCTTAGACTGAATGTGTTTAGTTCTCTGATTTCAATCACAGTTTGTAACTGATTTGTTTTTGTGTTGTGCGAGGTGGAAGTTCTTCAAAAAGTCATGGTACGTAATGTAAATGCAACGAACAGTATTAAATCTTGGTATCTTTAGTTCTTTCTTTAGCTCATTGTGAGATGAAACAAAAACAAAGGCACTGGAAATGATTTGGGTTTGTTTATGACTGAAGGTCTTAAGTGTATCATTTTGAAGAAGGAACCCGTAATAAAACAAGCCTAAGAGAGGAGAAAGAGGAGGATTACTGGGAACACAACTCATAATCTTCTCTGATTGTTAACAAAAAAAACCTGCCATATGATCTCTCTGTGTTTGATTCGAATGACATGTCGCTGTTTGTAACTGAAAAAGTACCTGCACAGAAGTGTGTGTGTTTTTCTCTGCCTGAAGTCTGAATGTTTGTGAACTCTATATGCATCTCTGCACAGATTCCAGTTTTTTGTTGACAGAACTGTGTCGTTTGTACATGTATGTTGACATTTGCACATGCAGTATGTGTTAATACTGATCTCAAAGACTGAAGGGAAAAAAAAAAAAAGTCTGGGAAATAAGAGAAAGGACATGCAAACGCACAGTGATATATTGAATATACAGTAAATACAAACCACCAATTACTACATAAGCCACCTAATCATCAGCTTTTCAATAATCAGCATGTTTGAAATAGAGCCTGAAGATTTTTGCACAACTATTATGTTTCCTACTGCTCATATTTCAGAACAATAGCAGCATTTTACAAGCGTTTATTACAAAAGCTGGGCTTATGATGTTGCAGATACAGCAAGGTTTTCTTCTATAAAAAAGGTTTTCCACAAGATGTCAGCTTCTTGAGAGGTTGCACGCAACATTATTCATTTTTTCATACTATGGATTGTGATACTGAATATGTCAAGACGTGTTTATCAGTATTAATATCATCATGTATTATGTGAAAGCTTAAATAAAGTTCTGATGAAGATGACTGCATTTCAGTCATACACTGATTTTGCACCTCTTCACTTTGATTTTAGATTGGCTTTGAGTTTGGGATTGCTGGATTAATTTTGAAATAACACGATGGTCATTGGTCTGGCAGGTAATCTTGTCTTTTATTAAATTTATTTATTTTCTTATTTTATGTTGCTATCCAGTGTAATTTTCTGCCCTGTTAACCTTTATTCTCACTATGTGGTACAAGTAATATACCCAATAGCTGATAGCCAAAACCAAAATTAGGCCTGTTATTATTTCTGTAACAAGAAAAATAATAATTAAGTACCAACTGCAAGGCCTTAGCAAGAAGATATCAATTAGGGATATTCTGACATTATTTACTGACTGGAAATGTATCAAAACCACAAAGAATAAGAGAAAAATTCCTCTGGAAGTTAGTTGGTCTCCATCTCCAATTATGAAAGCCTCCTACAGTTATGGCACGGTTTTTCTCAGGCTACAGGAAGCCATCTTGGGAGGTTGAAGAGCTTAGATGGTGTGATGGGATGGTCTAGATCACCGGCCAAATACTGGCGCCTGGGCAGGGGTCGTAAAAGCAGAGACAGAAATAAAAACTAATGGTGTGTCATAGCCAGATGGGAGGGGGGTGTACCATGCATTGGCCCAACAACAAAACAGCCGTTTCTCATTACCAAAGGGGAGGGCTGGGGGAATGGTAGAGTATGCACCGTAAATTACACATTCATCGCTCTTCCTGACCATAAATTCTTGCCCTGGCTCCATTGGATGGAGCTTTCCCTCACCTCCCACTCTCTCTCTATATTTTTTGCTTCCCTGTTCCCCATTCCCATGTTTCAACAGTGAAGTGAATGGTGCATCTTTGGAGTATATGTGTGTGTGTTCCATTTGCCAAGATCCAGAATGATTTCATCACTTTAGATTGGCTTTCAGTCCAGGAGTGCATCACACCCTGTGTGTGTGAGCTAGATTTAAGTGCACAGCTCCCAATATACATAAAAGTGCACCAATTCCTTAAAGTTTGTTGATAAAGGTGATCACTGTTTCTTTTTGTATATGATCTCTGTTCAAGCTTCGATTACTCGCTCTCACCCGCATCTCAAAGTTTTTCATTATATATATATCAATCTCAATATCTGTGGTTATTGTTGGACCTACATGTGGAACTTCAGCTGTAAGATGAGGCTCAAATGTCTGAAAAAAGATAGGTGTTACCTTGGGAAAAAAAAGCAATGCTGTTGCACTCTAAACAGGGTGAAAAAGGAACTTTAATGGGTATGCATTTTAGTATTATACTGGGAGGAACTCAAATGCCATTTAGAAGAGATGCAACGTAATTCACAGACAGAAAGGTGTCTGAGTTTTCTAAAGTAACTGGGATGTGGCTCCACGGCATGATGCTGCAAGTAACTGGAAGCCTCGTATGTGAAGATCTAAAACTCTTTCAGGGATGTTTCACTCTATGTTCTTTTATCTTTGTCATGCGCAGAAACACCTCCTTGGTCTTGTTCTTCAGTTTTTCTACTATTTGCAACAATGGCCCATATGCTGTAGAAAGCTCAATCACATTCTGGATACTGATTCTGGTGTGATTTTATATTTTGAGCAAGAAAATTGAGTGCGAAAGAAAAGGATCCATCTGAAATTACTTAAAATGACATTAGTCATTTAATAAGTAACAATAAAACAACTGCCTTTTAGTGGTAGTTTGTGTGCACTGTCCCTTTAATATGCAATTTTTGAGAAGTCCATGACCCCCCACCCCCCCACACACACCATAATTAACATAATTGTGAATCCAAGATGTTTTAGCCTGAGAATAAGTCTAGAAACTGGCAGTTTTTGTTGTTTTTGTTGCTTGGATTCTACTGTCCTCTCCTGGATATATTTAATACTACAAGAGAGTCAGTTTGACCTTTTACAGGATACAAAATAAGATGGAATTTCTTTATCTATTTAATTTTTTTTCTTTTTTTTTTTTTAAAAAAAAGGGACATTGGCTACTGGACAATATCACAGATTTCTGTTTTAACTTTTTTTCCTCCAAAGTTTTTCATTATATGTATGTTACTAAAATGAACAAAAAGGTTATTTGCCTGATAAAAGGGTTGATGCACGAAGAATTACTGTGTTGTTGTTTTCTGTTTGAAAATTAATGAAAGGAAAGCCTCTGCGTGAGATAAGCTTGTAAATCTAAAGATATTGAATTGTTAGTTAAAGGCAGTGCTGCTTTGATTTACTCAAAAGTACAAAGCATCTATATCATCTAATGTATTCAAAGATCAAAAAGCAGATGAATGTTCATGAATACTTTTCAAGCAAACACCAAGGACAAAAATCACTATTATGACTTAGATAAATCTATTACAACACTACCTTTCGTGGTCACTAAGTGTCACATCTTCCAGATGACTTTAGGGAGTGTGAGAGCATCTAAGTCCAAAAATTACAGGTACAAATCAGCAGAGAGGTCTGGCACTTTGGGGGTTCAAACACAGTGGCAGACATTGATAGATTATTAGAGGAAAATACGGGACATTATTACCAAAAGACATATTTACCTACATATTGTATGTTTGATGCAGCTCTTCCATGACTGCACTAAAATAAGTGACCACAAGAGGGAGCAAGTAATACATGAAACACCAATTATCCACAAACATCATCCTCATCAAAGGGAGAGTGGCTATCAGAGTTGGTGAATTATGACATTATAGTGAAAAAAATAAAAAATAGAGCAGTAGTAGAATGGTATATGTTTTTTTCAGACTTTTGTCAAAGTAATTCACACAAATACAGAAACAGAAATAAAAAAAAAAACAGCAGCAAGCCAAAGAAAGAAGGAAAAACAAAAGGTGTTCACTTTAAGCGATAACTATCTACAACAAATATTTGAAGAGACTTAAATCATGACAGTAAGTGCAACTATTAATGTCGCTCCCAGCGTCAATAAAATATCATTGAACTAAATTGAGCTGAATTGAAGCTGGAGCAGATGTGACATCTGCTGTGTTCAAGGTGTGCCACATTTAAAAAGGGAAATCATTTTAATAACTTGACTCGTTATGTGTGATCCACATATGCTTAAATTTTGCTCACAATTTAATTCCTCCTTTTGCCAAGTTTTAACTAAAATGTTTAAAAAAAAACAAAAAAAAACAGGAATCTGTCACAAGAAGCAAAATTTCCTGCAATGTGCTTTCCCATCCCTGCGTGGAGGCGGTTACCTTCTGCTGGTGTCCCGAGAGGAACTTTTAAAAGAGATGTGTGACTTTCATCAACCTTTTTCATAAAACGTTCTCTTAAAAGCCAGCGGAAATTTAATTTTAGTACATTTCATTACATGTACACTCAGAAGTATAGTAAACAGAGAACGGCTGGACGTTTGTTTGTGAAAATTGGGAAAAAGTAGAATGTAGCTGAGAAATATTCAAAGATCAAATGTATCACAACATTATTTTAGCTCGTTCACAAAACTGGCAAACAGTAAATTTAGAAATATTTCACATTCTCTTTTCAGAGTAAATGACTTTATCTTTTGGATGGTCGCTAGATATTCCTGCTGCAGTTGATTTCATGTGTTATTGCATTAACTACTCTCTCACAACTCTTTCTTGTTGTCTGAGCTTAGCTGTAGATCAAATCACTCTTTTACAAGAAACTGAAGAGAGCCATCTTTTTTTCAGTGCTAAATCTGTCTGACATTTGAATTACAGATGAAAACGGTCAGTATGTTCCACAAAACTGTGGCGTTCCAAACATTTCATCTCCAAACAGCTGATCCAATCGAACCATCTCCTCCAAGATGGAGGGCAGCGCAGTCAGTTCTTGGTGTGAATATAAACCTGATACCAGGAGAAATTTACAGGCATGGTCAGCAAATTTCCTGCAGATGGTAAGACATCTTCCCGTCAAGGGGTGATGTTTTTGTAGACAGGATTCAAACCCACCGAAGCTGAAAAGCAATCAAGAAGTCCCGCGTTTCCTGTCAACAGCTCTGGTTCATTTGATCCGTCTTTCACCGTATTCCTTACCGCTGACCCACGTTTGACTGAGTCTTTTTCAAACAAGTCACAAGAGAATCACTGAACTGTGACCTCCACATCATTACTGCTGTGAATCCTGTTAGTGCTTGTTACAGTTGGTTATCCATCCTTCATACTGCAACGTGAAAATCACCTCCAATTATCTTCATCCATCACAGAGAAACTGACTTCTTCAACAGATGGCCTCAAAGTCAGGTGATTTCCAAAAAAAAAAAAAAAAAAACACAACAAAGAACCTTCTGAAGTTTCAGAACTAGACAGACATTTTCAGTCAGGCCGCATGCCTTTATGTTCCTTAAATACTGCTTTTCCTGCTCCTTTGTTCTGAAGCTACAGAGTTTCTTGCCTTAACATCAGTACGGCTTCATCTTAGAGTTCAAGAGCCGCATTGCAAACTAAAACATATACTTCTTAATCTAAGCACAAAAAAAAAAGAAAGGGAAACATGTAACCCGAGCTCTTAATCTCCTAACAAAGAGTGGTTTCCTCATCAGGACCGGGGAGAAAGCTTTCACCAGACGCAGCACTTTTCAGCCATTACATTTCTTCTGCAAACCCAAATACGAACCAGGACAAGACTCAAAACCGCAATCAGACAATGAATCTTAGTAATACTCTTCAGTTTCAAGAACGCTTACGTCCGAGTGACTCTTAGACTTTAGCACATTCCCACATTCCTTAATGGCAGAAGCACAAAAAAAAATGTAATTAGCATACCGACGCATCTTCAACAGAATGTGTGAAATGTATGTTAAAAAAAAAAAGGCTGGAAACTCAACATTTACCGTACATTTATCAATATGAGGTAACTGTAGGTTTTGTCTTCACATTTAATGCTATGTGACTATTCACAGTTTGACAGATACAGCAACATTTTAACGAGTACATAGACCACAAAGCTGTCTATGGTTTGACATGTCCTCAGTCAGCGTTAGGAGAGAACAGACTTTGACTTGGATCCTATCAGAGCGACACACACACGTTTGACCCTGAACTCTGGAAAAGGGAGCCTCGCTGTCGTGCTGAGAGCACTCGTTACAAGAGTTTAAGGAGCTTCCCACAAACAAGCACAACTCCATGACCCCAGATGGGAGTAAATGGAGAGGACAAAAGCCACAGAGCCAGACTCCAAATCCTGCCTACAAGCACCAGCCCCGTCTACGTCAAGTTGAGATGCAGATGCACGCTCGGTTTCATTTGCTGTTCTTAATCTCTTCTCCTTCTCTAGTAACAGAGCTTCAGTAGACTGAGCCACTATGGCCGCTGCTGAGGCGTAAAAATCATAAAACCCTTCATCTCTATTTTGTGAGTCACAGCAGAGACAAATACATGTATGTAACAAAACTCCCAGACTACATCTATTGTGGGACATGAAAGTCTCCACCACACTTGTCGGCAAACTGACAAGCAAAATCATTTTAAAAACGGGGAATTTGAGAGCACGGTGTCTTATTTATTTTTTCCAGATATTTAAAGAAAAAGAAAAAAGAAAAAAAACACAGGAAAAGAAAAATGCACAAACTACAGCCAAGCTCCTTAACGCCCCACATAAACAGGAGAAAAAAGACTAGAAGAAACAAACGCAACAGCTTTCGTCCACAGGGCCAGCCTTGTAAACAATGAGCTGAGTACAAAGGAGCATAATTCAAATTCAACAGAAACTGACATCGAAAACCAAAGTCAAATCTAAGGTTCACAAAAAGTTATGCTGTAATAACAGACAAGCAGCCATAAGGTCCAAAAATGGAGCTCCATAGTCCTTTTATAGGCCACTGATGAGATAGCATATGCTGGAAAGGCCCAGAAAACAGTCAACAGGTGGAATTAGAGCAGCCAATCAGCAAGAAGGGGGTTGAGGGACCTTAAAACTACACAACATTGTGATTACTCTCAAAATATAGCATAGAAGTATACAGGGGAGAACACAATGCCATGATTTATCAGTGTTAAAATGGCATTTTTATTTCTTGTTTTGCCTGAGCTTGTCAAAAAAAGGTTTTGAGTTTGTCTGCAAATTGTGATTCTGCATCACAACATTATATAACCTGTCTAGCAGCAAACATGCAGTTAAGTGGGTGCTGGGATACGCTGAACTACCAGAGAGTATAACATTTCAGACATTTTGGGTTAAGCCTCGTCTGCTGAGGTTACACGTTGCAGACGTGACTCTGATGGACCAGCGCACTTTGTCAAGTGGACACCAGACACTAAACTGAATAGGACACAGGCCGGCTGAGAGCAGGAAGAAACCATGAGGATGTATGGTTATGGCTTGGTGTTCTGCTTTTTGGCACGTGTCGCAGCTTCCATGCAGCACTTTGAAAAACACTCATTTTTCAGCGTCAATGCAGGAACATTTCTGTTGTCTGGCAAAATTTACAGTTCTTCCCCGTATAACTGTCTCGGTCTCAGGCACAGAACACAACAAAATGAGCACAATACTTTGTCACCATTATAACTCACCCACACAGTGGAGGCCAGAGATGAATCTGGTGTGAAAAGAAACTGATAAGGTGGCTGCTGACACTTCAGGAAACATGACAACAGGGTGGATTAAAAACGTTATATGGCACGCTGGTCGACGGGGCTCGTTATGGATCTTTAATTTATGGGAGAGAGGATGCATGCTCTTTCTTTTTTAGTCACGAAATAAAATGTTTCCATACATGTGTGCAGAAAATCACAGAAACGAGCGCTACCAAGGTCCAGATGGGCAGTTGTGTTGAGTCATCTGACGTACGACTTTACGTAACTACGACATCATGCTCTAATTACGCTCTAATTCCATTTGAGAGTTAGTATGTTTGTAGAAAAAAGGTCAAACTAATGCTGATGAACCTTTACTGTCAACTAAAAAAGTGGGCTGTTTATGAGGAACCAAACTTTCATAAACTGTTTTAGAAGAATTATAAATAGCCAGTTTTGATTTCTTCAAATAAATGAGTAAACTTTTCTGTACCTCACCCCCCCCACAAGTGTTTCCTCATTAGTAATCAGCAGATGAGACACCTTTGACACGATCACCGTTCCTATCAGGTGTGTCAGTCGTCACCAGTGACTAAAACTAATGTCCAGTGACTGGTGCAAACTTATTTACGACTACGTCTGCCTTAAATGTCCATATGTGAAACGCAGGAGGGTGGTCATTCCTTCATTAACTCACTCAGACTTGTACATTTTTAGCTTTTTACTCTAATCTTTGGTCCACAGGCAACGGGCATACTTATGAGAATGTTGCACTATTATTAAGTGGAGAAAAAAAATCTATACTCTGTCTCATATTTTACATTCCACAAAGTAGTCACCTTTTGCTTTAATGACAGCTTTGCCCTCTTTTGGCAGGTTCACAACCAGCTTCATGAGTAAATCACGTAGAATACTTTTTCAACAGTCTTGAAGGAATTCCCAGACATGTTGAGCATTTTCTGGCTTCTTTCATTCCCTCTGTGTTCTCTTCTTCTAATTGGCCTCCCACTGTAAAGGTTTCTTTGAAGCTATTTGAGCATGAAGGTCTGGCTCACCCAGCATCCACCAAACAGTTGATGCTGAGATTAGCATGCCATTTGAAGCCTGTAAAGCATTCATGCAGACCTTAATCTGAAGTGTTAGTAACTGGCGATTATTGAAACTAACTACTAACTCTGATGAATTTACACAAATTTACACGATGCAGCAGAGACGAGTCCTGGAGTCAGATGCGTTAAAAAGTAGTTTCAACATGAAAATGCACAATGCCTGTACTGGGATTGTTTTTTTTCTACCATGAAATATGTAGGTCTAGGCTAAATGCATTGATAAAACATTTTTGGGGGAGAAACAATAAGATGTTCAAATTGTTAAATGAATTTCAACAAACCTCTCCTTCAGCCCTAATGTTAGGGTTAGTTTAATGTAGCCCACATCCTTCACCCAGCAGCATGCTAACTGATTGTAAGCCTCCAAAGACTTGTGGGTCTTCATTCCATGAAAAATACAATTGTACTTGTCAGGGTACAACACCTCGGTCAAGTCCTTTGTATCGTATGCCCAAACCTTTTCCGTCTGTCCTGTTCAATCGCTGCTGCTATTTTCTCGCATCACTAGATTTAGATTGGGCATTGATTGTTTCCATGTACTTCCTTTTTGTTTTAAACTTTTGTGATGATTTTCATCAATTTCTGATTTCCTGGTCAGTGCATGTAAACATAAACTTGTAAAGCAACACATTGTACTTCCACTTTGTTTACCTCATTTACTTCAGGTTTTCAGGCATGATAATGTCATTTTTTTAGTATTGCACTGTATGTTACTGACCTACTGTTCAGTTAGTTTGCAGTTTCATTTGTTTATGATGCTAGCTTGAGGACAATCCTCATAACAATGCTGTAATTAAAAGAATTGAAACCCACTGCACATGCATGTGATTTTTCATAGTTTTCAGCTGTTTCTGTATTCATCTACATGTTAGTTTAATGTAGTCAAACTCTGCAATACTTAAAAAACAAATGAAAGACACATATGCGAAGTCAGACATGTTTGACTCCACATGTTTTTTCAAATATCAGCTGTATAGTAGAGGCTTCCTGAGTACCACAGAACATGATGTAATGATGTGTAAGGGGGCAGCACTTACAGTCATCTGGGGCTTTACAGAGGTGTGCTTTTCCTGTCCTTGGCTGGTGGCTTCCCCCAGTTATTCCAGGCAAAGTAGACAGGATCACCACTTGCGTAGCCGGAAGTGCTTTATCTTCTCCTTGTAACCTGGAATTTCTTGTGAGGATGAGCATGTCCACATTCTTCCCTGCTTTGTTCTTCCTCTCCTGTTGAATCGGTGTCTCCTACCTTCTCTGCGCTGAGATCTTTCAGCAATGTCACCTACGTCACGTCAGCCATAAAGGGACCGACGTAGCTAGCTTCTATGTGATGTACACCATGGGTGTTTGAAGGAAAATTACATAAAATAAATTATATCTATTGTTTGATTTTGGCTCAGTGCTTTCTTTACTGAAGGGATGCTGCGTCTACAAATAAATAAATAAATTTAAAAAATAGAAATGTAACATGTTACGAGGCTGCCACCTAGTGGATGAAATGCAGTTTAGTTGCGCTATGGCTGTGTTGGTTTGTCTGTTTGATTGTTTGTTTGCAACATAACCCAAAAATTTCATAAAAATCTCAGGATATGTCCAAATTAGGACAGCGAATAAATTTGGAGGTGATCTGGATCACTGTCTGGATCCAGGAATTTTAAAGGATTCTTTATCATTGCGAGATAGGGCTATTTTCAAGATATGTGTATATATATCTCTACAATAAATGCTCTGAATGCTTGGCAAAAAAACAAACAAACATATATATATATATATATATATATATATATATATACATACACATTTATATATA
>JBAMYA010000008.1:14718518-14763540 GCA_037176975.1 Arrhamphus sclerolepis
GGGGGGGGAGGGGGGGGGGGGAGAGGGGGGGAGGGGGGAGGAGAGGAGAGGAGAGGAGAGGAGAGGAGAGGAGAGGAGAGGAGTCATACTTCTCGCAGGGCTCTGTAAGGTCAGTCTCCCTTATGTCCAGTAAAGGGTGACTAAAAACTCTACTCTGAGCAATGAAATGCCTCCAAATACCAGAAATGTGACTAAATTCAGCCCCCCGGGGAAAAGTGGGGGCCTTTCAAGTGGATTGTCCTGAATTTTATTATAGTATTGCTGCTCAAAAAAGGAATTGCATTTATATATTGATAAATGTCTACTGAATTCTTGACAATAATTTAAAGAGCCATGAGCAATCAATTAAAAAGGCTAAACAACAGCGCTGTTGGTCATAAGAGTATATGATTTAAAGTCAAGTTTCTGCTTGAATATCATTGGAATTTTAGTCATATTTTCAAATGTTGCTTTCAGCCTCTTGCCTGTAGCTTCAAGCCACATAATCAGGGCTACATTCCCAGCTTTACAAAACAAATATCAATCGGTAAAATAATAATCAGTAAAGCTGTCTATGAGGATATTCCTCAGGACTCTGTGGGATTTCCATTAAAGCAAACATTTTTAACCCGCAGGACAGAGACTGAAAATAATACAACAACATATGTGAATCCTCCAAAATATAAAGCTGCAAACAGACCTCAAGACTTTTATCGTTTTAACACATCCGGACATAAGATAGGAGAGGAATGCCAAGGCTGCACTCTAATAGTCATCACAACAGCCCCTGACTGGCATAAGGAGGTCAGATTCACAGCCAACCGTGAGACTCCACAGAGCAGCAGACCGATGCGAGTGAACCCGCTATAAAGCTGTCGCTGGGAAACATAGTCATGGTTGGTTATTGGAGGGCAAGCAGATACCCAGTCCAGCCCATTCCAACTGGCGGGCCTGGTAATCCCCAGCCCAAACTTTCCTTACGCTCTGCTTAATTCCAAATGAACAGTCCGAACAACCAGCTGGGAACATATCTGATGGCTTCCTCTTTCACTGCTGTCCATTACTAGAATATGTTTGTAAAACATCTGTTTTGCTAGACAAAGCATTTGACATCACATTACACCAACAGAGAGAAAACATCCTGACCGAGCGAGCAGATGGCAGCATGGGAAACGGGAGTTTGGCACATATACACCAAATGCACACATTTATGACTATCTTAAATAATTTATTACTGTTATTACGGAACAACCTCTGTTCTGTTTTCAAACATTCATTTTTAGAATCTACCTTTAAATATTTTCTGCCAGCTGCTTCTAGATCTCCACTGACAATGTTTATTGATGGTTTTTCAGCTCTGTTATGCAGAATATCAAAATAAGGATTTTTATGCGATGGTGCAAATGGGGACAGCTAAGAGGCATGAGTAATAAAAAAAAGTACTTTAATTATAACCAAAATGACCACAAAAGCAGTGCAAAACGAAAGATGGTGATAAGATTAGATAAGGAATGAAAAATAAGACAATATTTAGACACTGACGGACACAAATGTGAAATTACGATGGAAGAAGTCAAATGCAGGTGGAAGTGCTTTCAAAATAAAACACGAAATGAAGCTACACTATACAGGAGTCCTAGAACAAAAAGCACAGAGAACTAAAATAGAGCATTAAACAACTCCCAGACAACCCACAATCCAAACCATGACATCCTATAACTATAAATTAACAGCTGTAACTGAAACAGATGTTGCCTTTTGTTCGTTGGTGCCAGCATGTTTATTATTTTCTCTTCACAGCCACAAAATCAAGATACATTTTGAGGGTAGCTGTGATATTACACAGTTAATGTCATAAAGCAATGTTTGTGGAAGTATATTTGTTGGGAAGAGACCTTTACGATAACCGCTGTACCTGTTAGGTTTGCCTTTTTACAGCTCCGTCATGACTGGTGTGCTGTTTAGTTTAAGTGGATACTTGAGCAAGTGTGGACTTAACTGCACACATTCACGTCTGATTTACTTTAGAAAGTAGCAGCTACAAAAGCTTCTGGATCACCTTTAACTGTCTGAATGTTTTGGCAGCAAATGGACTCACAAACCAGAGCGAGGAGTGTGTTGTTGAAACAAATCACCTTCACATGCACAGCCATTTCTTTTTTTTTTTTTAGGGTCACAGACTAAGCCAAAAACAAACAAACAAACAAAAATGATAAAACAGGAGCTTAAACTTATGAAAATTCTTAAATTTATTGAATAAGGATAAAAGTGAAACAGCTGAATTTGAATAAACACCTACATCACGTGACGTCCTGTCTGGTGTCTGGACATCTTCCAGACACAGTAAAGCTCCACTGCTGGCTTTAAAATGTGGAAAAAGTACTGCACTGGGCAACTGAGTACATCATTTTGGAGCCTGATCGAGGATATTAAAAATACAACTCAATATCAAAAACACATTTCAGAAATATTCATTTGTGTCTCGGTCCGGTCGCGTCTTAAAAGGAGCCTGATGGAGATGCCGTCTGATTTTTTTTTTCCAGCACTTCATGACCAAGGAAGAGTTTCATTTCAATGACAAATGCATGAACTGCACAACAAAGGCTTTGTTTTAATGGTTCAGTTTACAACATACTGTCAGAGGAATGACATGAATGTTTTTCTTTCAGGAACTCGGGGAGAAGTCTCCAGATTCACATATTCTCAGAGACGAGTCACACCACAAACTAATCACATCAACATGACTAAATGTTTTTGTCAAACATGAATTGCTTTCATTTAGGTTACAATAAAACAACATTGGAGCTGGACACTGGACAGACATATTTGTTATAATTAAGTCAAAGGTTTGGTGCGCTGTTCCAGCTGACTTTCCCTGGATCAGATAAATGAAGGCCACCAATCGAAAGGACACGCAGAGGCAATGAATCTTATCACAGGAAGTGGAGGAAATTACTCATGGAAGAGATAATGCTGCTCCTCATTCAAAGACACAGCTCCTTATTTCAACAAGTAGACATATTTATATAAAAACAACAACAACAAGAAAAACATTTTTGGTCTATTACTGAGCATGAAATCTGCCCACATGAATGCAACAAGTAATACTGACCACAATTCACCACCCGTTTATCCAAACTTCAGGATGTTCGGTGCAGATATGACACTTATTTTCAGCTACAAAACCAAAACTATAATCATCCTCATAACATTTAAAGGCTTTGAGCAATCTGTGGTCATCAGAGTTTATAAGATGGTGTCGGCACTCAGCCACTGTCGAGATGGTATTGGTAAATAACCAGCGGTTCTGCTGTGCATGTCGACATTTTTGTACAAGAGAAAAACCATGGCCGCCCACATTCTTAGAATATTAGCACGTGAAGACAGGAAGCGAAACGTTGAAGGCTATTACTGCAGTTATGGATGGAAGGGAGCAGATGGTGGTTGTTGCAGGCACACCTGAGACTGCTCTACTGTGGGATCCCGGGTCAGACTTGACAACAAAGCAAAGGCTGCAGGACCAGACGCTGGAACACTAACCTGCTATTGTCCCTGAGCATTTAAACACTGCCTGGTGTGGAGTGGGAGGCGATAAAAGGTTTAAATCAAAGCCAACATCATAAACAAAGAGGAGGAAAATGACTACCTGCAGCAGAAGATGTCACCACGGTCTTTGTAATTCGTCCCTTCTTGGCAACTTTTAATGACCGTGCTAGTGTGGGGATATGACTTGATGTCTTTTAATATTAGCCTTCGCTCTGCGGTGAGGTGTAAACTGCAGCATTGGAGGAAAGTTACAGGTAAATATGAGCTCGTTTGAAAAAAGAAATTTACCTTCAAAGCCCTCATTTATCAAAAAGGGACTGCATACTGTGATCTAAGCGTGTACGAGGATAATCAACACATCACACATTGCACTGACGTTTGCTTAGCTATACTTAAAACATAAATTTGTCATTATGTGTCAGAGACTTGGCAAACTAGGACTTTAAGATGTGCTAGTGAGAAGGATTTGTGTGCAAAATCTGTGGAGTAGAGCTCAGCTGGAAACGCAACTGTCTAATGTCATCTATCCCCTTCCATAAGCCTGTCCCCGTCCCAATGTTCCACAATACTCCACCAACGCTCAACAATAACATTGCAATTACTGTAAATCATACAGTACTTACCCAACCACCATGAGGGAAAGTTTGGAACTGAAATGACTCAGAATTTATTTCTATATCATCATGTGCGGATGGCAGCAGGACTACATTTTTGGCCTACATTTGTCTTCCTTTGAAGAAAAAAAAAAATGCTGCCATGCATTAGTGCTTCACATCTGGTTTGCATTGGGGAAACTATGTAGTTAACTCCTATATGCCAATGGAGGTTTGGGAGACTCACTGCCTGCAGAATGCAGGAGAGGTTGCCTCTTTTCTCTCTCTCTCTCTCTCTCCTATCTCTGGGCTGGTATTTGCTGGTAAATGTTTAGATGACAGAGGGAAAACTAGAGTGAGAGTGAGAAAAGAGAGAGCAAATCTTGAGAGCTGATCTTTATAGTTTGCTGGTTGCTCCATGGATACACACTGACGTGGAAAAAACAGTGTGGTGAGAGGAGAGGAAGGTGAGGAATGCAGAAAGACTGCAGTTCAAGATGTGTGAAAATAACCGAAATACAGCCTGGAAATAAAAACTGATTAAAAAAAAATCCTCTTTCACTATAGAAACATGTAGAAAGTAAAGTTGATAAAAAAAAAAAAAAAAAAGTTCAGAATGACACCAGTATTTTTCTGGGGTTACACTGTAAGCTTTGACGGGGTGGTTAGTTTTAAAGTAAATTATTTGAATAACGGTTGGTTGTCTGAAAGGATTTAGCGTATTGTTTCTCTTTGAATAAACACAGCTGTTGATCCAAGAGACCCAGTAACTGCAAAGTTTCCCAGGGCAGATTTGTGTGATTTGTAGTCACTGTCCTGCTATCTTCACATCCTCCCTTGTCATCCTAACCCTGTGATCCAAACGAAAGGGAATCCCTTTGAAATCTGAAGCCTTTGCTTTTTAGTGAGCACCGTCTCAATTTTAACACCTGGTTTGTTTTGCTCAGGATGTGGATCTGCATTTTTTTTTTCTTAAATAGGTAGACACTTTTCTTAAAAAAAAAAAAAAAAAAAGCAGGCTCACAGATATATTCAGTACATTAAACACAGTCCAGTCTCCATCCAGATCTGAGCCAAAGGGGAAATTCTTCCACTTGCAATCTGGGTGACTCAGATACTGGTTTGCAAGGCCCAGGAGAGGATATTGTATTTATAAGAGCAGCCTCCAGAGGGGGAAGAACAAGAGCCATTCTGATGCAATAACCTCAGTGGCAAGACAGAAATATAATTGTCTCTTTCTTTTTTCTTTGTCTCTGCACTTTTGCTTCATAGCCAGGCAGACTCAGCAAATATCTCTCAAGTCCACTGTTCAGACAAGTAAAGCCAGCTCCTCTCAACCATCAGAGCCGCAGGATTTAGGGGTAAATTTGGCAAACTCCTTCTATTTGCACATTCTATGATTTGAGGAGCGTGCCTTTGACAAACTGTGATGGCGTTTTAGACCATGAAAGCTGAGGACAGAAGAGTTTTACAATGTTTTGACCTTAATCTTCATGCTTGTTGAGAAGATATATAACAGTTCTTGCTTCTTTTCTTTTATTTCATTTATTTATGTCAAACTTGTTGAACTTCTTGTTCTTGAAAAACAGTGCAATAGCAGCTGCAATTTTTGAGTTCATTTTTGAGTTCACTTAATGCAACCTTACTCATCCAATTAGTTTTAAACTCATGAATGCACCATGATTCATGGGACCTGTGGTTACAACCCTCTTGCCAAACTCTTGTAGGAGTTTGCTATTGAGCACAAACGCAAAGATCAACATTAATATAATGTTCATTTTGACTTAAAGGGGACTCTGCCATTCATTTGGGTATTTAAAGAGACTACCAACTCAAAAATTCCAACATTATGGATAATTCTGACGACCTAGTTCTGAAAATATGTCATTCACTGAGCAGCACCCATTTATTTCATCTCCACAGATCTTCCTATTTTCAGCTGGGTTTCCATGAGAGAGGGTGTGGGGTAAAACTACAGGAGGCTAGAAATGTAATAGGGTCAACCTCCTCCATGGTCCTTGCAGCTGCTGTGTCTCCATTGTTGTGATGGGCCCAGTAGGATCCACTGACTTAGCAAACTACTATTCCATTACCACTTGGTGGTGGTAGTTCAACACTTTTGCTGTTTGTCAACTGCCAATAAGATGGCAAAATGGATAATTAAATGAATGAATGAGAAAGAAAAGTGAAAAAAAACTGGAGTGACAAGATCCCCATTGAAGAAGGTCGAACAGTTGCTGCTTTTCTTAATGCTGTTTCCATGTACTCTGATGGTCATGAACGGATGAGAAGAGACACCTTGTACGACTGAACGATGTCATCTCCTGCTCACAACACAACCAATCAGCACTGAGTAAACACCAACCCTCATCCAGCAGTTTTTTGTGCATGCTGAAGTGGATTGCGCAAGGTGGGGACTTGACACAAAGCATGGCTGAGGCCGTGTAAACCTACCCCAGGGACCCACAAATGAAAATTCGGATTAAGTTACTGTGTTTGCTCTCATTTTCCCCAAAAATTGTAGTGTACAAAATTGTTGCTCATTATTTGTGTGAGGTATGCGAAATTAGGCACTGTGCAAATGTTCTTCATGGTAACATCACTTTAATGAGGGAAGAAAGAAAAAGCTCTTCTTTTGGAGAGAATAACTACCACTGGTGTAAATTTGGGGCACAACAAAAATGACAAAATCAACATTTTGATGGAGACATTATCCGACTTCTTCTATTTACACACCAGCTTTGTGGCTGTTACTCACACACGGGGACTACACACAAAGTTTTACTGTCAACCTAACAACACAAAATGGCTCCTGCAGATTCTTGGTCATTCCCAGGAGGTCTCTTAATGACGCTGAGTCAACAAAACTAGCCAGGACATCAAGGAGTCAGCCTAAGGTTTAACAGGTCGCACACTCAGCATTATAAGCGTGCCACACTTGTGCAGCACGCAGCCACAACTGCAAGCGATTATTATAACTCATTCAGACTTGTGGCTCGTGGCTGCAGGGATGGCACCCAACCCCAACGTCAAGGCCTAGGCAAAAAAAACAAAACAAAAAACGTTCTCAACGTAAACATAGATCCCAACATCCCCAGTCATGATTATTCAACATGTTGTTATAAGCAGCAGGTGGATGTTTTCTCCGCAATGTGGGCAGAGGGCTTTAATAAGTCTAACACATTAAAAGCATTAAGAAAAATCCACATTCTTGAGAACAGCTGCACAAATTATCTTCTTCACCCACAGCAAACCAAAAATACTCAGCTCTCCCCATCTTTGACTCCGTAACCCTGAGAAGATGTGTTCACGGCTAAAAAAGCATTACGTTGGCCGAGAAAATTGAGAGAGACCTGCCAAGTGTGAGTCGGCTGGGATGAATATCTCACAAGTCATTTCCAGTATGTAGTCGATTTTTCCATTCTCCGACGCATCTCCAAGGCAACTAGTAAACAGTGCCCTCATTTCCCCAGGACTGTAAACCTTTGGCGGTGACATTTAGCTCTTTATTCATCTTTCACAGTGTTTTATTATGGATGATGCGGAAATGTGAAAAACTGACGGGTTATGCCATAAAACTATTGTACCTGTCAGGTACTCGAAGGGATTTCAGACTTTCTAACTATTTAGCCCGAAATACAGATGTGGAAAACTAGGTCAAACATCAAAATCCAACAGTACGCCAAAATACACGCCATTATAAAAGTGTATTATAGGTGTATTTTCATCATCTAAAATGATCTAAAAGTAGATGTGATAATGTGGTTTGACCTCTGAAACCCATTTTCCGCATCATTTAAAGAAAAGGAAATCAAAACATCTCCTTCTTGTAGTCTTCCAGTCTTCATTTCCTGCTGGGCAATGACCCCTTCCACCAGCATGGGGCTGATAACAATGTCCAAGACAGTACGCACTCACATTGTGCTTCTTCCTGTTACCCCAAACAGAACCATCTCTGGGACTTCTCACAAAGTCGGTCACATGCATTTGCAAACACAGAGTCACAATGAAAAACAGATATTTTACATCTAAATACAGAGACGCAGAAGGTCGAGGTTTGCGAAACGCAGACCTATAGTCTAAGCACAACACAGAGCTGCTTTGTGAGGACTTCCTGTCAAGTGGAATTACCTCTCATAGTCATGATCCCAGGCCTTTCTTCTTGCATAAACAATGCTGATAAGATCAAACCCTCTGACAAATTTAAGAAATTAATTTCAGCCAAACGGAAGACAAGGTGAGTAAATCATTTATTTCATCCAGACGTATGAGCTGGGTTTGACTACCGGCAGATCGCCCTCCTTTGTCTTCAACCCTCCATGTACCCGGAAGGTTGAAGTCTAACTTATTCAAACAATAATGTCATCATCTGTGAGACAGGGATAGATTTAAACTTAAAAATGATGATACGAATCAGTTTACAAGTATATACTAATGAAGTGCTACAAAATGAGGAAAAGTAAATGTGAGGGGAACACGAGTGGAGGTTAAAGGTTTAAAGCCAAGATATTCTGCTGGCAGCATTGCGAGGGGGTCGCAATGCTGCCAGCAGAATATCTTGGCTCTGAAATGCGGCAGGCGGCCGATGTGGCTGCAGTGAGCTCACTTCAAAGGTATCCATAAATCATGCTGCCATGCATCCAGGGC
Source organism: Arrhamphus sclerolepis (assembly GCA_037176975.1). NCBI lineage: Eukaryota > Metazoa > Chordata > Actinopteri > Beloniformes > Hemiramphidae > Arrhamphus > Arrhamphus sclerolepis. Next base: position 14,727,284 of record JBAMYA010000008.1, read on the forward strand.
TGCCTTCGCCCTCTGATCTGCACGTCCCCTGTCGCTAACCCACCTAGCTTGTGCATTACTAGTTCTTGCTTGCCATTTGTATTTTAAGTTCTTGCATCTATCAGCAGTGCCAGAATATGAAAAATAGGGGTCAGGAAATCTCATAGTCTGGCCAAATTCTGCTATAATGGTGCTATTTTTTACCCACAGCACCAGTTGCAACTAAGATATTGATTCAATGTAATTTCAATGTTTATAACTAAATTCCAGTCTATGTTCTCATCATTTTGACAAGGAAAAGATCAGCACTAATGGCTACATGAGTGGGGATCCTGTCTACTCTGCCTGGAATAATTAGGAAAAGCCAAAGCCCCGGATGAGTGTCATGTCCACAGTTCTTGGGTAGACTTGGAATTACCAAGCAGTGGGGATGTCATAATACAGATGAACCGAAGAGTTGAGAAGGGATATACATATGAGCTGACCCAAAACTGAACAGAACTGGTATCAAAACAAACCCTACCTCTTTTCAGACATGTAATACTTAACATTAATGGCTTCATCACCCCATTAAAGCAGAAGACATTAGTCAAGTTTCTTAAAATTTTGTTCAGATTTGGCTGGGAAAATAATGGTGAGTGCCTGCCGTGGTACATGAAGGGTATTTACCGTTCAAGCAAGACTGGACACTAATTTAAAGTGTAGTTTACCCCAAAAATAGACATAAACCGTGTTTTCAATCAGTTCAGTCTGATACAATAGTGTATATATATAGATATATATATATATATGTATATACATACATATATGTATATACATACACTATTTCTTCCTTCTTCTTCCTTTTTTTTTGCATTTTCATCGTCAAAAGTTGGAAAAGGTTCCAAAATAACTGACTTACATCGGCCCACTTTTTGGCAGTCCTCCTTTGGGAAACTAAAACCAGTGATACTGTCCATTTAAGATGAAACTACCGTCACTGCTGTTGATTGGTTGACAAAGGATCATCACTTCTGTGTGACATGGAGAAAAAGACCCTGCGATTTTCTGGCCTTTTCTCCAACAAAGTTTGATTGCTACTTGTAATAAATAGCCATATACCAAAAATAAATGCATGCATTATGGTGAATGTCTTCCATTGTTGTCTGTTCTTAACTGACTTGCATTCTTTTGTTGAGCAGATATAATATGACACTGTATGACACTGTTACATAGCTGTCACAGTTTTATCCATCTGGCAACCACACCTGGCAGAAGAAATGCAAGCAACCTTAACTCTAACCTTAACCAATCGGGAATTAGCTGTACTACCTGGGAACAGGGCTAGAGTGACACAATTATATCATCGCTTGTCACGTAGCCGTAAGAATTTACAGCAGCACACTAATTAATTAGTGGCTTTTCATTGTAGCAACAGTGGACAGAAACAACTGAAAATATCACTTTTCAGCATTTGTAAGTTTATAAAACAGTCAGCATAATACTCTAGAAAGCTTAATCATACCGCTGTAACACTGCAGTTGTACCTGAGACAAACATGCTCTTAGGTTCGGGGGAGTCATTTTGATAGACAACAGATCTCAGTGGATTTCAATAAGGTTTATTTAAGTCTGAAGATGAGCTGCAAGTTCAGGAATCCTACGGCTAGTTACTTGACTTTGCCGAAAGAGAGCTGCAATCCGTCAGGTCCTTATCTCAGTGTCACACGCTGGGCTCTCTTTATCATGCACCCATGCAAAACACCATTCATCTTCCCCACCTAATTTATTATCAGTGATAAAATGCAAAGTTCCAGCTGCCATTGTTAAATAGAAAGACAACGTGAAAACAGGTGCTTTGGTAAACACTGATAGCATGGTTGAATTATGTTGCTTCCCAGCGCAGACCTGTCTATCTTTTTCAATCTATTAACCACTAGTCTTGTCCGACCTCGTCCCGCTTATATCCTGCTCCTCTTTCCAATATAGAAGAATTCCTAGGTTAGAAGGATTTGGGGAACGGCACTGAACACAAAACAGACACAAACACAGAGAGAAACTCTTGCCGTGGCCCCACAGACGATCAATCAAGTGAAGTGTAAATGGATGTCACTAGTGTATAAATGAATGAGACACATGGCTCTGATTTGATTGTTGCACTAGCAGGATCCAGTGGCACCAGCTGAGGAAAGTTAAAAACTACAAGTTGCATAATGCTTTGCAGAGACATATAATAGTCCCCTCGCTGATCAGGATACATAAGACATGATGTGACCAATGTTCATTATCATGCATGACATTATAGTGCCAATTTTCCTGCAGTATTTCTTTTTTTCATAATTAACCTTAAACTGTTTCCCGTCACCAGCATTGAGAAAGCACATCACGGGTTGAGGGATAGGGGTTTTCAAGGGGGGTTGAATACTTCCACAGTGAAGTCATGGTACTTGTGTCACTGGCCCTCTGTCATGCTTTGCTTTGTTTCGCCTCCATTCTACCTATTGATCTAATTCCCATTGCCAACATTGGATGTTGCTCTGGTGTGCTCATTAAAGCACCAACAGAACTGCAAACGTACGGTGGAGCTTCAATAGGATAGTAAAGAAGAAAACAACTGGGAAATGTTTACCAGACTCACAAACAAAACGTACAGTTTCCATAGGGACGGAGTGTGGTGGAAAAATCTACAACTACAGAATTTGCATACACGGTGTTAGCAGTTTTTTTCCACATTCTATTTGGATGCTGTTTTAAATAATACTTCGGCACTGAAATGTTACAGCATTTGAATTTGTTTTCTAGTTGAGATGACATAACATGATTTATTCAAAACTAGAAGACAAACAGGATTCTATATCAATTACCATGACCTGAATTGTGTTGGAAACATTTACTTCATGTCCATTACTGCGAGATCTCTTTTAACACAACATGTTACATGTTTAGCTATATGTCACATTTTTACTTTGCTGTTGCTAATGCTGTTAATCATCATCTCTAGGCGGTTTGGCTGACTGCCAGAGAAATATAAACTACATTAACAGAAGTATGTCATATCGCTTAAAATGATCAACTGATATCTGGGTAGGGGTTATTATGTAGAATGCCTTTTTTTTGTTTTTTTTTCTTTTTTGATCTACCTGAAAATAAAAGGTAATACACAAACGGACAGAAAAATATATATTTCTTTAAGGCTGATGGGATTAAAACCTATAAGTACAATGTTTCTTTTTTCAAATCAGATGGCTAAAAAGGCATATCAAATAAATTTTTCTTGCACTGCTGCAGAGGAGCAGTCTGATAAAAATATATCCATATCTGAAAATGTGTATTTTGCAAAAGCATCAATTAATAGCTGCATATGTTTCAGAAGAATATGTAAACTATTGTTACAGTCTTCTTTTTTTTTGTCTAGCTGATGGTTTTCTTTTTTGATAATGTGAAATGCCATTCTTGCCCAAAAACAATGTAATTATTGAGTATCTGAGTCATTTAGTAACTATTTTCAATGCAACTCCCTCTGCTCTGATCTGCTGGTACTGAGCACCCTGTCAAACAAAGGAGTACTTTATTATAACGACCTCAGTGCACCTCTTTATTGGAATTAAATTACAAAACGTGAAAAAAGCCTGACATGTGATGAGTCAGGGGAGTCACAGCATGCTCTATCTCTTGTCTTCATTTGTTGTGATGGGTGTAAATACTTGCTGAAATTTCAGCAGATTAACAGAAACCAAGACAGAAAGGTGGAACAAAGAGTAAACTAAACACTGTGTGGACTTGTCTTCGATTACATGTTTCTGAGACAGCCCGTTGACAGATGCCCTGGCAGGCATTAACAGTGTGCTTGAGGCACTCCTCTTCATCTTGTCTTCTCATTCTCGCTCTTAACTTGATGTGGAGACGGCTCCTTAGCTCTCTGGTACCCGTCCTCACTGAGCATCAGTGTGATCTTATCAAGGAGGAGCTGACGTCCTTTTATAGCCATATGAAGGACACTTGCTGCCATTTATGGCTCACTGCATGTGAGCCAGTGCCTCATCCAATGAAGGTGAGAGAAGACAGAGAGGCAGTATAGGCAAAAAAGCATCCTGCCCACCTCCTCCACTCACTCCTTGACAGCTTTAAAATTAGAGCCAAAGTGTGCCCGTGCAGCGCCAAGCACACCCTCGTTGCTGTCATACAGTTCAGTTAAGAAACAAACATAAATCCACACTTCAGTGTATCCAGCAAGCCTGGCTTGTGTCAGCTTGTCTCTACTGTGGAGACTACTGTCTCTCCAACAGACGCAGATACAAAAGTGAGAGGGTGAGACACAATGTGCACGAGTGCACGCTTGTAAATACAAATGAACCGAATACATAAAAGAAGAAGCGACAGAGAGAGATGGTGAACACCATTCTGGAAAAGGAGTCACATTCTTGATCACTTGCTAGTTTCATCATGTTGAGCACACATTTTTACAGTGTTTACTTTCAAAGAGGGGAATGTGCTCTGCAACAGCTGCACTCCAAATAAACACTGTTGTATTTATCGCGGACAAGCTAATACACTTGTAATTTGAACAAGTAACAACTTTTCAAACCATCCAGTGAGTCAGGTCATTGTGCTTTTTTTTTTTTTCTTCCTGGAAGACAGTTGTGCAACACAGGGTACATTTGTGCACATTTAGATAAAAAACTGCTAAACACCCAAACTCTCATGACTGCACTTCCTCTGCTGTAATGTCACGGGTCTGGGTTCATTCTTTGCAGATGTGGGTTCCAGCTCTATTAAGCTTTTGGAAAACAATCAACACCAATGCAGTTGGTATTGCTGGAAACTTAATTTGCAAGGCAAATAAAGACGACAACCACAGAAACAGCAGGTGAAGGTGGGGATACAGAAGCGGTACAGTGGAAAAAAGCACTGTGTGTATACAAAGCCAAGGTTTAATAACCTGCAGTACAATGGCTATGAGAGTCCTACAAGCATGTTGTTGTGGTGAAATACTAAACAGCTCACTCTCTGCAGGAGTTACAGTGCATTGAAAGGTAGCATTTTGAGCTTCAGGCGTTGTTGCCTTGTTTGATTCCTGCTGTGCACCACTGTGTGGTTAAGGACTGCTTTCCACATGCTCTCAAATTATTGCCCAATTAAGTCAGTGTACCAGAACATCCAATAGGAAAGATGACGACATTCTTGTTCCCATAGAAACAAAAGCATTCTTGTCAGCTTTGTGTAAGCTGATAGTTGCAGCATAATTTCTTTGAACTTTCATTTAGCATACAGTAGTACAAAGGAAATTATTTTGTTCATTGACCAGCTCCATTGTGCTCAGAAAATTCAAACAAACCCAGAATTTGATGCCAACAAGAGACTAAAGAAAAAAAAAATTAGGACGAAGTTTTATAGATTACAAAAGTAACACCATTCTGGAAAATTCAGCAATGTAAATGGTGAAAGGTTGGGATGTACTGGGTATAAAAGAAATAGCCACTGAAGGATTACATTTTCCAAGCAAGGGTTGGTTCTGGCATTCCACTTTGTCCTGCACTCTGTCAGAAAATCATTGATCTTCTCAAACAGAAACAGTTGTCAGGGCTCAAGTCTTTCAACGTCTACAGAGCGTAATATTGGGGGGGGGGGGATTCAGGGTATCTGGAGAAACCTTGCCTGGGCCAAGGCTGGCAGCCAGTGTTGGACGAGAAAGCATCATGTGATCAATCTAACCAGTGGGTTGTAGAGTACCTTGGAAAACCATTGTCACTCAGCAGTCCATTGCTGCACACAGAAATGAAACTTTAAGCTGTATTATGCAATCACCTTCATCTGAATAGGACAGAAAGACAGTAGACATGTTCTGTGGTCAAATGAGCCCATGTTTCGACTCAGCTCAGGTTCTGTGTGTCAAAACTGAAAAAGACCATCCAAGTTGTTCCAGCAAAAGGCTTAAAAGCCAACATCTGTGATGGTATGGGGCTGCATCTGTGTGCATAGCATGTGTGGCTTGTATGACAGTGAGATAAATTTGAATTTTGGAGAACATTTGCTGTCTTTTTCTTTTCTTTTTTTGGAAGGTACATGATTATCTTATCTTACTTTGTATGATTGACAATAGTGGCCTCATACATAGTGTGTTTGCTTGACTGACCTGCCTGCAATCCAGTTCTGTCACCTATTGAAAATGGATGTATATAGTAGTGAAAAAGTGAGTTAAATGCCAACCAAAAACAGTTAAGGCACTAAAATTGTGTATTCAGCAAGAATGGATGAAGTCCGTTCTTGCAAAACTGCAACAATTAGTGTCCTTTGTCCAAAAGCAATTACAAGTTGTAAATAAAAGTAAGGGTGATGTAACATGGTGGTATGCTCATGACTCCCTCAAGTTCATTTTACCATCAAATTCTAGATTTGTTTGCGTTCTCTAAACACAGTGGTTCTCTGAATACAAAGGTTGTTCAGTGAAGAGAATCATTCCCCTTGTACTTATGTTTGTTAAACAAAGGTCAAAAAAAAAAATAAAAAATACAAATGACAGATTTAAGTTTATGTTGCATCTTGGAAAATGTCCTAACTTAATTGGAGAGGGGGGTTTGTACAGTTGAGGGCAGGGGTTATAGTCAGCCTCAAAGATCTGGTATTAAATTCTTTACTAAGCCTGCAATAAGTATAGCATAGAGCAGTTTAATAGTTACATACTTCTGACAGTAGCCATGATAATTACAGGTCAGAGGACCGCAGCTTTCTTTAATAGCAATATCATCCTGAACAAAATTTCTCTTTTACCCCACATACAAAGATATAGTGTCACATTATAAAGTGTGAGTCCTTCTCTCGGCAAGGCAGAGACGTATTAGGATGGAATAACATCTTATTACCTTATGTGCAGGAGAAATTCACCTCACTCAACATTCCCATCAAGTGCCTCCATTAACCATAGGCTATCCTATGATACAGCCACAACCCACCAATAACCATTACTTTTCATGAAGTTATAATACATACTGCGTAACCAGTTGTATAAAACCGCTGCAATTTGTCTGAAGACTTCAAATTTGCCCTCCTCCTCCTCAGTTCTACCCTGTTTCACGATGAGCCCTGCAGTATTTGTTGCCACATAAAAATGAACTCCCCCGGAAAACATCCTGTTCATGTGCCGGCACATTGAGAAAATCTCAACATTAAGCAATCTAAAAGAGATCCGCGCATTTTTTCAGAAAGATTCATCTGCCTCTGAGCAGACGATTGGTGGAAAACAGACAGGTTTATCTGAGCCTGTTCCAAGGAACAAAATGAGGAAGGTTAGGTCCATGACGGAAGAGCTTGCAACGGCTCCAAGCATACCTTTCATCAGCTCTTGTTAATTTGCATGTGCCACAGACTTCTGTTACGGCCCTACCCTCTGCTCTTCAGGTGAGGGTGTAGGAAAACAGTCATCCCTGACTCACACTTTTTTTTTCAACACGGGGCAAAATTTGATGATGCTGCAGTGAATCGATAGGATCCGTACACCCTGACAACATCTGTTGCATGTGAGAAATATCACAGGAAACACTTCCTTCAATTCATTATGTAGTTGACATAACAAGCAGATGTGATAACATGGAGCAGACAGACAGAGGTGGAGAGATGCAAGACATACACTCAGGGCCCATTATTTCATGGCATGTAATTAGTCTGTATTAAACTGTGCAGTTGTGAGGCATCTGTACTTCTTTGCTCACAATTTGGTATTTCCTCTAAAACAGCTTTTCCTTTGAGTGTAGCAGGTAAGTGCTAGGTATATACATGTAATTGTATCCCAAGCGAAACATAATTACCCCATTAGTACAGAGTTGGGTACCTTTCACACTCTGTAGCTGCTTATATAATGTTCATGTCCTTTTTTAACATAGACTCTAGCATGGGATCAATGCGGTAGCACATAGTAAAGAGAAAGGAAAGAGGAAAGCAAGTGAGGTGCGATGACTGGACTCTGAGGAGGGCATATTACCTCCCACAGGGGCCCTGGCTCAAGAGATCGAGTTTCAGACGTTTACCAACAAAGCATCCATGGAGGAAGTCTTGTGAGCCTCACAATAACACGACGGCACCTGGCCGCCCCCACACAGGAAACCTGAGGTCATTTCCCCCTTTTAGGGAATGCAGACACTCTACTACTGCTAAGAGCCACGCGGCCCCACATCCTACTGAGGAGGGAACCGACTGCCAGGCAGACATCCTAATACGTAAACATATATATATATATATACATATATGCTGATTTAGTACATTGATGATTTCTTTTAAAACCAGTAAAAGCAGCATTACAATTTAAGTCAAAACTTTTAACTTTCCCAACACAAAATGTTGAACCCTGCTGTTTGAGAGAGCCACTCGGGATTATGTGGCACAAAACAATTACACAAACACAAATTGTACCCAGTGGCCTCTGAAACACCACAGCTGCAAAATGTCAAAAGAAACTTACTTCAACAATCTAAATTCTGCTCCTAAACCACCTGCAAACACTTGACCGCTGATTCCTCCATCATTATCGTTGGACTGGTTTCAAACGATGCCAACACATAAAAAACCAGCCACAGCCAGTCCGAGTCATTTAGCTGCAGTCCCGCTGCCGTTTAGAACTGGCCCGGGTCCAACCACCACGCAGGGCTAACCTTTGGAAAACACTGAGACCTCTGAAGAATGTGACCATGGTCAATGAAACGAGGAGGGACGGAGGAAGAAGAAGGAAAAAAAGCAAACAAATACATTACACAGCCTTTGGGCTCTGTCAAAGCATACTTCCCAGATGCTAAATGGGACAAAATGACAAGCTAGAACCATCGCTAGGGCATCATTTCTGCTCGTTACTGTGACAAAGAGTTTGTACAACAATAACGTGTCAGTGGTGAGACTACGGCGATATTTATAACAGGACAAAGCCTCTAGAGTGTAAATTCTACAGAATCCCACGGAAAAGAAAGTATGCTGGAGTGATTTCTTCTCTAGTCATTTGTTCATTTTAAATGCTCTAACAATGGATCAAATGGCTTTATGTGTGAAAGATAAGGCCGATGAGCCCAAATAGAATATTTCAGTCCAGTGTAGGTCCAGTTGAGTTTATGAGCATTTCTTAACTTTATTGTACTGGGAGTCTCTCAGCTCTCATTTGCTGCACTCCCAGCAGGTGGACATTTTTACCACTATCCTCCAGTATGGTCCAAGCTATTGACATCTCCACAGGTAATTAGTTACAAGCGTGCGCTCAAGTGGATAAAAGTTGTCAGAGAAGCCAATGGAGAGCAAAACTAGGCTAGAAGGGAAGTGACTCTTGTAGCGATAATCACTGGGTAGCCAACAACAAGACTTTGCATCAGCGCTGGTGCTGCTAGACAGCAAGACAGGAACCTGCAAGTTCATGATATGAGCCGTTCATGGCAATGATGAGTCAGTGTTATCTTTAAGGTTTTTTTTCTTCTGTCCCCACATGACCAAAAACTCTGTTACAGCAAGTTAAAGGAACGGAGGAATCCTTTCACATGAGGAATTCACACTGAATCTTGCCTCAATTGATGTTTTTTTGTCATAGAGTCAAGAAAGGGACTGCAACTTTAGCTCCGTTTGCAAGAAGAAAAAAAAAGCTTGCAACCTTAGTTTCTGTTATCCTGAAAATAAATAAGTTGTCAGGATGAGGAGCAAAGGGGTTTCCTATTCTTGAAGCTTCTCTGTTCATTTGTTTGTGCATCTTAAGTCGCTTCCTATTAGAGCCGAGACAAAACAAAGAGGTTCTCTAAACGAACTGAAGGAAGTGATTTCTTTTTTTTTTTTTTAAATACCTCTGTCCTTTATCCTCATTGCCAAATTTTCCTAACTGACAAGCCTGAACACTTCGCCCTGCCATTAGTGCCCACAGCACCCACATGACGCAACAGGTGTGCCAAACTGCCGTCACAATGATGACAAGACACCATGTACTACGATGTGGTGGAGCGCACATCCCACACAGACACACCCATCCCAGACACATGCTGCCATGCCCCGCTTCTCCCTACCAGAAAAAAAAAAAAAAAAGGACAAGTTTAGCCCGAGGGACTTTGTTCTGCAGAGGCTTCACACACACTGCTCAGCTGGGAGCTTCTGTGACACAACAGTTGCTCCCTAATCCCTTCCTGCACACAGTTCAGTGGGTCACACAAGCTAATAGTGTCTGTTTCTCCTCTGAGCGGATGTTGTACATTTGACTTACTTACTTATATATGATTATACAACAGGATGTGAGCATAGGTCAGAGGTAAACCTGAAAAAAAAAAAACAGGAACAGAAAAAAAATATAGAAATCCTTCTATGAAGGCAGAAGAATGCCCAGATGAAACGTGCAGTTGTCTATTGGCTGGTTGCATAGTTTGCAGCCTTCTGTCCTGGAAATGCGGATGACTAATGTGTCATAAAGTCAAGCCTGAACAGACTCACTTTTTTTTCATACTGCTAAGCTAAAACTGTTTAAATGAAAAGCATAGTTCAAATGTAAGCAAAAAATGTTCATGGATCCAGAGAAATGTTCATAAAACAGTAATAGGCCTGCCACCTGTCCAACCTCTTCTATTTCTCCTAATAGCCATCACAAATAATAGCCTACAATAAAACAACAGGCATCATTGGAATATTTTCATCCATTAACAACAAAACTGTTTCATGTATAGTTATGAATAGTTATACTAATGGTTGTGATCTCAACGCGTGAAGTTCTCAGATGTTCAGGGTTCATTGATTCTTTTTCTTTGTAGTAAAGTGACTTTCTCTGAGATCCGACAGGTTAACAGTATAAAGTGGAAAAAAAAAAGGTTATAAAGAAAAGAAAAGAAAGAAAAGTCTATGTAGGAATGAAGGTCTTACCAGGAGTAATAATGTCAGAAGTGTGGAGGCACTTCTCCAGCTTGACGTGGTAACCGCCTCCTGCCTGTGAGCCTCAGATCTTCTCTGGGATCAGGTCTCTGGTCGCTCCTTTGACGGCTCAGGAGCGTTGCTCTCCAGCTGGAAAACTTTCTCTGAGTCTTTTTTTTTTCTTCCTGACAGTAGCAAAACCTCTGCGGCGAAAAGGGATGCAGCTTGCCGGCTACTTTTGTCCTACAACTGAGGAAGTTGGTGGTGAGTCACAAGATCCCGCCCCCCCAAAAAAGCATTCCTCCCTCCCTCTTTTTTTTTTTTTTTTTTTTTCTTCCAGCGACTTCAAACGAGAACAGAGAAGTACAGGCAGGAGAGCAGATTCCTACAGGGCCCTTTGTGTCTGATAGACTATTTTGAGTCAGTTTGAATAGACTTCTGTGTTATGTTTTTTTTTTTTTCTCGAGTTTATGTCCTGAATTTAAAGCCTGCATGTGATCACATTTCTGGATCAGTCAGCAGCTGCCTTTGGGCACTTTTAAAATGATTTTTTCCATTTAATTTGTTAATCAATCAACAAATTAACCAGTACATTAGAACAACAAATAAATTGCTCATATAAACAATATTATGTAGCTAATGTAATTAGTAGGCTACATAACGTGCTTCTATGGTGACTCAATAATGAAAGGTCATCTTAGAACAACTTCATAGACTTTTTTTTCTTTTTCCTTTTTCTTTTTTCTTTTTTTTTTTTTTTTTTAGACATCCTGCAGTCATTTTCAGACAATATTCTAGAGGGGAAAAAAAGGTAAAAAAAAAAAAAAAAAAAAAATTACAGTAACATCCTTGACCCTCAGTGATCTCTGTTCTGATCTCTGTGTGACCAAACAGGATAAAGAAAAAGCCAGCTACAAAGATATGTTCCAATTTCACAACATCTCCAGTCCTAAAGTTTTATTTTTGTCATGATTCAACAAGTGGGAATGACGTCTAGCCTGGATGCAGCTGGCTGCTGTTTCGTCACTCGTGGAAGGATACCTGGAGCCATTTGAGTCATTAAAGTCAGTTATACATTAAAACACAGTATTGTTGACAGAAGCACCACCCCCGTGTAATAGACAGCATTCTTCTGGTGTGTCTAATGACATTAGAGGGAATGACACAAAGCTCAACCGTCATCACTTCCTCTTGTAGCCGGTGTTTTCTGTCTTATCTGCTACAGTTCAAACAGAGAAAAACAGTCTGGCCAAGAAGATCTGGAAGCTTATTCAAGTAATTGCTGTTCTTTAAACTTCGCCTCACCGGATATTGAATACCAGTAGTTTATGATAAATTTAAATAAAGAAATCTATCATATCTCTCGCATGAGTACTATGAATACAACAAATACCTGGTAGAGGTCTATGATGTACCCTCATCATGCACAGTTTTGAGTTAATGTTACAATAAAAGGACTGATGCTGGCTGGACTATTTGGCAAATTTCATCAATGACCTGCTTCTTGTCACACTTTGCTCCAAAACTTTTAAAATGGTTATGTTTGTAGTTGGAACACACTGAGTAGGTCTGAAAGGTCCAGAAACATTTAGTTCAAATGTATCAGTGGTTGTAGGTGTAATATGGTAACTTTTTACTCTGATGAATGCTTGAACAGTTCTCTTTAGTTTACGCAAAGTAAAATCTTGTTTGGTTTTGTTAATCACAAAAGAAAGTAACTGCAGGACAGCCACAAATGAAATGGGTTCAGAAAAGTGCAGATGAGTAGGTTGATGAGGTAGATGAGACAGTTTTTCAGTCGCAATTCAACAATCACTTTAAACTTCACCTCTAAATCCCTAACTTATTTTCATGCAGGAAAATAAATATTCTGAATGGAATTTAGTTGGCTGATAAGCTCGCAACATAACAGCGGGCTGTATTGTTATTTTTGCAGCATACATGATGTTATGTCTTTATGAGAGGACATTTGACTAACAAAAAACTGTTTTGAGGTTGGAGGGGTGTTGGTGAAATGACACTGAAGTTTTAAAAAAAACACGTTACACCAGTATTGTTTCACTTTAGCTGTTCTTTTTGTATTTTACATTTTCAGCCACTGTTTGATTGGGTTTTAGGAAACTGCTGTGGTTTGGGATCAAGCTGCATTTCAACCACATGGCACATTTCTACCATCTTCAACAAGCTCTCCTTTTTTTAAATTTTTTTTTTAAGCCTTATAGTAGGAACATTGACAGACTTCCAATTCAATAGACTAAATTAACAGAAATTAGCAGACTACTGAAGTCTTTCTGAACACCCTGCTCATAAAAGAATGATATTACAGATGCAGGGATCTGGTACTACGCTTATTATTCTTGTAATTAGTATTTGTTGGCAGCAACATACCAAGACAAAAAAAAACAAAAGCAAAACTTGACAATAAGAGCGGCTCCTTTGAAAGCATCCTAGCCTGAGATGAGTTGCGAGTAAAAAGAAATTAACCATCACTGAGGTTGTAGAGGTAGTTGGGAACCATCATGGCAGCAGGAGTCCAGGAGTGGATGAGGTCCACCCAGAGCTCCTTAAAGCTCTGTATTCTTTGAGGCTGTTGAGGGGCAGCGCTCCTGTGTTGAAAGACTGAGGTGGTGGTCCCCTTTTTCAAGAGGTGAAGTGTATGGTGTGTTTCAGTTGATCTAAAGTCTATGTACTGCTGGAGGAAAAATCTGAGTTCCATCCAGGCCGTAGAACGTTAAATCAACTCTATACCCTCTCTAGTTTTCCCAACCTGTCCTTATGTGCCTTGTAGTGAAGAAGTAATTCAGAGTCCCCGTGAGTTTACTGTTGGGAGCGATCTGGGAGTATGGGATATGAAGTCTATTTGTATGGCCCTGCAGTTGATACAGAAATGGAGCGAGAGTGTCATGGAATAAGGCGTGGTGAGGACCCAAATGCAGAAACATCAGGCCATAGTGCAGCGAAAACACAGTGCAGCAACATGAGGGGTAAACAGGACGGACCAGCAAGCGCACACGGAAATACAAGACCATATATGCAGACAGGGACTGATGAGGCACAGGTGCAACAGATCAGGGCAGATGAGACCAGGGAAATCAAACAGAATATAACGAGACAAAGACAGAAACACAGGAAGCTGGGACCAACCCATTATGATACAGTCACTGGACCAACCAAACCGGATCGTGACAGAGAGTTTGGTTAGCGTTGTTGAAAGTCAGTTTAGTTCCAGGTGGAAGGTGGGACTTATTATTCTGTTTATAAGTTACATGGACAGAATTTTATACATACACTACCAGTCAAAAGTTTTCGAGCCCCACACTTTTTGTTGAAGATTAAGCAGTTTAATGTCTCATTATACTCTGAAATTAAAGGGGAAAACAAATAAAAAACTGAAATTAAAAAACAAAAATCATGGAATCAATTTATAAACCATCTTTTGACTCAAATTAGCCACCTATGGTAGCTGTAACAGCTGAACACACACTTGTGTTATTCTTCCACAATGGAAATCAAATATTCTTCAGAATGTATGATACTGAAATGTACATTATTTTTCAGTTTTGGGTTAGCCTACCTTTTATGTTTAGCTCTGGAAGTTCACGAGTTACTTTTACATTGTTTTGAACTATTCATTGGATTTGAATGTTTTTAAAATTAATTTACATTACAAAAAAAAGTCTAATATGAAAAACATTATTATTATTATTATTATTACTTGATATATGATATTCAAATGGCATTTGCTGCATGGCATTTAAAATTACAGACTAAAATTATGCAAACATCTCATACATATTTTACTGAATTGGCATCAGCTTGTTGTTTTGTTTCTCGCTTATTTACTGTATTTTTTTAATGCAGAAGAAAATGAACAATTTTACATGTGAAATGACTAATTAAATACATGTTGACTAAAACTTGTGACTCTTGTTTTTCATGGTCCTGTGACAGCTAAGAGAATGTGGTCTGCACTGGTCTGACCCCTCAATTCCTCACAACCCCCTAATTATAAATTCTAATTTTACACTCTGAGGCGTGGTTCTTTCAGGCTGTGTGCAACAAATTAGAGGATACATGCCTGTCAATTCATCGAAGTAGAAATGGCATGAAGACTCCTTCACTGTGTCTTTCTTCTATAAGAAGATCAGAGGTAACTTTTTCACCTTTCAAAAGCAGTCTGTTTCATTTTTGAAAAACAAGTTAAAAGGGTTATAGTGAAATTGAATTTAGTGCTAGCCTGTTAATCTTGAACTTTTTTTTTTTTTTATGTGATTTTGGGACACCTGAGTTGAATTAACTGTAATGAGCATCATGCTCCTGAGCACAAGACTAATGGGGCAATTATAGTGTTAAATGCCACACTTTAGTGATAATTAGGTCTGCATTCTAGTAATATGAGCCTGTTTTCATCACATGTGGGATGGCAAGTGGAAACTTTAGCCTGTTGGTATAAAACTGTTTACTGTACAGCCCGGTGTCTTGCACAAATCGTACAATCAAGGGTTTTATACTGCAAATGCATTTGTTTCAGATAAAAGAGTGCATGAGCTAATTTTCTGGTTTCACAAAAATATCATGGAACAATCAAGAAATAAAACAGCACCAAGGTCATCTGAGAAACTCATTCCTATCTCATTACTTCACTGTTGTGATTGTTTCCACAATAAAAAGCAGTTAATGCACAACATTTGCCTTCAAAATCAAGCTGAGAAAACCATACTGAAGTCTGGTTTTACAAGAGGAGCTATGGTGAGAACCGCACTCTGCAGTGAAACCAAACTGTACTGGGATGTGGAGGAAGAGTTTAACAAGAATAAGTTTTATATTCAAAACGTCGTATTACGACTGATGCACCTATATGATGGTCACATGTGATAATCAATTACTGTTGTGATAAGTTCGCAGGATGCTAGTTTTGAAAAATGGTTCACAGTTCTTTTCATCCATCCATCCATTATCTATACCCACTATGTCCAGTTCAGGGTCACGGGGGTCTGCTGGAGTCTATCCCAGCTCACTTCGGGCGAAAGGCAGGGGTACACCCTGGACAGGTCGCCTGTCCATCGCAGGGCCCAGTTCTTTTCAGACAAGGCTTTTTAAAAAAAAAAACACAGAATAAATCTGGAATCGAATCTTTTTAAAAAAAAAAAAAAAGAAAAAAGAAAAGAAAAGAAAATTGGGTAATAATTTCACCTGTTTAGTTGTATATAAGCCTCATTTCTTGGTTGGTTGTATTCTCCAACCTCCATTTTTTGTTTAACAGAATGACTTACAGATCTTTTCTCCGTACTTTGTCATATGATGAAATGTGAAACAGAGATGAAACAATAATCAGTTTTCTCTGGACACGAGCTTTACTTTACACTGTCAAGGCAGAAGAAAATGGGTTTGTAACATGTTGTAGATGTTGTGAAATGATTAACTCTGACAGAAAACTATTTTATTTCCTATACCAAACAATATTTAATGCATAAACATAACCACGTGAATTAGCAGGTGAAAGAAAAAAGTCAATAGATATTGAAACAAATAAAGTTTAGAAAGAGAGCAAGTAAGTATAGTAGTGAATAGAAATAGCAGGGGGGACAAGAAACTAACCAGTATGCTAATTTGGACTTTCTGATGTTTTAAAACTAAGTTTCACTTTTTTGTTGAAAATGTAATGAAATGCTGTGTTTACATGCACAAGAATAAAAAATAAAAAGAGAGGAAGTAACTTCTGACCCTGAAAACAGTGCGTTTCTCCCAAGGGGGAAAAAAAACATAACATGGCTTAAAAAGCAACACAAAGGAGTATTTTCATCTTAAAAAAGGAGTTTCAATTTTATTTGAATCATGAACTCTTTAAAAATCAGCATGTTTCAGTGGAACTGAATGACAGTGTTACATGTTCTCAGCAATTGTCATAACCACATCTGTCCATTGTGTCAGTCTTGACCAGAAAAGACAGATGATATGAGCCATCAAGTTGACTACATTAACACAAAAACTCATGACTAACATTAGATAACACTTCACCAGAAACTGACTGCGATTATATCATAAACTCAGTTCTGTCATCTCCTAAAATACTAATGTTCAAAGTAGGAGAAAATAGAATTAGACGTTTGGAATACTGCAGGCAAATTCTTCAAACATGTGCATATTTGAGTGCTGTAATGTTTCTTTGAAATTAGTGAAGATGCTGCGCTGGATTTGCTATGACCTGCATTTATATTTGGTGGTGAATTGTGTGAAAGCCTGGAACAATCTGAATAAGCGTGACACAAACTGTTCCCGAGGTCACGAACCCCTGGCAGATTCCAAGCATTCATCTCCTTTCTTTCCTTCGTTTCATGTTTAGGGACTATATTTACTATAATTTTAAACCTGGTGCAAACTCAGTTTTGGTCATCTTTCGGTCATCAGGATCTCCTCTTTTGGATGAAAAGAGAAGACTCATGTGACTCGTGACGGGAAAATACAAACATGTAGGTGTATTGAGCTCTAACTTGCAATATAATACTGGACAACCAGTTTGGAAAAAGAAACAATGAATATCATTAATCTGAAATGTATTAAAAAAGAATTAAGTGAATCTTTGCATCCCCTACAAACAATGTAATGTAATGCTAACACATAGCAGAACCATAAACAATCAAGCTTATTACGCCACACAAACCTCAGACCACACAATCAAACCCTGATGCAGCCATACACTGTACCACAAACACATTCATACAAAACAAACATGATACAATTTCAGTGAAGTTATGCATAATTAGCTTAGCTACCATGTTGTGTTAGCATGGTTGACACATATAACATGCAGCTACTTGTACTGACCATAAACTAATTGATCAGTCTTTCTGGGGATCATACAAATCTTCTCCTTTGATTTCTGTGACTTGCCATTGACAAATGCCTGCAAACAAGACCCCTGAGGTTACCACATTTGAGGAGTCATCACATTTATCACACTGTAGCTTGCGGCAATGTATCATGACTTAAAAGAAAGTCGTGGGTGTTTCCCCGTTTCTCAGGGTAACATTTCTAGTCAAGTTCTACCCCTTGGCCCTCTGTTTCAAAGGGTATTGATAAGGGTATAGGCAAAGGAGAAAGGGAAGGGAGTAGAAATGAGAATGGGTGTTAAACTCGCTCAGTGTCTTTCTTGGTTGCTTTTCTTTTCTATTCTGTAATTACTGTCTTGAGTATTCGTCATCTCTGCCATGATGTTGACTGTAACTCTGTGAACTAGCTTCATTGCTGTTGATGTGTGATACAGTGTCATTAGGTGTTGCACAGTTGTCATGAGAAACAACCAGGACAAAAGTTTCTTTAACAAAATGTAACAAAATTTTGCTAACAGTAGGTATGGAAAACCGCGAAAGCTTGACAATGCTTCCTAAAATAGTGAGATATTCCTTCAAATGAAATTGAAACTCCTATTTTAAGATGAAAATACTCCTTTGTGATGCTTTAAAGCCATATTATGTTTTTTTCCCCCCTTGGGAGAAATGCACTATTTTCAGGGTCAGAAATTAGTTTTTAGGGAATTAACACTCATTAAAGTGAGACTTAAGTTGAGAGAGCAATAGTTCAGTGACTCTACCTGTTACATTAATGTATCAGAGTAAAAAACTACAATATCCACCATCAGAAACTAGAATGGAAATATAAAGTAGCACAAAACTGGAACAAGAAAAATACAAACATCTCAAAACTTAAATAACTTGTTTGCTTCCACTTCAAGTGAAAGAGATACAGCTAAACAACTGCAAAGGAAGAACTTCTGGCTCATGCATTTTTGGACTGGGCTGGCCTGGCAGCTCACTCCTGGTGAGGACCAACCATGGTCTGGGGAGACATACCAAAGTCCTGAGCTCAGCCCAAGTGCACAAGTCTTACAACATGTCAGCAGTGTTATTTTTACAGGGTCATATTAGCGAACCGAATGGCTCTGCATCTGCTCCACAAGGGCATTCTTCCGCTGCTGACCCTGAACAAACCCACAAGCTCTTGCGCTCCTGGTCTTGCATCAGCTTGTTACAAGCCCCTGATTTCCAAAGTAGTATTTACCCGTGCTGTGGCTCACCAGGCATTTCACTTGTAATGATAGATACTCACATGAATTAAACAGCACAAAGCCCGGTAAGTCGGAGTGTAGACATTTGACCCGTAAATCCCGACTGCTGTGTATGTTTGCCCAGTTAAACACATGGTAGTGGGTGAGTGGATCAGTCAGGAATTGGGCTAAAACCTTCACAGAAAACAGGGTCATTAGCCATCAGACTGATAAACAAGCCCAATGACATAATGTGGAAACACTGATCCCATTCATAGGTCTCAACGCCCACAAACATCGTGCATGCCAGGCAAATCTCACGCGTATAACACAAATTCTTTGTGGTTCTTTTTAAGGAATAGTGAACTTTCATGGGGGGAATCTAGTTGTTTAGCAGAATATCAATATGACCAACTAGCTTTACCTCACATCCCCAAAGAGTGGGGAGTCCGGGTGAGATCACGGAACTGGTGCCGCTGTGGTTTTCGTCTTTGTCTCTCCTCGCCTCTAAATATCATGTCAGGAAGTGGACAGTGTTTTCTCCCAGGGTAGAGCAGTGACCCTCATCTTCCAAGGTCCTGCAGCACTCACCAAATAGAGAGGAAAAACAGAGCACTGAGGCTTTCAATGTATTTCTTCTTTTCATGTGAGTCAAATCATTATATGCGGCTTGTAGACCTGTGGGATTTAAAACAGCAAATGTTTGGAGTTATTAAGACACTTGTAAATTGCTTCCTGTTTGATTTGTGGGAGTTTTTTTTTTTTTAATTACATATTACAGGGCTTTTTATTATTTCTTTCTTGGTCTGGACATACATCAAAACAAAGAGCTTGAAATATCAGCGGTACCATGCTGGAAAAACATAAACTTGTTCCCAATTAGTGTTAAAGTGTGCAATCTGGCAAAGACTAAGCCGTCTTTATAATGACCAAAATAATTTAATATCTGAAACGTGCAGCCAGTACATATTAAGTCAGCGGAACTGTGTCGATGCTTACTTGTTTAAGGTCTTTCTTGTGCCAGGCCTGCCGTGTGCATGTCTTGAGAATGGCACCAAAAGCATTGATGTTCTAATTTAATAAAATGAATCTAATTTTCCCCTGTCAGTGAGCCACATCATGCAACTTTTATAGTCCTGAATACTTCAAGCCACACAAAGAATTTTGAACCTAAATTACATAAAAATGTGTAAATAAGATAAATTACCATGAGATTAAGTTACTTAGCTGTTTGAAAGCATTTCCAACAACGTATTACTTACTCAATGGGTAAATTCAAAATATCAGTAATGGTCTAAGCCTTTTACAGCACTGTAAAAAAGTATTTGTCCAATTACAGATTTCCTCTATTTTTGCCTTTAAAAAAAGATCACACCTACATCAAACAAATACGAATATGAGACAAAGATAACTTAAGTATTACTTAAATAGAAACTCTGACAACATGAAAGAGACTAAAAGATCTCAAAAAGCAACATATCGTGCATCTAAAGAAACAGATTATGAACAAAGTCACTGCCATCCATCAGTCTGGAAAGGGTTATATACAGTCATTTCAAAGGCTTTGGGACTCCACATAGTGAGTGAGTGACCTGAACGACCATAAATTCTGCTCTCTACCAGAAAATCCTCTCATCAGTTCATGACCTTGAGCTCAAGCACACTTCGCTTATGCAGCAATACAATGATCTCAAGCACACCAGTAAGTCCACCACTGAATGGCTCAAAAAGGAGAAGAAAAGAAATTCTAGTGATAAAAGTGACAGAATGAAGGTTTTGAAGTGGCCTAGATCTGACTGAGATGCTGTGGCATGACCTCAAACAGGCGGTTCATGCTCAAAAACCCTTCGGTGTGGCTGAGACAAACCAATTCTGCAAAGAAGAGTGGACCAACATTCCTCCACAGTGATGTGAAAGATTCATCGTCGGTTATCGCAAATGCGTGATTGCAATTGTTGCTGCCAAGGATAGCACAACCAGTCACTACATTTAGGTGACAATTACATCTTCACACAGGACCAGGTTGGTTTTGAAAGCCTTTTTCCCTTAATAGATAAAATCCTCATTTAAAAACTGCATTTTTAATTTATTCAGGTTATATTTGTCTGATATTAAAATTTATTTGATGATCTTAAAAATGTAAGTGTGACAAAAAAAAAGCAAAAACATTAGAAATAAGGGGACAAACACTTTTTCACAGCACCACATGAAGTCTGATGAAGTGAAAGTGCTAATTCAATAAGAAAACCATGAAATGCTTGTGAATTTAGGTAAATTACTGGACTAATAACAGAAAATACTGGGTTTTGGCATTATAACTATAGGCTTCTATCAGTGTGAAACACTGGGCGTGTAATAATGCAAGTATTTCTCTCTGCGCTGAGTAGTTTATCCCAATTCCAAGTCCAGATCCAAAGTTCATATAATGGAAATTCATAAAAACAGCCTTGCTGCATCAAATCTTTGCTTTTTGCTCTATTCTGAGCGAGCAAGATGCAACGGTAGAAAAGAAACACAGGAAAAAAACAAACAAACAAACATCGACATCGACAGTTTGGACATGAGATGACAGGTAAGGGAGACCAATAAACACACATGGATTATACCAGGGATATCTGACACAAAATGCTGATTGTTAACTGAAAGAGCCCAGTGCATCATGGAAGGTCCCAGCAGACTAGACCTAGGCTATACCAACATAACTAAAAGGATGATTCAGGGTGCCTGAGTCAGCCCCAAATAAAAGCTTTATTACAAAAAGAATAATGTTTTAAGTTTAATCTTATATGTAGAGAGGGTATCTGTATCCCAAACACTAACTAGGAGTCTGACA
The DNA here is from genome assembly GCA_037176975.1 of Arrhamphus sclerolepis. Lineage (NCBI taxonomy): Eukaryota > Metazoa > Chordata > Actinopteri > Beloniformes > Hemiramphidae > Arrhamphus > Arrhamphus sclerolepis. The sequence goes on from JBAMYA010000008.1 coordinate 14,748,966, forward strand.
ACTGAAGGCTCTGTATCCCAGTCTAGTTTTGGAAACTCTTGGAACCTCAAGTAAACCTCCAGTCTGAGCTCTGATGGGATCATATGAAACTATGAGTTATTAAAGATAACAAGGAGCTAAGCCCTTCAGAAAACTATGTATAAAAGTACTTATACTGTATACTCATGTTTGTCTGTATAACACTCTGATTATGAATTCCACAATGAACATGGCAAATGAATGACGTGAGGTGTACCGGCATTAAGGTCTGGACTTCCATGAAAACATTTTCTGCGCAACAGCGCCCTCTTGTGTATATATGCTCATCTACAACTGGTAGAAGAACCTCTAAAGTTTTTTAGATATAAATTGTAAAGTCGAATTCTGATGCACAACTGTTTTATTTAAATAGGGAAATATAAATATAAAGTTATATTAGAAACATTAACCATCAGTTATGCGGTGTTTTCAGTGGGAATGAGGTGGCGAATCTGCGACAGTGAACAGAAAGGTCGACGCTGTGACGTCAGCAGGAACCACGTGTTCAACAGTAGCGGCAGACCTGAAGCAACTGTAAGGTTTTAGTATCTAGGTGTTAGAAAGGACACACATTCATCTGACTTGGTGTTGTGCGACGCGTGTGGACGTTTTTCAAACATGTCGTCGTTCAGGAAAGCGCTGAAGTCCCGTCAGAGAAACCACCATGAAAGAGCTCAGGTGAGTGCTTCAGTTGTTGTTAGCTTAGCAACCAGACAAGAGATGGAAAACATCACAACAAATATTTTAACCAGTTTTCAGTAGCTGTATTTTTTATTATTACTTTTTAATTCTGTAACGAGCAGCATAACATAGTTCTGACTGTGTCATTTGCTCTGTCCAGCCTGTTTTTAGGAAACATTTGGGACTGCTGGAGAAGAAGAAGGACTACAAACTCCGTGCAGAGTGAGTACATGTCAGTCTTTGGCAGACGTTGCTCTTTTTGAACAAGCTTGCTTAACATTGTTTTCTGCTGTTGCAGTGATTACCACAAGAAACAAAACACCCTCTTTGCTCTGCGAAAGAAAGCTCAGGAGAAGAACCCAGATGAGTTCTACCATAACATGATCAGCTCTAAACTGGAGGTAACTTCCATCATTATAGTCTGAGCAACACCTCACAGGGACATTACCTGGGGGGTTAATTTTTGTCTTTATTGTGGGCCACTTTGACAGGATGGAGTTCATGTGATGAAGAAAAAGCAGCAGGAGGTGGAGGTGACAGAGGAACAGAAGAAAATGATGAGGACGCAGGACATCAGATATGTGGAGATGAAAAGAGTTGCAGAGGCAAAGGTGTGTTACGTCTCCCTGGACTCAGCTGTCTAATAAGCTGCTAAGTATTGCCAGGTGGGAAATGTAGGTCTGTCGTACCAGAGATTCAAAATCACAGTATTTTGAGGGAAATTATCGTACAAGCGTCTCAATGTGCGGGACACAGATGACCATTCCAGCCAATCATGTGCTGTTCTGAGACATAAGTCACCTGTGTCCACTGTTGTCAGATACAATGGAAGATTTCCAGCCCAAAAAGCTTACAAAACCACCACAACACACAAAAAACAGCCAAAATGTTTACTCAATATTGTGGGGGTTTTTTTGTTTGTTTTTTCTTTCTAAACTACTGTTGTTGTTAAATGTATGAGAGCAAATGTAAAGGAGTAGCAGAAGCAGTTCGACAGCTGTGCAAATTTTCCCTGCATTTAACCCATTGGGCAACACTGCCCATATCCCATGTTAAGCAAAGCGAGATTGTCTGGAAACATGTTAGTGGGAACATGGACACCTTCAGGGTTTAAAAAAACAAACAAACTCCGGCTTGCTAATTACTGCCCACATTGACGGAATTGTCAAATTATCGCACATTTGGCCTTTTATTTATTTATTCATAGTAATTATTGATTGTACAGAGGACTAACTTATACAGACACACTAATTTTTATACACCCGACAACACTGTGTCTGATACACTGCACAGGATAGACCTGGTTTACACGTTAATAACAGATTTCTATGTTGTTTCATTGCCTTCTTGAACTATCACATACTTTGTATTCCTCATCTCAAACTGAATTCACAATCTGAACAAAATTTAGCTTTAAATTTAAGTGAGACTGCATTCAGGATGCATTGAGGGCTTACCCAGGTTACCTGAAGCCAGTTTTAACTGTTTATGTTGTCTTGAAACGTATAAACAAAAACTGGGCCACATTTAAAGGACCTATTTAATGTCTGCTACATAATCAGCAGAATGTCTGCTTGATCCAGTGCTCAGAAAGAAAAATTCTGCAGTCTGGTTTACTTGACAGGGTGGAAGATTTTCAGGATAGCGGCAGCAGCATCACCCTCCATTTACTGTGCATTTAGTGTACAGAAAAACAAACAAAAACCTTCACTTCTTGCCTCCTGTCATGTTCTTGCTTTCAGAAAATTGAGAGAATGAAAGGAGAGCTCCATCTTCTGGATGCAGAGGGCATAGAAAAAAACAAACACACTTTTTTTGTGGATTCCAAAAAGGAAGGTAAATGCAAATATTTGGTAGATAATGAATATAAAAATAATAGATGCCTTTAAATAATGATTTTTTTTTCACTCAATAAATTCTTCTAATTCCTGTATAAAAACAGTTGTTTTGATTTGATTTGCTGTTTTCATGTTTGCTTTTTTTTTTTGTGCCCTTAGTAGAGACTTTTGATCTGGCGGAGCACCTTGACACAGCTCCAGAACTGGTGGACAGAGTGTACAACAGACCAACTATTAAAACTCTGGAGACTAAGAGGATCCAGGGTGCTGTGGAACCACGTAGAATTCAGGTCTGTGGCATTAATGACTGTTGGTCACACTTTTAATATTTTGTTATAATGTTGTATGTAAGGGGCCTGTACTACGAAGCAGGGTTAACTTACTCAGATTTAACCCGGAGTTAACCTGCAAAACCGGGGTTGACAAAACCAGGCTATCTCGGTACTATGAAGGTGGTTATGAAGTTGATTTGTTGAACCTGTATTAACCTACTCAGAGTTTGTGCATATTCACATAAACGTGTATGTTGCCGCACACGTTACCGTTTTCGATGATGGCGCGATCACCTTATTTTACCCAAGAACCATGCATTATTATAATGCAGAGCTTTGAGGAATTGAAATTAATTTTATGGAGGGAAATCAAACACATCAGCCGCTAATAAAGCAAAGCAGGTTTTTTTGGCAATGAATTGCTAATCGGGTAAATGCGTAATTAAGAGCTTTTTTCCCTCAATACATTCTTTGAATCTGTGTTACAGATGATTATTAACCTGTGAAATGTTCAGGGAAATTACCTATTTTCAATTAATAATACGTAGATGCAACATAATTCAATGGAGGGCGTACCTTAGGTGACTATATTCTGAAAACCCAAAAGCACAAAGTAGCTTTATAAACCATACGTAGCCTAAGTGTCGGGCTGAAGTGGGAGAAAAAAAAGAGATATCAATTGGTGGACTCGAACTCACAATCTACTGCATGGATGGTCACCAGTTTAACCATTGTACCACACAGCTGTTAGAAGTGCAGGTACTTCATAGATAGAGACTGTATATCACTCGACTCCTATTTAGCTAACTGTAAGACAAACAGTCAGAAGAATCCATTCTTTTCTTAATTGGGCTAATCTACAGTTTATAGACCCCCCCTCCCCCATGGACGCCCTGGACAGGGCGTAAAAAGTGGACGTTTGATCACCCTAGACATACGTAGATGTACAGTTAATTAATTCCTAAATGGGCTACCCATGACTGTATTATTTTTAGACTATATAACCGACTGCTTCATTATATTTATTATGCACATGATCAAGACTCTTCCACACCTCAGACTTTCATTGCCGGTGCAAAAGTGCGCCGGAGCATCTTTCTCTGTTTTGTTTTGCGTCTTGCAGAACACAAAATGGTTTGCAAGCCCGAACTCGGCCCAAACCCGTGTAATATGATTGAAATTAAACATGTTTGGGCAAAGATCTTAAGCTCTACCCCTCACAAGTTGTGCCCCAATATCACATGGATCATCCAGGTACGACGGCATTGTCTTGGGAGAGATTGTTGGTGGAGGGGCGGTACTTATGAAGGGCGTAGTTAAGAGGAAACCTCAAGTTAACCAAGAACATAACCTGCTCGAACCAGGTTTGAGATGTGGAGTAAATTTCCATGGCAGCATACCTTGATCTAAACCTGTCCACCTTTCGTAGTACGGGTTAGTCGGGAAGTTACTCCTCGTGTGATCAAGTTACTCTCAAAGTTACCCCGCTAAGCTGGTTAAACCCGCTTCGTAGTACAGACCCCTGGAATCTTTAGACACTGTGATTGTTTTGTTGTTTTATTATTATTTTTCTGCATCTGTAGAAGCTGGCGAGGCAAAGGAAGCATCAGTATAAAATTCTGTCTCAGAGGATCGACAGAGAAAAGAAAATGTTCGTCATCAGCCAGAAAATTCAGACCCGTAAGGACTTGCAGGTGAGAATTCTTCAGTACAATAAAAACTTTGACATCAGTGTGCTACAACTATCTCAAGGGGTTAATTTATTTGTTTGTTTATTTTCATGCTTCAGGACAAAAATAAGAAAGTGAAGGTAAAAAAGGAGACGGCTAATGCTGCTGCTATCTACAAGTTTGAGGCCAAAAGGAAACGCTGAGGCACTACTGAGCAGGCTGTGGAAAAAGTTTGGAATATTTGAACAATAATGGACTTCCACGTGGACGTGCACAGCCGTGGTCCTTGGAGAGACCTACGGATGATAACTGTTCCTCTCTTTATTGTTCCAGTAGTGCAGTTTTGTACATACTTAAGCAATTTAGTTTCTTTCTAATAAACAAGACTAACAAACTGATGTGGATTCTTAACATGGATGCAATCTGTGGATTTAAACAGTAATATAATGATTTGTAGAGGAAACAATGGGAATGAGTTGGGAAGAAGCCTCAGACTAAATGTAGTTTGCATAATTGATTTGTTGCAGTGCATTTTCGCTTTATCACCACTAGGTGGCATTAGTGTTCTTTGACACGATGAAAAAAATGTCAAACACAGTAATTATAGGAGACTTAAGGTGAAAAGCTGGAGTCAGTAGTGTGACCTGACATTTAGACTTGGAGTACACGTTGTAGTTACTTAGAATTAGTATAAATTTCTTCATTTCGTCAGCATTGTGTGCTCCAGGTCAGTAATTCAGTCAGTTTGAAATTGTGGTGTTGCACCTCAAATAAACATTTGACACCAGAAATGGGAAGCAATCCTCCATTTAAAAAGGTCCTTTAGCTGTAACCACGAAATATGTCTTTTTTTCTTATTTTGGCTGCAGATCTGGTGGCCTTGTTTATTCTAAACTAAATTCACCACAACTTTGGTCAATACTGTACTCAGATTTTTCCCATTGCTGTTTAATGTTTGGAAATATGATTATAATGCACTGTATAAAACACTGCAGATATAAATACTGTAAACATTAACCAAATTTCTAGGTTTTATTCATTCATTATACAGTTGGACAGTATTAAGGCACTGGATCAGCTCAACCTTCAGAACATCAGAAGGACCTTTGGCCTTTAACAGCTCTTTTTCACGTGTTACAGCAGGGTATACAGCTGCAGCTAACATGATTAAGTATGATTTAGTTGTCAGTTAACAAGCACTGATAACAGTAACACAATTGCTTGCTCATTAGCTCATTTTAATCAAAGTGAATCAATGAGGTTGTATCTCTCCCATCACACTCTATGTGGTCATGTATGTGCACATGGTGAGAACAAACAACAAAAGTGCACTGGTGTGCGCTTCCTTCGACCCACAATCTGGAATAGACTGAAGATCTTGCTCCAAACAGCAGATCACAGTGACCGGGACTTGATTGATCATTGCGGTGGCAGCAGCTTCATAAACGGGGCCCATCCATCAGCTTCTCCTGGGAAACACTGAAGGGGAAGAATGGAGAGAGATAACCGGATGAATGTGCCAACAGGCAACGGGAGAGAAGGAAGGTTTGCATGATGGGGGACCTGAGGCCTTGGCTCAAACTCTGCTGACCAGAGCAAAGGTGAGCCAATGGCTGAGGACGAGCCAAAACAGGGGAAGATTAATACTGAGTGTCTTTTTAGTTTAGTTACTCTCATTTGAAATGAATTAACGCTGACAGCTTTAAATGCTTAAAGTCTAGAAAAAACAAAATGTTCTATTAGTTTAAGATGCTTATTTAGATGTCTTGAGACACATCGGTTTGTGCACACAAGCCAAGAAGGCTTATACAGTATAATGCATGCATATCAGTGCAAGTCACACAAGAATACCCGATTGTGGCATTTGAGGATTTGACCGTTCATGCCAAAACTGTGTTGTATCCTGTGTACATTAGTGATTCACATCCTCAGCCAGCTCTCCCTCCCTCCTTCTTTTAGCCTTCCTCTTACCCTATCCACCCTTAATGCCCTCTGCTACTGCGTCACGACGCTGAGAGAGAGTGTGTGTACCAGGACCCCGAGGCCTACAGTCCGTGAGCGGAGGGGGTGTAGGTCACTGAGGAGAGCCCAGGGGTCAAAACACTGTGTGCGCAGTTCCGGGACCCCTATCTGACTATGCAACCCAAACACAGACAAGCTACTGTTCCTCCTCAAGATCTCCTTTCATTCCCCCCAGCAACAGGACTCTTTCGCTGGGGGGCAGGGGCAAGACTCTGGGGGTGGGCAGTGGGTGACCTTCTGATTTTAAAGATATAGGCAGGCATTTTTCTATTGTCAAAAGCCTCATAACTCATTTGACTGCTCACACAGGCCATCCTGTCCCCCCCATATGCCATCTCTAAAGTTAATGGCCCTTGAAGTTTGTTAACGAATTGTCACTTTTGGAATGGGGCACTGGAAATGGAGTACTGGGTGGCAGTCACACAGCTGCAGGGTATGACATTGACCCTGATATATAGTAACTGTTTAAGAGTGAAAGTGTTGCCTAGTTAAGAGCAAATCCAACACAAAGAAGCTTTGTTCTCCACGTTTAGCTATAAGACTTGAGGAAAAAAACAAAACAAATCTGTCCAAAAGTGCCACATATTGTACATTTTAATCCCATTATCTGTTCAGTACAAATTATTTTAAATCAATCTGCATTGTTTCAGGTTTTGAAAGAAGAAATATTCCTTTATTTGTATTTGTTTTACTTGTTTATATAATTGCTCTTGTATGGCAAATGTCATTGATCTATGCGCATAAGTATATTTAATTTAATTTGCCCAATCCTTGATAGATTTAGATACCATCCCAGTACAATAAAGTACAGTACAAAGTGAATATCATCTCTACTGCTTGTGGTTCTGCTTCTTGAGAGATGTCTACAGACTACACTGATCTGTTTTAACTGGAACTACTATTGCAGAAATGGGGAACCGTGATGTTCCTTTGATTTATAAAAAAAAAAAGAAAGAAAGAAAAAGAAATCAAATACAGTATAGAAATATAATTTGCGTTATTATGGACTTACACATTCTTTCTATGAGATTACACTGGATACATATGACACTTCCCCACATGGTTTTAACCTTGTACTTGATCTTTATAAGACCACATGTGCAGCACCTCTACGGACCCCATTCACCAACTGGTGCTGCATACAGATCTGGGGTTAAGGATGGTTAAGGACAATGCTAATCGATCCCTCAATTACAGAGAACTGGAGAGATGGGAGAAGAGAGAGGTAGCCTGGGGTTTGAGTGTTGGGAGGGTATCTCCAAATGCTAGGGCTGGGTGGATGAGAGGTAGTCTTTATCTGTGGATCCCCCTTCTCCTTGAACTTGAAGCCGGGTGTCATGGTGCTTTTGAAGTGGTGGAGAGAGACGAGGGACAGAGGAAGGGGGAAGGAGGGGCTGGTGAGCAGGCAGTGTCTCCTTCATGCCAGGGGGAAGATGTCTGAAGGAAAATCTTTACAGCCTTGACAGTGCCCGTGATGTGCATGCCTTTTTTGTGTATTTGTGGATATCCATGTGGATTTTACCGTGTTTGTGTGAGTATGCATGTTTGCTCGACTTGAAAATCTGGCTCTTGCAAAGAAGTAGGCATCACAGAGCCTCCTTTTTTAAATTGCTGCTAATGAGCCTTGGCTGGCGAGAGGTACTCGAATTGATTAAATTTGCATGGAAGCCTAAATCATGATAGGGGCCTCATACTTGTGCGCCCCACCTCTAGGTGCACACACATACACACGCATGCATACACAGGACCCCCTGCTACGCCTCCCACCTCCCCGTCAGACCTACAGGGGGTAACTCTTTGCGGGAGAGAGGGCCAGGACGCACCAGGGGGGAGGGTGTGTGTACACATTTGTGTGTGTGTGTTGAACGGGGCGTGGAGCGCACCCATCTGCCCCGGTATTACTGTCAGTCCATCATTCAGGGGAATGCCAGGCGCATGCCTTGGGGACGTGTTCATTAGGCTTTAACTACCGGATCTGTCCTTGTCGTGCAGCTCCCTTGTGTCATTGTCTGCCTGAGATTGTGCATGCGTATATTTATGCACGTGTCTTCTTGCATCAAAATTGAGCGCTCCCAGTTAATGTATAGAGGACGGGTATTGTGTATTTCCAACATGAGTAATATTCAGACAACAGCCAATCTGGAAGGTTTGATATTGTAAACTGAGTCTTTAATAACTTTCCATTTTATTGCCATGCTTGTTTTTGCTTCTTTATAAGATTTTCCAGCATTTTAAAACACTTTTAAAAGAACATTCAAATAAACACACTCTCCCTGCATGAGCAATGTATTTTTTTTCTTCCTCTCTCTTAAATTCACTGGTGTGTTTTACTAAACCCGACTCCTCTGATGGTAACTGCATGACAATGCGTGATGAGAGCTAGTTTGCGTGTGCATGTCTGCCTCATGTCTGCTCTGACTAACGCTGAGGTGTCAGGATGAGTGTGTGCGTGCTCTGGGAGGGGACGGCGCTCTTGTGCGGTTAGCCTGGGTGATTGCAGTAATCAGATTGGGGTGTTAATCAGAGTTTGTTCATCAGGGGCCTGATGAGGGGCGATGAGGGCCGTTGATTGTAATGTGATGCTTTTATCCGTGTCTCTGAAGAATGCAGAGACAAACCGCCAGGAGAATCATGATCACACAGATATGTTTTGTTTTGTTTTTTTGCCCCCCCCCAATCCACTTCTTGAACGCCATGACAAACTGGCAAAGTTTAAACAAACAAGCAGCAGAACACTTCAAAATGTAGGGGAGTGTGTAACTGACAAGATGCAGACTCAATTATCGTTCTACAGAATGTTTTCATTCTAGTGGACACAATAACCCATTGTGACATGATAGGTTGTATATCACCGTTTGGTTGTTGGTGTCACCATTATTAAATAACAAGAGCTGGGGGAAGTGATGTGTTGGGGTTAGAGCTGAAAAAAAGCAGCTGAGGGAGATGTTTTGGGGGTGGGGCATAAAAATGTGACCCCCATGCTTTATAGTGCTGTCTTGCCAAAGACAGGCTTGCATCAGAGCCCCCTCCCCTTTTTTTTTTTTCTCTTATGCGGGAAGGTTGTACCAGCACTATTATGGCTGCCTCATCAGCCAAGTCCCTATAAGGGCTGATACAAATTAATTAACCTAATTAGGGACTGTGATTGCGGGTGTGATTATAGGGGCTGGAAGGGGAGGGAGGGAAGTTGGGAATGGAAAGATGAGACAGGAGGGATGGAATCATGGAGGTGGGGGTGCGCTGGAAGCCAGGGCCCAGGCAATGATGAGCCGGGAGGTGTGGGAGAGGAGCCAAGACGCTCTGCATGGTTAATGAGGCTCACTAGCTGGATTCAGTGCTCCCTTTCCTTTTTTTGTTTTCAGTTCTCAACCTGCTCTTTACCTCAGTTTTCCCTTCTACCTATTACATTTCACCTAACTGGGGCCTAAATGTGCTCCATCTCTGTAAGTGTGATTTCATCGGTCTTTATTCTTTACTCGGCGTCTACCTCACATGCATTTCCTGAGTTTCCCGTGACCTTGGTGGCAAAAAACAAACCAACAAACAAACATTTTGACAGCTTGTTTGACCAAGCAGAAATCCAGATTCATCTACAAAGCAGGAATCTGTCTTTTGTTTATATTCGTCTAGTATCGTGCAACATGGGGTGCAGCGCGGCACTGCCTATTGTTCACTTTAACTGTACTCCCCACAAGGAACAGAAATACCCTCTGGGAACACGCATGCAGTCACACACATACATACAAGCTCACATAATATCTCCTCCTCATATGCACAACCAGCCCCAGCTAAACTTCAGATGCACAGACTCTCTTCCTCCTCCTCGCAGAGCCACACTGGCACACTCCAGAGGAGCAATATTTAAATCTCCTTGTATTTGTATTGGAAAAAGAACAAAGATATTCTTCAGACCGAAGCAAAAGTGTTTTCTTGCCGGCATCAGCAATTCTAATGTTTCTAATGAGACGGAGGAGAAGAGGGACGACTGGAAGAAGTCAGTAAATTAAAAAAGAAAGGAAAATAAAAGTCACCTAAGAACAGAAACACCAGAAACGGTGCTCAGAAGCACTATTTGGAATTTCCATTACCAAAGAAGTGCAATAAACTTGTGCCAGCATTGTCCACCTATTGCAATGTCACCTTTAGATATTGTCACTTTATCAGTGCCACACTGAGCTCGTGGTGGATCGTGGTATTTGATTGTGCCTTTACCTGCCTTTCTCGCGACTGCTCTTTCTTCCTACTCTCCTCTCTCTCACTTGCTCTCTAGCATTGTCTCTGCCTCAGTATCAGTTGCAGGGATGTGATTAGGAAACCACTAGCAGACAGTGATAGGGGGGTGTACATATCACTGCTCTAATCTGAAGCTCTAGGAAAAAAAAAAAAAAACCCTTTCTGTATTCAACTCTCAGGGATTCTGCATTGTAAATGGGCGTAAGGTACCTCTTGTCTTCGTATTATGAAACATTTGAGGAGGCTTTTTCATCTTTTATTCAGGAGAAAACTATGTATTTTGGTAAAATTCACTTAACTGCTTTTTCCAAGAGAGTCTGATGAAAATGTCGATGCTATTTTGATGTAAGTGCGTTCAATCAAAACAAGAAGTAAACTCTCAATTCTGGAAACAATGGACTAGATGAGCTTCATCAAAAAGTCTTTACTACTTCTGGACAAGACAACACATAAAGCTCATCTTTGGACACAGCCAAGATAGTAAAACCTTATTACCAGCCTCTAAAAACTGAAGAAAAAAAATGCCATGGCAACACACATGAGCCATTATCACTGTATTTATATTCATATATTATGAGTGATTACATGACTTAAGTGAACTAGCCTGCTTTTGGAGGGTGGAAGGTTGGTGATGGTATAAGTCCTGCATGGCAAGCTTCTTATATATCCTGTGCTAAAGCTAATACCTTCTAAAGTGTTTTTTTTCTTTTTACTTTCATTATTTTTCTCTTCATGGTTTATACTGTATATTGTACATGTGGTCTGTGGCAGGAGGATCCCCTAAGAACCAGGTTCTGGCCAAGGTTTCTTCCCAAGAGTTTTTCTTTTTCCTAACGTTGATCATGTTGCCATGTGCTGGGAGGTCATGCTCTGGGTTTTATTAAGCACCTAGAGATGACTTGAATTGAACTGAATTGACATTTTTTCAAAATTACATTGCCCAGGATTTTAAACCCACATGAAATTAATTTTAGACTATTAAATTTGTGCGAATATTTTTGAGAAAAAATATGATGAAAGCCCAAGTCCAGCAAATGGGAGGCAGAAAAGTAAAGAAATTAACAAACTAAAATATAATACACCACAAAAAACTTTGAGTACTGAGGGATGTAAATACAGACAGAATGTAATTGAGTGTGAGTTATTCTTATTTTATTCTTATCTTATCAGATAAGATACATAAGGGAAAGAAACCTTGGAAGAAAAGCTGAGAAATATATACATATATATATGTATATATACATATTTATATAAGGTGATATTTGATTGATAAAAGGTTTAGGAGTGTTAGGTTGTGATGTGACTCAATGTAAATGGTCTAAATGCAAAAAGTATGTTACTGTCACATGATAGTAATGTTCAGTTGAGGCAGGTCGCAAACGTTTGATACCAGCCTTTAGCATCGCCCGTCTACCATACAGTGTGAACATTTGTTGTGTTACATTTCAGAATGACAAATAGAGGCTAGCTGGCTACGGCGGATTATGATGTGCAGCATCCACACTCATCTGGGGATTTGCAGATCTGTGCCTCTTCCCTGAGTAAGTGGACAAAATTGCTGGTACCCTTCCATTAAAGAAAGAAAAACCCACAGTGGTCACAGAAATAACCTGAAACTGACAAAAGTAGTAATAAATAAAAATTTACTGAAAATAAACTAATGAAAATCAAGACATCGCTTTTGAATTTTGGTTCAATGGAATCATTTTAAAGAACAAACTAATGAAACTGGCCTGGGCAAAAATGACAAAAACATAAGCTGTGTCCCAATCCAGCAACCGCAACCTTCAAAGGCCGCATTTGAAGGCCGATTACGTCACAGCGACGTGCCGAAGCCTGTCCCAATTTGAAGGGTCCTTCAAATGCGGCCTACAAATGCATCCTTCTTTTCCCCGATTTGAAGGACGGGTCCAGTGTATCCTTCTCGGCCTGCCCTATCCCGAGATGCATTGCGGGTATACCGGAAAATTCTATTGTAGCGCGGGAACGGAGCTGTGTACGCAAGAATTAAAAGCCTAAAGCGGTTATGGTGATAGGCTTTTGTCATTCGTGTAGACATTTTTTGTATTTTATTTTGACAGAAATCATCAAGACAGCAAATGAGCCCATACAGCGGGTCCGTAGTTCTTCAACTATTGTTGCTTTTATTAAGCTTTCATTAGCTTCATTAAGATGAGAAAACAGAATAGCCGCCTCTTCGTGGGCGCTGTTGTAGTTCTCAAATTAAAAAAGTAATTAAAAAAAACAAAACAACAAAGTTTCGATCTCCATTCTCTCTTCGGTTCAGCGCTGTTACGATTGCTAGGCAACAGGACGTACGCTGAGGTAAGGGCAGGGGTAAATCTAAAGGCTAGACCGTCCCAATTCACAGCCGCCGACTTCCGGCCTACCCGGCCTTCAGAGGACGCAGCCTACGTAGACTACGTAGGACGGGTCCTTCGAAGGATGCGGCCGCTGAATTGGGACAGACCTATTGATTTGTTCCAGTTATGGCTGTTATCTCACAACTAAAACAAAATGGTCCCACCGCCCACTACTCTGAGACATGTGAGTTTTTTCTCGTACAGCCAGATATACCCCACATCTTAACTGAAGCTGATCCACCTCATGCCCCTTGAAAGGGCAGAAGCCAATTTTGAAAATGAATTCAATAAATACAAATCAGTGTTAGCTGAGACAATATGGAATTACTAATTCATCAACTTATTCTGTGTCAGTACTTCCTCAAGTCATTCTAATGATGGCTCTTGGTAAGTTTTGTGGCTCAGTAATGTGTGATTGTCCAACTCTAAACCTGCATGGGAAATAAACAGATGGATTGTCCCAACCATTTGAAAAAGTAAGTAAAGCCTTTATTGCCACTGCATCTGCAATAGGGATGGGAATCTCTGATCTCAACCCGATACGATACACATCTGGATTCACAAGCTACGATTCAATATATGTAAGATATCTCCTCATCAACCAGCGTTACAATTAGATAAAATTTACCTCCTCATCAAGATTTAAATAATTTTAGCTTAAAAATTACATTGTATGAATATTTTGTCATTAATAAAAATGAATGAAGCAATTCAAATTTCAATCATTTATTAATGAACTGCTCTTTTACATAATGGTTCTTTACAAAAATAAATAAGCAATTTGGAGTTTGATTGTCAACAAAAAGCTATTGTACATTAAAGCTTTCTTCAAAAATAAATTGACCTTTCCTTATGAGGCATTGTGCTGAGAAAAATGAAATTTTAAATTATAGAATTGCTAGTGCAATGAAACAGTTCACTGTCATAGTGCAGTATTTGAACTATAACATAATTATACTGTAGTATAAACATTTTTAACTATAACAAAAAAAAGAGTGCACCAATCTCCTGATGTGTCAAAGAGCTTAACATGAACAAGGGTTTGTCCCTGTTTTAGACTAAATGCCTTACTTTCAGATTTTTCTTCAGGATATTAACTGGTCAACTTGGTCTGGATGAAGTAAAACTGCGCTTTGAGCTAATGATGTCACCAGCAGTGCTAAACACTTTCAGGGTACACTTGTGGCTGGTATGGACAGGTAACCTTTTGCCAAAGCTGAAAGCAGTGGAAGGTCTACTTGTTTTTTCCACCACTGCAACACATTCCCATTTATGCCCAAGGATTCCCTCTCCCCGTATTTTAAGATTTCATCCTTAGCTTTGTCCCTTATGGTCTTCTTTGTCTGCTCTTTCTGATTCAGGAGATCCCCAAACATCTGGTCCAACACTGTTTTCTTCATTGGAAGTGTATGATCTATGTCAAGACATGGAACATGACATTCAACATGTAGTCTCACTAATTACATTTTTTTTCCAAA
>JBAMYA010000008.1:14763640-14788543 GCA_037176975.1 Arrhamphus sclerolepis
TAGACATTTTTTGTATTTTATTTTGACAGAAATCATCAAGACAGCAAATGAGCTCGTACAGCAGTCCCGTAGTTCTTCAACTATTGCCGCTTTTATTAAGCTTACATTAGCTTTCATTAAGCTGAGAAAACAAAACAGCCGCCTCTTCGCAGGCGCTGTTGTAGTTCTAAAAATAAAAAAGTAATTAAAAAAAACGTAACAAAATTTCGATCTCCGTTCTCTCTTTGGTTCAGCGCTGTCACGGTTGCTAGACAACAGGATGTACGCCGACTACGTAGGACGGGTCCTTCTAAGGATGCGGCCGCTAAATTGGGACAGACCTTTAGTGTCATGTTAAGCTAAGTTGTGTCTGATCATCAGCATCTCAGGTGTTTTCAATCCTGTCAATCAGTCAGTCTGCCTATTTAAAAGGTGAAAATAAGTCACTTTGCTGTTTGGTGTCATGGCACGTGCCACACTGAATATGGACCACAGAATGTCAAGGAGAGAGCTGTCTCAGGAGATCAGAAAGAAAATTATAGACAAGCATGATAAAGGCTCTAAAACCATCTCAAAGCAGCTGGATGTCCCTTTAACTACAGCTGCAAATATTATTGAGAAGGTTAAGGTCTATTGTAGTACTGTAGCCAACATCCCTGGATGTGGCAGTAAAAGGAAAATCAATGACAAACAGAAGAGACGGCTCATATGAATGGTCACCAAAGAGCTCAGAACAACTTCTATAGAGGTCAGAGGTCAAGGTACATCAATGTCAGATCACACCAAACAGCACACCACCCGTCACTGTTTGAGCATAAATATACTTCATGGAAGACAACCAAGGCAGACACCACTGTTGAAAGCCAAGCATTAAAAAAAGAGACTGGAATTTGCCAAAAAGGATTGTTGAGAAGCCACAAGCTTCTGGAAGAACATCCTTTGGGCAGATGAGACAAAAAACTGGAGCTTTTTGGCAAGTCACATCAATTTTACATTTGCAGGTGGAAAAATGAAACACACAAAGAAAAGAACACTGTACCAACTGTGAAACATGGAGGTTCCTCAGTTATGTCGTCTGCTTTGCTGCATCTAGAACCAGGTGTCTTGAATCTGTGAGGGGGACAATGAAATCTCAAGACTATCAAGGCATTCTGGAGCAAAATGTCCTGCCCAGTGTCAGAAAGCTGGATCTCAGTTGCAGATCAGGGGTCTTTCAACAGGACAATGACCCTAAACACAGCTAAAAATCGCTAACTAGCGAATATACAGAGCACCAGTAATCAAGTAGCCTCTATTAATCCAGTACATACACACAGAGCATAATTTGTCATATTTGCTCCTTGTATAAAATTAGAGACACTGAAATAACACCGCCCTGCGATGGACTGGGGACCTGTCCAGCTTTCTTTCTCCCAGAGAGAGCTGGGATGGACTGCAGCAGACCCCCATGACCCTGCATAGGGAATAGTGGATATAGATAATGGATGGATGGATGAAATAACACTGAATAAATATATAAGTAATGTCTATAGTGAGAAAGTGATGTCCACTAAATTTTTACCTTCACTTAGCTCGAACAACTACAAACAGACATAACAGACATTGCAATTAAAAATATTTCTAGTGGTTTGGTTCACGCTGTGTTAACTTATGACACTTGTTACTTAGATCCACCTTAATTTTTACCAAACAGAAATGAAAGTATTGATTTTTGCGCCAAAACTACAAGCAATAAAGCAAATATGTGTGTTTTCCTCATTATCAATCTTTTCTGGTAATTAATTTGGAAATACTCTGTATACGATTTTACTCTAATGGTGAAATAACAAAACTGGGCATTTTTAGAAAGGCCCAAATTTTAATTCAGTAGTGAATTCATTACATAATAATTTAATGTTTTACAGCAAAGATATGATGGACAGAAGAAATGACTGATTACACCGCAACAATAGTCCTAAGGTCTTGGCCAATTCTTTTGTAAATTTAACATTGAAGATTTGATAACATTACCAGCGGACATTCCATGTCATTCATTCAATATGCTGCAGTTATTAGTTTATGAGCTTTTACATTCACAGTTAGCTGTGAGTTACATCCTTTCAGGGACAAAAGAAAATGTGCAAGGATCTAAAAATAATACTTTGTTCAGAAGTAAAATAGGAATACTTACAGCGAATTAAATTGTAGACTTTTGTCTTAACGAGGTGCAAGGAATTCTGATACAGCCCAAATCTCTCTCCATTATGTAAGTTTTATTAAATGACTTTATCTTAACAACAGTAATTAAGATCCAGTTGAAGTCATTTGAATCTCATATGCCTCAAACAGGAAAAGAAGTGTGATAAGACCACTGCTGCTCAGTGTTAGCATGTATTTCTGTGTGTTGGAGAAGCCTAGCCTAGCCTTTGAGAAGTCCCTGACTCTTGGCTCCAGGCCTCCAGCCCCACTGATAAGCATGAATGCTGTCAGGTGGAAGGTAAATACAGTACTTAAGGATTCCTCTCTCATTCTGTGGTCACACTTATGCTTTAATTAAAGCCCTGAGATCGAGGGAACCAGAGAGAGCGATAGCCCTGCAACCAGCCGATGCTATCAGGGGGCCAGCCAGTTAGAGACACTGGAAGATGAGCTGGAGATCTGGCCTCAAACCAGTACACGTATGTGTCAAACACTGAGTACATGCATACAACTTTTGGCATGGACTACATGTTTAAACGTGTGGATATGTGCCCATGAATCTCCGGAAATGATTTGTATGTGTGCATATATGTGTGTGTATGTGTGAGTGTCTGAGTGAAAGGCGCTTTCTGTTGCTCTCTCAGCTAAACAGCTGTTGCATGGCTCCTATCAGATATTTATAAGCAGCTCATGAATATGGATGGGCAGCGAGATGGGACTGATGTTTGTCCTCTAAGAGGGGATGAAAGGAGAATGTGCTCCCTTCCCTTAGAGATCAAGTCAGTGCTGCTTACAGAGCTGGAGTGGGAGATTCAGACTGGTAGTAAGACAAGGATCTGGGAGGGTTCTGGTGGTTCAGAACAACTGGTAAAATTGAACAGCATGTGACTGGATACCCAAGGCAAAGGTGTTTCCCTAATGGGTTTCTAAATCAAAAACTTAAAAAATAAATAAAACAAATAAAATAAAATGTATTATTATTTGAGGGTTGTTATGGCACAGTCTGACTGCAGTGGAGAAGAAACTAATTGTGGCCTGAAGTCCTGGTCCTGATGGAGCGGGGCCTCCTACCAGAGTGGAGGGCCTGGAAGAGTTTGTATCTGGTGTGAAAGGGGTCAGTTGCACGTCTTCAGGCTCTGGGGATGTACAGCTCCCAGAGAGATGGGAGGCTGCAGCCTATTACCTTCTCCTCACAGTGGGTGACACGCTGCAGTTCGACCTTGTCCCTGGCCGTGGCTGCAGAGTGTTGAGGAGGATATGATGGATTCAGTGACCGCAGTGTGCAAGTTCCCCATCATCTCCACAGGATGGTGAAACTCAGTGGAGGTCACTGGAGTGACAGAGGATGATGGGGGGAGAGGGGCTGGTCCTTCCTAAAGTCCACTATCATCCACAAGCTCTAGAGAGCACTGAGCTTCAGGTTGTTCATGCTGGACTGTGACATCAACGGTCCATCTCGCTCCTGTAGTACGACTTGTCATCATCAGAGATGACCAATGAGGGTGGTGTCAAGCACGATATAAACATAAGCATTGCGTCCTCTAATGTCGCTCCTATGAAGGTCACTAAGAACTCGGGTGTCATGATGGATGACCAGTTATCCTTTTCTGACCACGTTGCTTCAGTTTCTTGGTTGTGCCACTTTGCACTTTACAACATGCAGAAAATAAAACTATACCTGACTCAACATGCAACACGAGGTGCAACACGTGTGGTGATATCCTGCCTCGATTACTGCAATGCCCTCCTAGCTGGCCTTCCTGCCTGCGTGATAAGACCCCTTCAGAAGCTCCAGAACATGATGGCACATCTGGTCTTCAATCAACCCAAAAGGATTCATGTCACACCTCTGCCCATTGAGCTTCACTGGCTACCAGTGGCTAAAACATAAGTCACTGACACTCACCCGCAAGGTGCTCCACACCTGCTTATATGAACTTAGTTGTAAAGGCCTACACCCCTCCTCGTGCGTTGTGCTCATCCCCAGAGGATCGATTAACCTCGCCCTCTCTTCACACAAGGCGATCTCAGTCAAGACTGTTCTCCCACATAGTTCCTCAACGCTGGAACAAGCTTCCAGTAGCTACAAGAGCAGGGTCGTCCGTCTCTATATTCAAGAAGCTCTTGAAAACTCTTCTGCTCAAAGAATACCTTTTGCCCTCGCTGCACCCTCTCTAACTTCCTAAGCTACACTTGAATAGCACCCTAACTGCACTGACTTGTATATTGCGCTCACAGAAGGCCGACTGAATGGTGCTCACTCTGTAACTTTACTGTTACTGTGGCTCTGTTGTAAGTCACTTTTGTACATACTGCTTTTCCCAAGATGAATGCAAGTTCATCAATTCATTTCAACATTTATGATCTGTGTTTAACTTTTCTTGTGTTTCTTGATTTCTGGTAAATTTTACTTATCATTGCCTCTGTCTGATGCTATTGCCTGGTCTCCCAGTTGAAGCCATTTCAACCTAAAAAGTTGTTTGTCTCACCTTCTTTGTCTTTCTGCCCATTGAATAAGAAATTAACAGGAAAAAAATTTCCAAAAAATCATTAATTCAATTACTCTAAAACAACAACTAACGAAGTTCATTGTCACAGGAAATAATGAATGTTCAGTCTACAGCAGTCCCCCTGATTTCCAGCACCCACCATTTGCTCATGGACAGCTGACCAAAGAGTCCACAGCTGAGGTCACCACATTGAAAGCACAGATCAGAGCACTCCAAGCACAGAGGCAAGCATCAGCGCTGTTGTAGAATGTACCTTTCAATGTTAATCACTGAGTCATCTATCAGAGTTAATATGCGAGTGCTAAGCAACCTGTACATGCATTAGACCTTCCTGATTATCATAATGGGTTGTTTTTTAATATGGTTAATAGACTGGCACGACCTTGTCCATTCACTAAGCAAGTACAGGAACTCAGCTGATGTGAAATGGACATATTTAGGGACTAAATGACCATTAGGGACTTTTAGCTGTTATGGGTCCATAGTTATGCATATGGAAAGGGAAGGCTAGATGGAAGGACAGATAGGTAGGAACATTTACTGCCAAAAGTCAATAAAATGAGAGTACATGTGGGTGACATATTCAGCAGAGAATGGACAGTATTTTCAATTCAGTTTCAATGCACAAAACAGCTTTTTGGTCATACAGTCTTCCTCTCATCTGAATGTTCTGTTGTAGGAGTACCCGTGGGCTCTACTGGGAAGTACGTCAATGTGGGTGCAATGTGGTACCAGGAGGGTGGCTGGGTAGCGAGAAGAAGGGGTAGAATCTGAAAAATGTGCCTCCGCAAAACCCTGAGGGTGGGAGAGGATGGGTGGGGTGGGGTTGGGGGGGCTAACATTTTGCTTTTCTCTGAGCCTTTGTGGTAATGAACAAATGATCCCAGGAGCCGGACAATAATGTTTTTTATGGGACTCTAAATGTTGAGCTCAACAAGGTCATTGTGGGGGTGTAATGGCCAACACGTGGCCAGGCTTGAACTCCAGCAGCCTCCAAGTTGTTCTGGGGGACAGAAAGGATGAGAGGAGGTGGGAGGAGAGCCGGGACTCACCCCTCGGGTTTCTCCAACAAGCACTCACTTTGTTCCTAATGGAGACAAGAGCCACTCAGAACATAAAGTACCTAGATGGCCAAACTATGCCCAGCCTGGCCAGACTGGGTCTTGTAAACTGGCCCAGAGAGATAATGTTTCCCTGTTGCTAATCTGTCCCTGGAAGCCCACGCCCTGGCATCTAGTGAACAATAACCCCTTCCTGCTTCAAACAAGAATCCTTTTCTCAGTCTCTCTTGTCTGATTTTTATTGTATATCTCTCTTCTGTGTTTGATTTATCTGTTGGTCAGTCAGGATAAAGGATTTCACTGTAGTCTGGCTGTCCACCTCACAGTAATAGAAGGAAGCTTTGTGTACACTGACTGAAACTAAGATACTAATATATGATAATATGAAACTGAACAGCTGATATCTTACTGACAATTACATAACAGCAGATCTATTTGTTTGCATTCAGTATTACCTTATTGCCGTGAAGCACTTTGGTCAATCTTGGTTGTTTAAATGTGGTATATAAATAAAGATTGATTGAGTTTTTCCCACTTGTGCACGTTTCAGTATAAAGCATGTTACTGTGAGACTAACATACCTTGATTCCTTCAGAAAATAGATTATTTGCTATTCTTTCATGTATGCTACATTTTCTTTTCAGGCTCATCTTGTTTTTGTTCTTTTAAATCATCACAAAGAATTCTCCACAATGAGGAGGCAAAAATAACAATAAAAACAACAAACAGAAAAATCTGGTTGGGTTTGTCCATTTCCCCACTTTTCCTAGATCAGCTCCTGTTCTTTTTTGGTGTTAGTCTTCAGTTAATTGTAAAATTTGATACATAAGACCCTGGAAAGACAATGAGAAGTCAAGTTTTTTTTTTCCTGCAGAAACAAAATTGTATCAGAATCTTCTGGATTCTTCACATTGTTAATTTAATGTAATTTTATTTTATTTATTTTTTTTTTTTATGTAGGATTTTACTCTTGATGATTGGACACACATGCTTTGGAGAATTACCACCAGACTATCATGTGTCTTTCAAAGAGAAATGGCTTCTATTTGACTATTCTTTGACAATATTGCAAAAGAAAAAACAAACAAACAAACAAACAAAAAAACTCTCTGGATATCATTTAGAAACACCTTTCACATGTTCTCTATGTGTTTGAACGAGGCTCATTTGGCCTGACAGCCAGATCCAGGAATTCTTAAGGTTGTTCAAAACAAAGACACAATAGAGACTACTCTGCTCACAGGTTCTCTAAAAGCTGCTGCAATTCTCTTGTAGCCTCCCACAGATTGTTTTGTCTTGACACAGTTATTTCTCACGTCTACGGACAGTTGTCTCAACGTCACTGCTGGGTTTTCAGTCTAAAACAAAACAACAACCTTGGCACATATTAGACCAGGTGTAGCATGTGTCTTTTCAATTATCCATCCATCCGTTTTCTATACCTGCTTCATCCTGTTCAGGGTCACGAGGGAGCTGGAGCCTATTCTAGCTGTCATCAGACGAGAGGTGAGGTACGCAATAAACAATTTGCCAGTTCATCAATGGGTCACACAGAGGCAAATGAAACAACTATGCGCACTCCTGAGGACAATTTAGAATCATCAATAAAATTAACGTGCATATATGTTTCGTACACAACAGTTTAGCCACCACACTACTGCACAGTTACATCAAATAAAGTTGTTTAGGCAAAGTGAACTTCAGTCAAGCTGTAGAAGCATACAGAGGACCACTTATGTAAAAGAAACACAGAGGAGCTCGCTGGTATAACAGAGGTTCAAAATATCGCATAAATATATCACAATTTTGACAAAAACTCAATAAACCTCAGAAGTGTCACATGTAAATAAATATGACTTGAAATACAATGAAAACTTGTTGCACTGTATTACTCTGTTTGTTTTTAGACTTTTAATACAGTAATAAACTTAAATGTGAATTCTATATAATTGTAACTAATGGTCTATCAGTCTATCAGTATGTCGCTGACTGTGAATAACTGTAGAATGACCTGATGTCTGAAAAAAATGCATCTTTAATCACAGAAACTGCCAAATTACCTCCTGTTTTTTGTCAAAGGATATAAAGTTGCTTAATCCCAAGTGAAAGATGCCGATTTATTAAAGCAAATTCAAAGATGCAATCAACCTCTGAGCCACAAAAGCTTGACCACGCATCAGCTCCTTACATCAGCTGAACAGATGTTTGATAGGACAGAGCTGGAAGAGTCAGCCTATTCTTGCCTTTCCTTTGTCTCATAGCTCTGATAGTCACATGGTAAATAGACGAACCCATGGGGTGCCTGTGTTCTTCAGAGGCCCACACTTCATGGTCCCCCGAGTAAAGCCGTATGTCGCCTGTTAAGAAGGGCTGAGGCACCAGACAGCGAATCAATAGATCAATCATAACATTTCCACTTCAAATCAATTACACGGTGACTTCCTATCAATCTTTGTTTGAACAGGCTGTTCCCTTTTCTTTTAAACCAGCATTTGATGCATTAAGAATTATTTAATTGTCTTTCATCTTTTCTATTTCTTTCTCTCTTTATGTACACACATGTAGTTGTTTGCATAACGGCATTTGTTTGTTTATGTATGTGGGAAAATTACGTCTACATTCCAGAGAGGGAATGATTAAAAGTAAAAGACAAGAAAGACTGACAGTGACAGAAATACAGAGAAAAAGTAATAAAGAGGCCACTTTGTTTTCAATCTGCACGCATGAGCTTTTCTTTTCGACCATGTTGAATTCCATCCATTCAGATGACTGACGTGCGTAGGCCAGGCCTCCAACGCGTTTCCCCGTCACCGTCACAACAGCTGCCATTCATGAGGCTCCACTTGCTGTTGGGAAATCTGCACCACAACTCTTGTCACCTCAGCCCCTCTTCAAGTGCTGCATGTGGCTGTGCTGAAACAAACGCACGCACGCACAGGCTGTCGTACGTATGTGCACACGCACTGAACTTCGCAAGCTAAATGCCAGCGGAGCGAATCAGAAGGGCATCAGAGATGGCCGTTGTCCGCGTACGCCTATGTGTGGTTTTGTGTGAATGGGACACAAGGGAGGTGAAGTCTCTGATACAACAGGGTCCCTGCGGGGGTGGCACATAGCTTGGCCCTCTCGGGTGTGTCACGATGCTTGAAGGGTTGGACAGTTGACAAACCCAAGGTTTGGCATTCCACCCAGGCTTGTTACACCACAGTGACGTGGGTGGGCCAGGTGACCTTTGGGCCTATGGATCGCTCTCCTATGCGTCCATTGTGCTTGTATCAATTTCATACATCCACACAATGTGGATATTAGTTGGTCCTGTATGGAGCTTAGCATTGAAAAAAAAAAGTTTTTCATTTTGGCAGTATCTTTTTAATGTATAAGCCACAAAAAAATACAGTCACACGAAAACTGTAGTCATTGAGCGATTGCAACTCTACAAGCGAGAAATGACTACAGTTTTCGTGTGACTGTAGAGTTGCAATCGCTCAAACACGTCCCAATAACAAAGAAACTTCCCCATTCATGATTTTCCCAAGTTGGCTCCTTTGCTGGACATTCACACCATTGGGCGCTGGGCGTCAACACGGAGGTTCGTTGGATAAACATCCAACGCTGAGTAGGAGCAGCAAGCATCACTGTTATTGTTACTGCTTAATGCCATGCACCAGTATTGTTGTTTTGCAGCAATCAACACATACATATGTAATAAAGCTGAGAGGCAGCGGGACAATAGAAGCAATTGTAACAGCTCCAACTCAGATCAGCAGAAAGGCCCCCCACCAGTCTAGATCGAAACTGACACGCGCTTTGCAAAACTGCTTTCAAGGGCTGGAAATAACTGTTTCCTTGTTGAGACTGCAGACTTACGCAATAGGTCCCTGTTGGGAAGTTACCTGGCATTTGTCAGGGTCTTATTGGCTTAGAGCCATTTGTTGAGTGTGCTGGCATTTTTGTGAATGATAAGGATTGATGGATGGCTACGAGGGTTCAATGAAGAAAGGACAAGATGTGACAGAATATTTTGGACTTACTGCAATATGTGCCCTGCTTCAGTGTCTTTGTGCCTGTACACGTTCACGTTTAAGGGCAAACATCGATGGCTGTGTCAGGGGTGAGTGATAACCATGGTCTTTTCAACAGTGCAGGGCAATTCAGATGGAGGTGATGGATGGCTAACAGTCTGTCTCCCTTACACAGACTCCAGACCTGTGTCTGGAGATACAGGCTGAACAGCTGGGCTGCTGGGGGTTAAAACAGCAACAAAGGTTGCCTCACCCAAAAAAAAAAAAAAAAAAAAAAAAAGATTCTTCCCTAGGCTTTTTCTAAGCTAAGCTATATTTCATTGAACGACCATAACTAGCTAATCCATTTAAATTTAATATATCAAAATAAATGAGAATTTACCCAAAATAGTACATAAGGCAATACATCATGTTGAAAACCTCTTCTTAGGAGTAGACAGTTGAAATTACATGAAGTCATTATGACATGCAGCTCCTCCAGCGCGGCTCTCGGCTCCTTCAACCAAGTCATGCTAGAAGAGCTGCAGAGCTTCCGGTGGACATCCGCAGGGAGGACCTAACGTTTTAAATGTCTCTGGGGTGGCGACATCAGAAATAACTGCTGTGATTAACTGATGCTTCATTCTTTGACCCTTCCAGATCAACCCATACCCAGTCACAGTAGTTTTTTTAGTACAATTAACCCATCACACAAGGATAGCAAAATGTAAAATAAACTCTTTAAAAATATGAATGATCATGCTCTGTTTGGTTTTTGTCACTAGCTCAGAAGAGGAGGTCACAATTGATATTGTCTCCAATTTGGAATCAAACCCTAGTGGTCAGTTGACGAAATGCAACCAGGATTATTTCCTGGAAAGACTCAACCCAGACGTGGGCAAGTTGGGACCCCAGCATCCATCTGAAAGCTCTGAGTATAAACTGCCTGTGCTGACCCTTAGAGTCAGGAGAGTTTTTTTCATCATTTCCTCGTATCTCATTGTAGGTTTTTCCTGCAGGAAATGATGTTGGAGCGTTGATGCCTAAACATCAGGGTTTATTGTGATGAAAATAATGAAACATTTGTTTTCATAAAGTGTAACTTTAACGACTGAATTTTGGAGGTATAGTCAAACATGTCTGGTACATGTTTTCTATGATGATGATGCTGTATTCTCTCACTCTGAGATAATTCAAGATGGACGAGAGAAAAACTAGAACATTTCTGAAGGTGTTCCAATGAGACTGCCCCTCGGTTAATGTCTTGGCTGCGTGCTAATTGCGGCTATTTGCTTACCGCGGGATAGCCACATGTGAAGATATGTTAAAATAGATTTGGTCATGTAGGTGCTTAGCATATTGGCTAATGGATGCTAATGGCAAAGAAGCTCTTTTTGTATGTTCTTTTCATTTACCTGATGAGAACTTAAAATTATGAAATCACCTGATTTTACAAGGCAGCATGAAGTAAAACAATGAAGAGTAAAACAAAAGCAGTTAAAAATATGATTAAAAAATTATACCCATTTTTATACCCATATTCACGTTCTTTTAATTTGCTATTTTCTCTTCATTGTCCCTTCATGTTTTGTCTGAGAATTTTTCCTCTAAAGTTATTCCCTTCAGCTATTCTTTATCTTATTTCTCCTCATCCCCTTTTTTGTGGAAGAATTGATCTGACACAGCCATTCTTTTCTTACCGAGGCTGACTCACCATGGCCAGGCCTGCGTTTGCCTCCTGTGTTTGAAGCCTCAAAGGACTCTATGCCCAGGCAGGCTTAAACAGGGACAGACAGCAACCAGCACCCCAGAGAGAAGCTACAGTAACCTGCCTTGTGTCTTTTCTCAATCTTCAAACATGGGGGAGATGGAGTGCAAGAGAAAAAAAAGCAACAAAGGCTTGTGTGAGAAAGCACAAGGCCTCTGCACACACCGGCTTACTAATTGATGGCTGCGGGGAATGGGAGAGACGATGGGAGATAAAGAAGCCCCAAACCTGGCTGACAGTGGCCACATATATTCACACAGTATCCAGAACACATAAGGGGGAAAAAAAACATATGCACAGAGTATAAACTTAAAAAAAAAAAAAAAAAATCTTTAGATATTCACTCTTTTCTCCATCTGGCTTTGATGCCGTCATACCTGCAGTTCTTTTCTACCATGCGTTCAGATGTGCAGACACAAGCAGAATTTGTTTTATCTCATCTGTGTATGGACTCATATGTGGGCACACGTTAAAAAAAAAAGAAAAAAAAAAAGCCCAATTTGCTGCTTTATCCCTGGTTTAGTAATAACAAACTGAAGGCCTAAGGCCACTATTTAATTGCACTGACTACATGCACCAAAGAGGTGCCACGGCAATTAATCCCCTCGGTGGCAGAGTCCTGTCCGACGCCTGCCCCCCTTCCTGGCAGGGGTATCCAGCAGAGGAGCGATGGGTGGAGATGCGCATGTGGAAGACTGAAGCCACATTATGTACCAAATCCACATCCTCTGCTCCTCTCCTCAGCCATCCCTTTTTCAACATCATTGGATAACTTTCATCTATATTTTCTAGACAGTTACACAAACTCACTGACATTAATGACATTGACTCAGCAAAAACATTATTATATTTGAACTGATATGAATATGGAATCTTTGTATTGAAAGTAAAGTCTACATTGAGTGATAGTAATGTAGTAATGCTATGACTTTTAATTTGTATTAGCAGCGATATTCCAAATGTCTGCATCCCAAAAGTAAATACAATATAGAAGTACAGTCATGGGCCTACAGTAAAGTAAAAATGCCTCTGTTGCTGTTTTGTATTGTGAACTGCATTGTGTGAAGTGAATTACCCATAATAGAGAATTAAAACCATAAAATGGCAAGAAGACATGAAAAAAAAGTCAAGTAAAAATATCAGAAAATAGAATAATTTGGTTAACTGCAATCTGTTGCACTCCAGCACTGAGCAAACATTTAAAAAAATGGCACGGAATGACCCAAATTTGTTCAAATTTCAGTGTGATTTAAAGTATTGAAAGTAACCGATAGATTTCTCTTCCCCTTATTCAGTCTGCTCAACCTGAATCCCAAGTCTGAACTGTAAACTGAGAGTTTGAAATATATTCATTTAGCTCTTTACATGCGGAGTAGAACAAAAGGTTCAAGGGATAAAAGGACTCAAATGAAGACGAGGAGTGCCTTGGGTGGATGCAGCAACTGGGTCATATGCAGTTGTGTACGAGCTCAGGAAGGAGTGAAAGGGAGTAAGTACTAAGAAAAAAGTAGCAAGTACAGCACAGATAGTAAAAGAGATATACAATGACTACAACAGTTTCCTGTGGCTCAGCACTAGTCAGCTGGGCCTTTACTTCTCACATGAAGCCAAAACTTTGCTCATCATTTATTCAGCTTGCACCAATAAGGCAGAAATTATAGTATCCATCATGAATAAAGAGGAACTGTCACGTACACTGAAGGAGATCACTATGATGACAGGGCAGGACCAGGACTGACCTTTCGTCTTATTTAAAAATCAAAAGGGTGGCACTGCTTGGTCCATGGGGGAATAAATGCAGGCTGGCTGGAGGAACCAGGACTGGTGGGGGTTGTCTGGGTGCTAATCCATGGGACCATGGATGACCTTTGACCTGCGGGGGCATGAGGTTGAGCTCTGTCGAAATATTCCTGCAGAAGTCAGGCCTTCCCTCTGCGCTTCAGGCAGGCCAAACGTCCCAAATCCACCTCCCAGTAATGATTTATGGGGAAGGGTGCAATCAACACTCACTTAGCCCTGGGGATGAGTCTAAATGGTAGTTTTGACACCACTGAGAGAAGAGGTTAAAGGTGATCAATAACAAGCCGCTAAAGGAGGAGAGACAGAAGGACAGACAGAGTGGGGAGGAGGGTGGGAGGTGGAGGGAGCAGCTCTTTTTAATTGGTCTCTGCTCGTTAGTCGGGTCTTTGTACACCGTTTCCTCTTTTGTGCATGTCCCCGTCCTCATCTCCGGGTCACATGTGTGTTGGAGTTGTTGATTGTTTTTGTTAAATACTTCTAAATCTGACCTCGACATGTGTTGGTATTAAATTTACTGCTCTGAAGTTTTTGGGGTCTTTTTTGAGGATGGAGATGGAAACATGATATTTGTAAAATTTACTTACAGTAAAATACATATGTATGTTGTAGTTATAGCAACAATTGTGTTGGGAAAAAAATTGAGTGCTCATTTTGAAGCTGCAGTGGAGAGGAGGACACCGACCAAACAAATTTATCTCATTGATAACTCTGACCACCCTCTCCATCACACCCCCCGAACAGACAGCACCAAAACAACTCACACAGCTCTGCTGCTGCTCGAACCATTATGGGAAATCTTTTTTTTTTTTTTTTTTTTATCTCGTGCCACAACTTTGTACAGGACATCAGCTCTATGTGACATATAATACTCTTGACTCAGTGCATTATTAGACTTCATATGACACGACCTGCCAGGAAATACACTGCCCAGTAATATGTATATGTATATATATAGACACCTACATAGGTTTCAACATATACTTTTGTCCACTGATGTTATATCTTGGTTTTATCTCTGCTTAATATTTAAACAGAATTTAGTGTATACATTCAAGAGTTTTTGTCAATTGTTATGTAATCTGGCTTGTACATTTCATATCCTGTACATTTGATAGCTCAGTCTGTTGTTTATACGTTGCCTATACACTTTCACAGCCAGCACATTTGACAGTTTTGTCTATTATTATGTAACCTGGCTTGTACATTTTATATCCTGTACATCTGATTGTTGTTTGTTATTTGTATGAAACATAACTTGTATATTTCACAGCCTGCACATTTGATTTAGTCTATTATTTATATAATGTATATCCTGTACATTTGTCAACCTGTACATTTCATAGACTGCATATTCGAAACAGCTGCATTCCATATGTTACATAACCTGTACAGTTTGCTCTCATATGTCCAATCTTTTTTAGCATGTTGTATGTTGCATGCTTATTATGTTGTATCTCCTGCTAACATCCCTACTCTGTCTGTGTAATCTGTCTGTGCCTCGTTTCATTTTCTTGTCAATCATGTCCTTTATGAAAATAGTTTCTAACTCAATTTAAAGGGCTCAAAATGTACGAGTTGCATACTGTTCAAGCACCAATCAGTGGTGGCCCTAAGTTTTATCATTAACTGGTCTTGTGCTTGCATATTTACATCGAGAGTTAACCCACAACCTTTTCCCCTGTGTGTTCTCTTTTTCTATTTAAATGTGTGTATGCAAGTGAATCTGGGGTAGACGCCCTGAGTTTGTTGTGAGGGAAGAGTGGAATTGTGTAAACCCCGTCTACTCACACACACACACGCGCACAAAGAGAGCGAGACATGTAAACACACATACCAGCAGTCGTGGAACATCTCTCAGAAGTGAGCTGATTAGGCCGAAGATTGGGGACTGCATTGCCTAATCATATGACTGCACCCAAATTATCTGTGCATTTTTCTAATTACATGGAAGCATGCAGTATCCTTGAGCTCAGTGGCAGGCCCCCATTTCATCTCTGCACCGTGTCTATCCCCGCCTGGTTGCCTCATTTCACCGCTGCTCTCAAATTTGTGTTGATTTATTTCCATCGGACTTATCTTTGTTGTTGTTTCAGTCTACTGTGTCCTGAGCAACAGCACTCATTTGCCCAACAATCTTGGTCCTTTTGAACGCAGCACCGCGGAGCAAGCTGACTGTCTGGGGCAGCAGCATCATTGTTGATGATCTGTTTATTGTCCAGCTCCTATTTGCAGTTGTTCACAATGTTACATCCGTTTCACCGTGCAGAAAATGGAACATCTGCCACGGGTAAGGACAACAGCGCTGCCTTACAGTTTTGAGCAAAGCTCATTTCATATATAAATATATATATATATATATGTGTATATATATATATAATTCAGGGTGATAAAACTTGCAAATCTCTCTTAGATTATCCATATGTCTACTTAAGGAAACAGAGCTGCTCAATGTGGACTAAAAAAATAATCTTTCAATTGTTGAATAGCCATGTTTTTCATTCTTTAAGAATGCCTTTGATTGGAGGAAGGCCCTGAACACCTCTTTGTGCACTGAGGTTAGATGTCCTTCCTTTTTTTTTCCCCTTCTTTCTTTTTTTTTTTTCTTTTTACAGGTGCATATTCTTTTACTTCAAGGCTGCGTCTTTTCTTCTCTTCTCCACAATAAACCTTGTTATTGAAGTCAAGAGAAATTTCTATGCCTTTGCTGGAATTGGAAAAAAAAGCTGACTTGAAGTTTAAGAGAAGGCAACCTTTAACATGTGTCTGCCATGTCCTGTTAGCCACTACAATTAACTTTGCAGCCTTGTGCAGAAGTCTTAAAGGCCTCCTCAGCAGCTGTATGGTGTGATTTTGCATCTTTCACAAGGCCCTAAAATCTACTTCTCAGAAAAATAAAATATATGGACTACTGTGTTTGGTTAGGTGATTAAACTGGATCCATTTCCTTCACAGAAACTGTTCTGTGCATTTATTTTGTCTCTTCCACTGTGTTAATTTCACCTGCTACAATTGTCACAGTCGCTGTTTAATAGCAAGCAGCTTTGTGAATCAGTAGTAATTGAATGTCTCTAAAATATGACGTTCCTCTCATTGTAGACCACCAACAGTAACATCTATGTCCACCTGTCTGAAGGCGAGTTCCTGATATATTAGCTCTCCACTCTCAGAACTGTTAGTCACACTGACAAACACCTGAGGCGGTATAAAATGTCCCTCAAAGGCATGAAAGAGGGAGACGGACTGTTCTCTTCTTCAAAACCTCAGAGTAAGAAGCAAAAAGATATAGCAGGGGAGGGGAGGAGTCACTCTCTAAAGCTTCACTTATACCCCCTTGCATATGGAGGCCATACCTTAGAGCTGACATGAAGGGAGAACCCATATAGCTACAAGGTCCAGTATCATAAATAACACAAGACTGCCCCCCTCCCAACCCCCCCACCCCCTTCTCCATCTCCTTCACTTCACTGTTGGAGTGTTTCATATGGTAACTAGGTGTTCACTGTGTGGCCACATTGTTGCCCGTCTTTCAAGTAGCTCAGAGGAGGAAACCTTGAGGTAGAGGAAGAGAAGGAATTTTTGATGAAAAAATGCATTATTCTGTTCTTTTCCCAATCTCCAACCCTGCCTTCTCTGACACTCACGGTGGGAGAGGAGTATTTATTACATAAATGGTGAGGAAAGGAGAGGAGAGCTTGGCGAGAGGAAGAGGCAGTAATAGAGAGAGAAAGAGAGCCACAGGCTCTCTCACTTGTTGGAAAGATGTTATTACTGTAATTATTCACTCACTCCCTTACAGTCCAACTATAATATCATAATAGGGCAGGAGTTTGATATTAATAAGCTGGTATTTGTGTGAAGGTCAGAGGAACTGCTTTTACTGATAAACTTGTAGGTAAAGGAAAACGCCAAATGATTCTGGGAAAGGATGCATGACAACCACAGTGATACTTTTCAGCCTGCTGAAACTTGTCTTTTCAATGATTTATAAGTAGCCTGTAAAAGAGCAACAAATAACTAACTTCAGAAGAATGGTAACATATAAACCCCTTAAAGTATGCCCAAACAGAAAGTAGCTCCCTGAAGTACCTGCTACTTTGCCATAAAGCAGCACAACAATTTAGTGTCACCCCCCCAAACTGTAGGTGACACGATCTGGAATCCAAAGAATCCCAACCAAGTACATTATTCAACCTCTATTTCCATAATTGCCATCATTGTAGTGGTATTTGTGATATCATTAATAACCGGCATTGGCGTATAATACGCTTAATGTTATTTATCTTTTGGCAGATAGCTTGATGCTGCTAATCCTCATTCATTTGCTGTGGATCAATGCAAATCCGCGAGCATGAATGAAATCTCCTCCCCCCCCTCCCAGAGCCAATGGTTCCTAATGTATTTTCCCACCATTAACCAGCCATAATCCCTGCTAATCATCACTAATCCACATCTTCTGTATGTAACGATACTTCCCTGATGAAGGAAGTGTTGCTTTTTGACTGGAGCCCGGGCGCTGCCGGGGTTGAAGCTCCTCTGGAGAAGCAGCCAAGGGCCCATTCAGCAAAGGACAGCAGACTGCTGAGTGGAAAGGATGGAGAGGAGAGAACGAGCTGTAGTCATTTGTGAGTTAAATTGCTGGGTTTTGCTATTTTGTGATGAGTTCTACTCATGTATTATTGATGTAACAGCATAATGGAGGTTGTGTCCCTCCATACGGTGTGGAATAAAAACTGCATATCATCAGAAAAACAACAATTGATGTGAGTCACCACAATCTCTCTCGTCTGGTCAACTGTGGACCTCTTCTGTTTCTCCATCTTTGTCCACTGTGTAGGCCCCTTCGGCTTGTGACATAAACCCATTTCTGCTGGACACTGATCTCTGAGTGGTTTGAGAACCTGTTCTTTTGTTGTGATGCCTGAGCTTCCATCTCTGTCTGAGTCACACTTTTTAACTCACCAGAAGCTTTTCTTGAAATCAAAGACAGCTAGAGTGTTGGCTAACAGGTTTGTCTATGAGTTCAGACTTTTATGGCTAAATCAATTTATTTATTAGCTTTATACTTAACAATGAGGGATAAACACACACACACACCCACAGAAAAACAATAAGGAGATACAATCCTGTTTCTGATGCTGCTCTTGTTCATCATCAGGTAGAACTACAGTACCACTGTTTGACCAGCAGGAGGCGCATGTGACCCGCTGTTTTCTGGCAATCGGTCTGCACCTTTGCGTGGCCTCTTCTTTCACAGTTTGACCACCTCAGTCACTGCAAAAGCAGCTTTTACACTTGCACCAAAGCATCATAAGGAGCTTTTTGGGACTTCAATTATTATGTCTCGCTGTTTGGTTTAGTCGTTTCACCGCGTGACGTGGCTGCACAAGCGGTGCAGAAAGATTCAGTTTGAAATTAACCAGTTTTGCGAAAATTTCAACAAAATATACAAAGGTTCCCTTGCATGGACACCAAAAATAAATCAGAAATAAATTGTATAGAAGTGGAAAAACAGGCGAGTAAAAATCCCTTGAGATTTCCTGAGAACCACTTCCAAGTTTAAATTTTTCTTTCGGGTTTGATGACGGCAGACATTCATCAAAAAACAGCTAATTACAGAAGAATGTGCAACTGTGAGCTAATTTTATGTAAGGTACATCTGATTATTATTATTATTATTTTTAAAGCTTCCTAAATACACGTGGGCCTGAGTAGAATAAGCTTCAGTGTGTTCTGATAAAATAGTTAACTTTTGACTCATTTTGAAAATTTGTAGCTAAAGTGTTCAAAATGTGTTTCAGAGAAAATTCTGCTATGAAAATCTGAAGTTTTATTAATCAAATGTAGTTTTCCTGTACCTTGTTGTTGCGCACAAACGCAAATAAAGAAATAAAGAGCACTGGCGCTTTATGGCCTGTGATTTAAACGGACAGAAATATCTGACAATATCTTAAAACTAAATATGAATCTACCCTTTAGCAAAAGAACCGATTCATATATGCTTATGAGTGTATTTTGTTGTCACCTTAACGCTCAATAAACTTTTAGGGACTGTAAAAGTGTGTTTCCCACTTATCTCTGGAAAAGGATGCTCTCTCAGAGCAAAGATTCGTCCAAGTTCACCCTTTTAAACGCCTGTAACGGGTCAAGTGATGGCTTATACAAGGTAAGGGACTCAAATTGTATTTGAAGAATGTCTGTGTTGGCTGTTTAAAATGATTTAAAGACGTACTGGGTAATGATAAGAATAACGAGACAATGAAAAGACAGTGATTCCGAGTTAATATTGCACAATTTAATACTGTGATTACACAAAGATGTGAATAACGGCACAGACTGTGAAGTTAGCAGGGAATGCCTGAGGTAAAAAATACTCTTGTCAATTTCCTTTAACAGCACATGTACACAGAGTCTGCTTTGAAATGATCCCTGCTCCACCACGGATCACTGCAGCAGATGAAGTCTCGGTGCGCTGCTGAGTTCAAGCTCACTGAGGAGCTGGAACTTTATGCTCAACCTTTATTTCGTTTTTACCTGCTGATGCCACGACAAACAGAAACAAAGGATAGATAATTTGGTTCTTAATGAAGACAAAAGACAATTTCTTGTATATATGTTTTATGTAAGTAATAAAATATTACTATAACATAAATATAAATGTGACTTTGCAGTCTACATTTAGCAATCAAGATACAACCAATAAAACAAAAAGGGAAAAAACAAAAACAAAAAAACATACTGAAATCCACTGCAACATAACCATTGACAGAGCTAAACAAAGAGCTCCAAACACTTTTAAGAAATAAATATTTATATATATATATAAATGGTCAGATTCATAAATGAAATCATATTAAAATATCTTCTTGGAATTAGTAAGTGTACAAAACTGCCCGGAAAGAAACAAAAACAAAAAAACAATATCTCAGAACAAATACAAGTTTACATATTGGACATATTTACAGATTGGAAATAATCCTGGCAACATTTTCTCTAAAACATTTTCCTTTTTTTTTTTAATTATCATTATTATTCCTATTTTTTTCTTGAAAAAACAAACAAACAAAAAAAGTTTCCCTCATCTGTATTGAATAGCACTGATGTTGGTTTTTGAACTGGTCCAACATTGACAAATGACACACAACGCATGGGGGATTTTCAATTTTCACCACAGATCGGGGGTGAAAAAAAAAAAATTAAAAACAAAATAAATATATCTAAAAACCCTTAATCGCTTACCCATAAGCAACTATTATGTCCTTTTCGCTGATTCCAGCGTTTTGATATAATACAATGAATCCATGAAACGGTGCAGATGTAACCAGATTCAAACATTAAAAAAACAAACAAAAAACAAACAAACAAACAAACAAAAAAACAACCCACACACAGGGAGGAAAAAAAAATCATATCCAGGCGTGGTATTCAGATATGGGGCACTGATTTACCTGAGTAATTCTTACTTTTCATTTTTGACCAATCTCTCTTGAAATGTTTGGGATCCAACAGATTAACAGGCAGTAGTGTGAGCTGACAGCGCTCTGTGGTGATCTGAAAACTGGGATTTACCATTTTCTCTTCAAGCCCAATGACATCAGCTACACTCACAATTTTTATTAACAGACAGAAAACTGTAACAATAGTAATAACAGTAATAATTATAATAATAACAACAACGAAAAGAATAAGTGCTCCATGCAAAGAAAACAAGAAATCAAAAACAACTCCCAAAAGAAAAGAAGAAAATACGTGTTTAGAACTGCCCTTTTAGCGTCTGGTGCTGTTTGCAAATTTTCGACGTGATCAGCTGCAAAGCTTTAAATATTTTAAGGCATGCAGTCAGAACTTAGACGTCCTGTTGCATTGGACTTTTTTTTTTCTCTCTCTTTTTTCTAAAAATGCGTCTGACATTTATACGAGTGCTTTTAGGGATGCCATGATCTCCATCACTTCTCCAACGTCAACTGTCACTGAGTAAATAACAACAAAAATATAAAATAAAATAAAAATAGAGTCTGCTTTGATGAGTTACAGTAAGTAAATAATAACCAGACACCCTGAAGGAGGAGAGACACTGAAGTTAAAAGTATTTCCAAAACCAAACATCACACTCAGTAGAACAAAGAAAGTATACAATAATATTCAGACGTCTGGTTAATCAGTTTGAGCTTGAAAATGCAAAGAAAAAAAAACCAACAACAAACAACACATGTTCATTCAGTGTAGGCCATTCATCTCCAGTGTTGATCATTTTCAGGCACACACCTCATTCTGGTGAGCGCCAACAGTTCATGGTACACCAGGAGGAGATGGGCTCAGATAGATGCCACATTTCATCAGACTGCTCTCCGTTTGGAACAGCCAAATTTACTTTTTAAGCATGTCTCCTCCGTATGATTTTGGTATATAAAGATCTTTGCTTCACTTTAAATGCGCACAGAATCAGTAAGAACGGCTATTTTTTTTTCTCTTTTTTTCTGATTTATTTTTTCTTAACATGTTCACTCCTGTCATCTATTTGCTGGACGATCTCCAAATACTAAAGGCAAAACTGATTTGTTCAACTTTTCCACGTCTCTTTTCACTCGGGACAACAAAAGCCAAACTTAAATACTGTAAACTCCATAGTCCCTGTCCCTTTTCTACCCCCCCACCCCCCACCCCTCCCTCCAGAAATGCTCGGATTGTTCATGAAAACAGTCACTGCACAGGACTCTGTAGTGTGCGGTGCAGAGGAGGGGTCTCTGCTTGGGAATATACGTCCTCCATATTCGGGTGAGGGACCCCCACTGGTGTCATTCTTTTCTCTTTTTGTCTTCTGTTGCAAAACCAAACACGGACAACCTCTTTTTCCAACTGCAGAGTGCCGGCTAAAGTGCTGATTTCATGAGCAGACGGTTTTGGGCATTTTAAGAAATGATTTTCCAGCGCCCCTTTCACCCCTACTTCAATGGAGGTCCTCTTCTTTCGTTTCCTGCCCTGCGCAGCAATCTTGTCCAAATTGGTGGGACTGCCCGTGTTTGAGTCTGTCTCCTCCAGCCACTTGTTAAGGAGCGGCTTAAGTTTGCACATGTTCTTGAAGCTGAGCTGCAGCGCCTCAAACCTGCAGATAGTGGTCTGAGAAAAGACGTTTCCATACAGGGTGCCCAAGGCCAAGCCCACGTCCGCCTGCGTAAAGCCCAGTTTGATCCGCCGCTGTTTGAACTGCTTGGCGAACTGCTCCAGGTCGTCGGAGCTGGGCGCGTCCTCGTCCGAGTGGTCCTGGTGGTGGCTGAAAGGCTGCTGGGGCGACTCCATCTGGTTGTCGTGGCTGCCCGTGTCGTCGTGGAGCGCATCCCGCATGCCGTGGTGCAAGGAGCCGGGCTGCGGGCTTAGCATTGCGTTAAGATTTGTGTATCCAGGCTGGGAGTAGACCAGTGACTGGTGGCTGTTGGATGCTGGGGACAGCGGGGATAGGTGGTGCGTCGTGGCGGGCGCCCACGAGCCATGGTGTGCACTCTGCGTCTGCTGGTGCACCAGGTGAGATCTGTGGTGGAAGCCGCTGCTCAGGTCGTCTCTGGTCGCCTGCACGTTGGCTTTGTGCTCCTGCTGGCCGATGTGGGTTCCGCTGGACCAGTCGGTGTTGGAAGTGGGCAGCCACTGGTGGTGCGTCAGGCTCATCGGGTGTCCCGTGTTGGTAGCCGCAAGCCCTTGCAAATACTCGTGGTGCATCATTTTCTGCACTTCTCTGTAGGTCGTCCCCTGGTGCATCCTATCGGAATCCGGATGCATGAGCGGGTTAGACGGTAAGGAGTTATTCCTCGGAATATACTGAGCTGTTGTCGCCATGGCTCCAACTTCGAAAACTGACGAGCACTTCGGAGGTCTCCAAGCTTTAGAGCCAAAACGCAACAACCTGCTCTGGGAGGTCTTGGGGAAGAGCGAGGACACGCCTCCCCTCCGCTTGTATTGGCTCCTCTCCGATTCAAGTCCACTGGGGACATATTCAATAGGTTCAGGGTTTCAGAGCGTGCTGCAGCGCATCTTTCGCACTCGATGGATGCAAGTCCGACCTTAGATATGTTATAGAAAAATATGTTTAATTTATGAAATGTCTCTGAGTTTTAGTTACCTCTCTTCACATTTCTTGCAACTTCTCACAGATCCTGTCCATGCATTCAATTTTTTTTTTTTTTTTTGCTACCTTCTGTTCCACAGAAGGGGGCTGCAGCAGCGGGGTTTGATGAGGTTTCCTCAGGTTTGGATTGGTTGTTTTGCAAATAACCACGTGGGGGAGTACGGAGATCCTTTTGAAGCTGGGGTGCCCCCCTCTTCTCCGCCGCCGACGCACACACTCGCACTTACAGACGCACACCCGTGCACCTTTATAATAGGTCACTGATGATTATAGCGCTCCTCATTTTAAACAGATTATAAGGCGCGGTGCTCCGGCTCTGCAGCCACCCACACAACGAGAGGCGTGTAAATAAGGGCATGTGATGCGTCTGTGAATGCTCCTGAAAACGTGTGACAAATTTGGGAGCATTTACTCTGTTTCAAAGCCTCCGCGTCTGTCATTTATTTGCATTGTCTCGGATAATTTTCAGTTTTGTATGATCTCATCATCACCACCCACTTAGTTATGATAGGCCAAGAGGAGCTCCATCTCACTGTGCATGGAGCGCAGGTGACACAGGTGACTTATACACAATCTATTTACATTATTCAGTACATCATTTTGAAATCGTGACAGTAAAACATGGCTGTTATAAAGGTTAACTGCCTGATAATTATCACTTCATCACAAAGCAGTCTAATTTCATTTCCTCGTGACACAGTCCTCATCGGTATGCTGTTTAAATTAGTCCAGATTTTCCTAGCGCTGGAAATTTCAATTTAACACAAAAGGGCTTGCATTATTATATCATTTACCCCTAGAAGCATTTTACCAAGGAGCTACTTCAAGAGAGAAGCTTCCTCTTCCTGGTTCCTTCCTCACTACCTCTCCCGGTTGATCTGATTATTTTTCCCTTCACGTTTTGTCCCAATACCAAATTACCAATTCTATGAATTGCAAAGCAGCCTCAGAGACGCTGAGGGGTAGAGAGAGGAGGTGGGGGGGTGCGAAGATTGAAAGGGATCTTTGCAAACACAATCACGTTCTTAAATGGAAATGCGGGGCTTTAAACAAATCTTACATCTCTCCCGTTCCATTCGCCTAAAACTCTGCAATCAGGCGCATGTTCCGCTCCTTCTAAAACAGGAGCTTTTTGGGAGGTTTTTCAGGCGCAACAGTCCCATTTTAATCATTTACCTGAAAGCAATGTTTTGCCTTTTTATCTCTGCCGCGTGTGTTTGTTGTCATCCTCCCCATGCGACTCTGTGCTCTTTCTATTTGCAGGAGGAATCAACTCTACAGTTCATTTTAATCCGGGACTACATGACTAAAAGGTGAGTTGCGTCCTTGCTGTATCTTGTCTCCACTGTTAACAATCTGGCGAGTGTGTGTGTGTGTATGTGTGTGTGTGTGTGTGAGAGAGAGAGAGTGGGTGAGTGTGTGTGTGTATAAATGCTGTCCGGGTCACAGGTGCTCGTCATCATCTCTTGAAAGGCGTGGTTTTTGTCCACTG
>JBAMYA010000008.1:14795722-14809838 GCA_037176975.1 Arrhamphus sclerolepis
GAAGATATATATGTGTGTGTGTATATATATATATATATATATATATATATATATATATACATATGTATATATACATATATATTTGTGAGTGTATGTAAGTGATTAATAAGTGATTTGGCAAAAAAATATAAACTTAAAAAAATATTTGAAATGAAAAAAGAAGGAGAAAATAAACAAAACATGATAGAAAAAGCAACCAATTCTGGACAAAGGCTGTAAAAACAGTTAAATAAGTGATGTCTACAGTATTTGAATATTCTTAATTTGTGACAGTGAATCATTGTTTCTCTGGAGAACCCCCTCACTGTAAAACTGGCATCACTGATAATTCTATTAAACAATATTACTTGTTGCAAAAAAGTCGATTAAATTTGTTCTTGCAAGTTATTGCTTGCAATTTTGCACTACCTGTTCTGTTCAACAAAGTATTTTCATGAAGAGTGGATGACAAACTATGTATGCAGTAGAGAGGAAAAAAAAACATTTTATATATTTGGTGCAAAACTTTATCTGCCAGTAGTGATATTTTATATCTGATGCAGTGGCTTCATATCACCAGTGGGGGTGCCAGAGTAACAATTTTTAATTAATTCTTTGTTTTCCCCCAGTTTGTCATCACTTTTATCAACAAATGATAATGAAAATAATCTTCTTTAAATGCACAAGAAAAACCCAGAAATGTGTTGTCTGCAATTAGTGAAGACTAAAAAAAAACATGGAAATCATTCCTGCAATAAACCTGGCAAAGAAAAGAAATATTACTTCTTTACTTAAAATCATTTATCAATTTTGTGATTTAAAGATATGCGAGTGACCGATCTGCAAAATGCATTTTCACAACAGATGCAAAGAAAACCTGTTAAATATTCACACGCCTACAATAATAAGACACAAATGAACTTTTCACTGTATTGATCCCATCAGTGCTGCATCAGTGGTATTGATACATTAGACGAACTGATCACAGCTCATCTACCTGCAGTCAAATGTTCCCTCCTCTCAAATATTCTAATTCATTTTTACAAGACACAGGTGTGTCTGCAGAGACATTTGTCCACTGTAATAATTATATAGAAAGAAGCAACCATCCATAACAGAGAAAGGGTGAAGTTTAAGCAGCTTTTAGCCCTGGCTGGAGGGGTTGAATTAGAACTTGAGTAGAAGTATCTTCCCTTCATGTCATCTGGCTGAGTAGTTATCCTCCAGTCAGTTATATGGACTTCAGCATATTGAACACCAAATATGACCACACAGTCATCCGCATCCACTGACAGACACACACGTAAACAAGCAAATGCTGACACCCATACACAAACACACATTCACACGCAGTAAGTAAACAAACACTATTTTTCACACTGTCACACTCACACGGACACAGTCATGCACTGAAGAGATAATGGTGGCCAGAGGCGCTCTAGCTGCGCTCCCTCTCTCTCCCTCCATGTCTCTGAGGCAGCGAGCGTGCTCTGGTCCTCACTGTCTGTTAGATTTGATCACCATCACCCAACTGCAACGGACAGCGCAGAGCTCAGCTCAGCTGACGGCTCATTGAAACACGCACACATGCACACATGCAGCCACTGTGCCAGAGGATATTACATGCAGTGTCTGACACCTCTAAATAAGTGTTTATTCTTTTTGTGTGTATGGGTGTGTGCTAGAGCGTGTGGATCCGTGCATGTGTATTTGCCCGTGTGGTTTCCTCTACATCCATGACTGTGTGTGTACGCATGCCAGACAGCAGCAGGACTATAAAATGTATCCAAATCAATCATCATCAATTTCCAGCTTCTACATGGCTGTCTCCATCGTTAACATTGTCAGTATGTGATACGGTTCCTCGATGTACAACTGCACATATGAGTCAACACTTTAAAAAAAAAAAAAATCATTAGAAATCATTTAAAACAATAATAATGATAGAAAAAACCCCAAAAGACTCAATTCCTTTCTGTCTGATGTGGACTTTTTAGACCTCAGTCTAAAGACATAATATGATCTTAAAGTAACAGAGTTCAGTATATATTTATATTTACTCCCCTCTCTGTCGCTGTCCTGTGCTTAAGTCCACATATTAGCTTGTACACAATCAGATCGTGCTCAGCTGTGACAGACAAGAAGCAGCGAGCTGTTAACGTGTCTGTTCATGGGTGCGTATGCCTGCGTGCACCCACGTGCAAACATGTATCTCGGTCTGTCTCCAAAGAGATTTTAATAAGACAGAAAAGAGGGGGTACAGTAAATCCTACATCTGAGCAAGCCCATCTCTGAGACCCGAGGGTTCCATGCTATGATTGACAGGCCTCCTTTCACTGGCGCTGTCGGACGCGGGACGGATTAGGGCCGTCTCGCCCTAAAGGGCCATTGTGGTTCCTCGTCTCCCAGCTGCTTCACCGTGAACCCCTCTCCATGACTGAGGAGGGGCCCCAGCTAATGCGTATAAGTGTGTGCGCCTTTGTGCTGGGGTGATATGGTTTGTATGGCATGAGTCTGACTGACCTTCTGTCTTAATTCTCTGAGCTGTTAAAACAGCAGAAGGTTACCGCTATGTCAAAAGTTTGTTTGCTACGTTTTATTCTTGAATATGTTAAGATTTTTGCACTTCCACAATTTTAATGCTGCCAGTCAAAATAAATGGACCAAATTTCAGGGAAAAATTGAAAAATAGATATTTAAAATCACCTTTCAGAAATAATTCAAGCAGTCTTTTTTTTTTTTTTCTTTTTGAGAAAAGTCAAACATACAGCGAGTAGAAATTATTCCACACTTTCTGACACTGATAAATTTACTGTTTCACATATCTCTGTGCGCCTTAATAAACTAATTCGGATACCTTTTAACTACTGAATTTGATGAGGGGTGATACCTGACTGTAAAACCCAGGTGTGCTGCTGTAGGTGCCTGCAGCCTCGCCTCAATCGGAGGCCCTAAAATCCAGACCAGTAATGTTGGGTTTAAACTGCCTTAAGTCATAAGCCACTGACATCATTATCGCTGTGACTGATGGTTCCAATAAAACAGGTTTTATTTCCTTTTTTTTTTAAACCTTGTACTAACTATGCCAATTCCATTCCAGTCTGTAACATCTCCCCTCCTGTTCGTGTTTCTAACTCAGAGTGCATGAACTCACCTTCATACAAGCAATACTATTATCAATATTAGAGCACAGAACAGAGATCTTTGCAGTTAATTTTCTATTGAGGATTTATCAAAGTTACATCTTTTCATCAAAAATCATTATGTCTGAATGTGAAGGAATATAGCATCCTCTTTAACCAACTCCCTAGAATCTTCATTAAAAATTAAATTTAGCAATCAAGTAAGAGTAAGAAAAAAAACAACAGTTATGCAGAACCCTGCTTCATAAAGAGTTGGTCAAACAGTGCAACATTTTAATCAAAAGAAAAAACAAAAACAGAATGCAATGAACATTTTAACTTCTTCATTCGAAGAAAAGAAC
The DNA here is from genome assembly GCA_037176975.1 of Arrhamphus sclerolepis. NCBI lineage: Eukaryota > Metazoa > Chordata > Actinopteri > Beloniformes > Hemiramphidae > Arrhamphus > Arrhamphus sclerolepis. The sequence continues at coordinate 14,799,186 of JBAMYA010000008.1, forward strand.
AAAAGCAACATGGCAAATTTTGAAGAAAGTGCTATAACATAAAAAAAGTTAACAAAAGCCTGGAGGAAATGTTCTGGGAAACACCTGGAGATCATCCAAAACAAAGTTTTCTTAAAAAAATTTTAATAATAAAAACAATTATACGAGATAGAAGAAGATGAAGTAAAAGTTTTTCAACAGTAAAATAGGAAGGAGTCCAACTCTCCTTGAGGCAAATATCTATGACAAGAGGAGCCTCCAACTGCTGATCAGGGTGCAAGAAGAGCAAAGCATTTAAAGTGAAATGCTACGCATATTTGTTTCCTGCTAGGACTGGGACTCTTTATGTGTCACATGACTTGATTTGAGTCTTGAAGTCATGATTCAATCCAAAATGGATTCTTGATTCAAAATGATTCTCAGCTCATCGTAAAAGCTCTAAATTTCAGTATCTACTGAAGTCCAGTGAGTGCCAAGAATGCAGAAGCAAGCGTGGAAGCAGAGTGAAGTGTAGACATAGTTTAAAGAGTTGTTATTTAGTAGATTACAAAACAAAAACATTAGTGGAGTTCTTCCAAAAAAGGCCAACTCTTGAACTGACTTTAATGTGCACTACCTCTTACATTCCTTCACACTTCTTTAATGTGATAATTAAAAAAAAAAAAGAGTTGAATACTGAGTGACAGCCAGGATTGTCTACAGAAGCCCACCCCAGTCACCGAACTCCACCACTGACCCTCAACAAGATGAAGCCTTTTTCTATAGCTGCAAGCATACCTTTATACAAACCTTCTACTGACTGGTGTAGTTATCAAACAGAAAAATTGAGCCATTAGATGAAAGATGATCATTCTCAGTTCTTAAAAATGTTCAGTAACAGTGCATCAAATTTAAGTTTAATAAACAGTCCAAACTTGTGTGAAAGCAGGGTTAAGGGTTAATGTTCGGTAGTGTTAACACTTCACTGTTCACTGTTTGGAAACACTGCATGTGTGTCGACACGCGAGAAAGAGACATCGCACCGCATGCAAACATGTGCCAGTAATACGACCTTTCCAGCCTCTCTGCTTCTTCCCTGGGGTTTCCAATACGTTTCCAAAGAAGCATATAGGGAGTGCACATCATGGGGCATCCTTCAGGGTTATGATGCCTCTGGCATGGATGCTGGGCAGGGCAAGCTGCCACTGCAACAGCGCTGGCACAGAGCTTTGGCAGGAACGAGAATGCCAGAAGTCTGCCACATCCCTGCTGAGTTTCTTCCAGTCAATTAGGCGGCTGCAGCAGTGAGCTGCAGTCTGAATGGAAAAGCACAGGAAAGGTGAGAAGGACCAGTGATTAGCAAAGTTCACCAGCTTATATTGACATTGTTTGACATACGTACACAAGCAGCTGAGTGTAAACAGACAAATTGCTTCTGGTTAAAGTGAGCACACTGTTAACGTGCACTCCCAGCTCTGCTTGTAAGCATTTTGTTCTCAAAAAGCACACAAGATGATAAGTCCTTGGAAGAAGAGCCTTGATGTGATTTGTGCAAAGGGTGAAAAAAGTTGCCCTCCTTCTATCCATGTCCCTGTCACCCCAGCGGAAAGAGGAGTGGATCACTCTCACTTTCTCTATTCCTTTCCCTCCTCTCCGTCTCTCTGTCTGATGAAAGAGGAGCTATGATCGCTTTGACAACAAAGGGCCCAGCCGCTTGTGTTTGGATGAAGCTCTCCTTTCTTCTCTCCTTCCTCCTCCTTCTCTATCTATTTCTTCTAACCCCCTCTGATCTCACTTATTCTCTCCTTCCTCCATGCCACCACCCCCTCCACAACCCTTTTTCCCCCACCTCATCTGCTCCCCCTTGCTTCTCTATCTCTTGCTGCCTGATGCCACTCTCCGGCGTTGCTCCTCCGTTCTTCGTTAGGGCCTCAACGATACAATCAGGGTATGGAATTAAAAATCAGAAAGTGTCCTTGTCGGAGAGGCACCCCGGATGGCGCACTTTGATGTCTACTCATAAATTTGAAATTCATATGTTGTCACACTTGATTTTTCCCCCCCTCCACTCTTTCTTTTCCATCTTTTTCCTTCTTTTTCGTCTTCTTTTCCCTCCTCCTCTTCTCCATCAAGTGCCATCATGCACTATTCATTTAGAAGGAGAGAAATGGAGAGTGCAGAGAAGAACGTAAAAAGCATTGTAAAAGAGTTTCTTACAGCTCTTTCTTGTCTTTCATTTTTCATGTTTTTACTTAGTGAAGAAGGCGGGAAGACATAATGAATCATTCAATTTCCTTTTGATTGTAGGTGCTGGGGTGCGCCGGTTCAGGGGCAGAACACAGGGAGTAAGGGACCGCAGGATGGGGTGTAGATGTGACGGTGGGCCACTTTGATGCAATATCAGAACTCAGCATCAAGCCAAAGCTATTTAATAGAGTGAGAAAAGTGTGGCTGCCACACACTGTAGTACACACATACTGTAAGCAGATACGCACACAAAATATTTTTGCTTAAACCCTTGCCAGGCCCCAAGAGGACTTATTAATTTGTGTTCTGTACAAGATTATTTTGGCCCATGGTCTCCTTAAACCTTACAGTTGACAGATATGAGCTTGGACATAATCCTGCTTTCATTTCAACAAAGGATACATCAAAACGAACAAATTTTTTTTTTTTTTCTTACTTTGAATAGCATGTCAGTTGCTCTGTGCTTGCATTTTAACACACCACTGAGACTGGAAGGAATGTGGAAGAGTGGAAAAATAATTATAATCATAACTAAATCAATGAGATTAGCAAACAGAAGTAAATCTGAAGCATCTAAAGCATCAAATTTGTGGCACATTTATGGATGCGTTTCTTATTCTTGCCTTGAAGAAAATGAGGGGGGATATCAGCAGACTCTTCATGACACGTCCCGAGACACTTACAATTCAGAGTTGAAGGTGTGTTGGTGAGGTACTGGAGGGATGGGTTAGATGGGGGGTGTGGATGAGCAGGACGGGAATGCAGACAGGGATGTGGAGTCCCATTGGTCCATTATATCCAAGACCCATCATTAATCACTCCCGCTGAGCCCCTCTGACCCTCCCACTCCTGATTTGTACCCCCATATCCCACCTACAGTAGAAGATCCACTGTCCATGGTGATGGCAACCCAGCCCTGCTAACATCCTCCCACCATTAACAACCATCTGCAAATTTTTCCATTCTTAAAAAAAAAAACAACAGTTTGTTATTTAGTACCCTCATTGTTTCTTTTTCTGTTTGTCTCTCTACCCCCTCTTTTTCCTTTAGCCTCTGATTTTCCATCTGTGTCTTCCACCAACTATATATTTTTTTAATCTATCCTTCTTGTTTTCTCCTTCTCTCATTGTGACAAATGGGTTTTAATAAAAGCTGACAGAGCGATGAAATTAAAGGCGCGCATCCCATGGCCAGCTCTAGCTTCAGCCTTCGTGTTTGCACTGACATGTTTAAAACAGGGTCTTAATTCAGTTGCCCATGAGTGTCTTACATCACCAGGACTCCTCAGTGTTATCATAATCATTATTACTAGTGGACACTGTTTTGTTGTAAAAAAATAAAATAAAATAAAATCACGGTAACAACTGGCAACAGAGGAGACAAGCATTTAGCTTCCCCCTTCGTCCTTGTGCCAACAATGACCCCTATAAAACAGTTTATTCCATTGACCCTATTAGCAGATATTAGGCCCCATCTCCCATGTTGCCTCATTATAGCCCCAGATCATAAAGAGAGGGGGTTGGGGCAGAGGAGGTGGTTGGAGACAGAAAGGGAGTGCGTGTCTTTTTTCCAAGGGAATCCTTCCATAAGGCATAACTGACGTGGAGTACTTACCCACGCTTTGAGAGCTCTTGCTCAACATTAAAAAGCATTGTTTTGTTGGATTACGGAGCCAGGAGGGGAACCTAATCCCCTAATTTTTAATCTCTCCTGATTCCAGCAGGATGCATAAGAGACTGGGTGTGCTGCCCTGACACAGCTTGGGTAGGTGGGTTACAGACGTGCAGAGGGGAGGAGGGGTGAAAGATAAACAAAAAGGTTTCTTAACAAAGGACATATGATATTATTGGTGGGACATGAGTCTGTGCCTTTGAAAACCTTGTGAGGCAAATATAAAGAAGTTGTTAGATGTCACAACAGAAGACACTTCAAGATGCAATGAAGTCGTAGAAAAGTTGCCGAAGTCAAAAGCAAAATCAATTGTTAAAAGATAGCAGCTTATGACTTCCTGGTAACAGGAATAATTCCAAACCTATTTACAGGGTGTGCACTGTGCAACATTAAATATCATTCTGTGACAGTGATAGCATATCCTTCTCCCAAAACATTTCTGCTTTGTCACTTCATACCCTTTCCACCATGAGTCTGGGTGTGTGGATAATTTCTCAGACAGCTTACGGTGACAAGCTTTAAGGACGGAGGGATAAGTTGTCTGGGAGCTCATCCCTATAATCTGTGAAGGATATACAGGGCCTCCCAAGGCAAAATACAAGGACTGTTCACCTGCAGTATTACCTAAATAAGATAAGAAGATGGCTGGGCTAGAACTAAAACACTAAAACACTTGCTGTAGGCCTCCTGTGTATCCAGTGCACACACACACACACACACGTATGTATGTATGTATGTATACACACATATATATATATATACATACATATATATACAAACACACAGTATATGATATATACTGTATATATGTGTTATGTGTGCAAGTGCATGTGTATGTGCACGTGGGACTTCAAAATCCAGTTTTCAGTTTTAAAACCTTGCTACATCTACATTTGAAATGTAGCATGGAAGAAAGACATCACATGGATTTAACTGAAGGACTCTTTCACATGTAAAGCTGTCTATAGAACTCGCAGAAGGTGGAACAGGAAGGACGCAAACCAGGGGAAGAAAAGGGAGGGTGGTCACAACACAACAAACACACGAACTTTGAAATTATTGTGTCCAATCTCGAAGTAACCTTGGGCTGCTTCCAGCATTTCTGAGAGAGTGAGTGAGCGACAGAGTTTTGGAGTCGGGCCAACGCGAGTCTTTTGTGCCAGCAGCCGCCACATTCCAATCAGCCACGGATATTTATACTCAGGGCCTAATTGAAAGCTTGGCTTGTGAACCATCTGCATGCACTCACACTCCAACTCTCTCTTTAACACACACACACACACACACACACATATGCACCCACACCCATACACAGACAGACACACTCCATAGTGCTTTACTATCCCAGACACAGCCAGCTTTGACCCACAGAGGAGAGGCCAGACTTTGACAGTTAACGCAAGAGGCGAGAAATGAGGGAGACTTATGGCAGAACCACGGCTAGCAAAGGGTAAATTAAGAATTTTTTTCTGTGCATTGATAGTTGCCACCTTTACTGAAAGGCAAAGGGACAGTTTTTAGAAAGTAAGTCATTGTCCTGAGCCACTGGCCTACAAAATAACTTAGAAACCCAAATACTTGCTGCTTCTATAATCTTCCCAGCCACCAAAGTAAAATGTTACTGTTTTATGCTTGTGGAAAGTGCAGCTACATGGATCTCAACATTTTGACCCAAAAGTGGCCAGTCACTCCCAGGCTGTCACAATGACATTATGTTGAGACTGTATTTTAAGTCGACAGAATTTGTCTTCATCACACATATAACATCACACATTTCTTTAATCCACTAGCAGATATTTGGCAGTTGGACTTCAGTGAACATCACCATCATATGAGCAATCAAGTCCCGGAAGACAGAATGTAGGAATAAGGCCACCGACCCCATCCCCAACTGCCTCCCCCCACCCCCAACCGCCCCCGGAGTCTATAGACTGGTGCGTGCAAAGTAGGAGATGACTGAGACGGTTGAGATTCCCTGGAGAACCCAGATCAGGAGGAGATAGTAGGAGGAGGGCAGCACATGAGAAGAAGAAGAAGAAGAAGAAGAAGGAGAAGAAGAACTGCAACAACTTTTAAAGAACAGTGACTAAGGGTTGATTGGTTCAGTGAAATTGAGAAGACAAAAAAAGATGATTGGATGACAGCAGTGACATTGAAACTGAGGAAGAAATTCTTTAACAGCATGGGAAATGATGACATTGGTAAACCTTTTTACCGCTTTTGAGAAATTACACAGAACAAAAAAGAATAGATCTTCCTTACTGAAGTTGTCTCAAAGGTTTTTTTTTTCAAAAACAAAAAAAACAAACAAAAAAAACCAAACAACTGTCTTAACTGAGAATTGGACCAACAGTGAAGTGCAGACATTAATGAGTCTATGACCTATCTAAAGGACCCACTAACAGCTAGCTGTTATGTAACTCCAGCACTACTGTTGAAAGAAAAAAAATACATACAGAAAGAAAAAAAAGAGCAGCCCTTGAAGGTATCTGTTTACCAGAAGAAGTCTTTCATCACCATTTCACCTCAGCAAGTCTGGATGGTCTCACACAAGAGTTTAATCAAAATTGTCAGGACAGAAGGTCTAAAGCTTATTCTGGTGCAAAGACTCACTTGTGTATTTTGCCTCGAGTAATTAAATAGTTTTGGGGTTTTGGATAAACAAAACACAGAAATGTTTAAGTGTGCAGAACGCCGGAGAGTTAAAAAACAAACAAATGTCAATTTTCAACCAAATAATAACTGCAAATTCACTGAACAAAGCCCGAGTTCAGATTGTACACAACATACAGTCATGTCAAAAAGAGAATGCATCCTAGTTTTATAAGGAGGTTTTACAAATCAAGACATAATGAAAAAAGAAATAAAATAAAAAAGTCAAATAAATGAATGACCTGTATCTTATTAATTAAATTAATTTTTAAAGGCTGGTTGTGTGAAGAAAAAAAGAGAAGAAATAAAAAAAAATAAAAAAAGGTATATTACAAAGCATATTATAAATTAGATTAGTTTAATTATTTATTTCACAAAAATAAGCCAAAAATGCAGATGTAATGCATGAAAAACAGCTTCCAGAGGAAGGACGAGGAAGTACTGTAGCTAATCAAATGCAATCTATGACATGATCATCAAGTTTGATCACCTTAAGAGGTTTTGGCTCTGTGTTGACATGTAGCACTCAAGTGTGTGTTAACACAATGCCAAGGAGGAAAAAGATCAGTCATGATCGTAGAGAATCTAAATACATCATATTACAGAAAGAAAGATTATTCAGAACTGGAAAACATTTGGGAGATTAATCAACTTCCTTCACAATCTTCAGAGAACTGCTGAAAAACTTAAAAACTCCATCTCAGACTCTGCAGGCTTCAGTTTTATACATGCAAAAATTAATGACTGTATTAGTTGAAAAATAGTCTTTTGTTTTTAAAAAGAACACAAGAACATCATTTAGGTTTGCAAAGTTGGCTCTGAACACTTGACAAGAGATGACCTTGTTTTATTTTGCAGCTACACGATAATAATTCTAATTCTCACCTGCAAATTCTACAAGAAAGGCTGAAAATGTAATGTCAGAATACAGTTCAGATCACAACCTCATTGCAATTCTGTTGTAAGTATCATGATCTTAGTTCGATGTTGTGTTTTTTTAAATTTTATTTTATTTTTTGTGTGGATTTTTTTGGGGGATTTTTCTTAGTTTCCTGATTTTGTTACTATGCGTTTTACTTTAAAAGTGTGTTCCTTTGATCATTGAGTTATGTTTTACTTCCCTGGTCCAATCTGTCCTGATTGTTTGCATCTATGTTCCACAAGCCCCCGTATCTGCACATAGTTTTGTCTTTACTTTCCTCCTTCCTGCTCCGTCGCGTTTCCCACCCTGTGTTGCTGCCCTGCTGTTTGGCTGTTTTGTCTGAAGATGTTGCACCTTTGAAAATTAAAAGACTTTTGCCAGCGATTCTGTCTCCTGGTCTCCTTCGTTTGAGTCCGTGCCTAAATACTAGGGATGGTCAAATGAAGTTTCATAAATCAATGAAGCTTTCCAGGCCATTGTTTTTCTCAAAGCTTCATTATTCAAAACTTCATTGAGTGCTTACTAGTGACATCTGCTGCTAGTGTTAAACTGTGACAACTAAGTAATTCAAACAGATTTTAATTAAAAAAAACATATATAAAGATTTTCATTGAACCCTTGTACAATAACGATACAGTCTATTGTATCATATTTAACTCCTTTTTAATCCTAAACATGATTGGTACCCAAAGTAACCCTGTACAGTAACTCATTATTCATTCAAAAATATTTGTCTGGAGATGGTATGGTATCCACGAAGCAAACTACTTCTACTGCTACCAACTATCTACTACAACGTATGAACGCTGACATTCTTCATTTATCATCAGTCAAGCAGTTTTCAGTAAATTGAAGCAAGCATCAAAGCGGAGCTTCATCCGACACCCCCCCTTTCTAACTTGCTACACACCCCGAAGCCTCGGCTTCAACTGTCCAATCTAGAGATGGGAAACTCGATTCCTTTTACTGACTCGACTTAATACGAGTTACTCACCAAATGAGTCATTTGAGTCACTGAGTCAGGAACCCAGAGTGTACTCAGCGTGAACCCGGGAGACAATCAAGCAACAGCTCTACGTACTGACTGCAATGGTGGCGTAAACATAAGATTTAAACATAAATTTTCAGAATTCAAAGAATACGGGCAAAAAAAAAAGAAAGAAAGAAAAAAACAAGTTTTTTTTTTCACATATGGCAAAAATTTGTTTTTTAATATCAATAACATGATGGTGAAAGGGCTGAAGCAGTTAGAACAGGAGTCACACAGTCATGAGATGTGGTCTGCTCTTTGCAGTTAGCTAGCTAGAGGTAGCTACAGAACGAGTTAACAGAGACGAGGAATCATGACTCATAAGTTAAGAACAACACGCTTATATAGTCCCTTTCCAGTACACAGACCACTCAAGGCGGTTTTTTAACACAAGCAGCATTCTCTCGCTACCACACAAACACGCAGACAAACTAGACGGGTTTATTTAATAGTGTTAATAATTACTTCGTGGTTTGTGTAAATGACGCCTACCAAACAGACTAAACGCTGTCAGTAAAACGATTCCCGACTTCTGAACGCTGCGTTCGTACACAAACAACTCAAATCTCAACGAACTGAAGCAACGTTGTAAGAAGACTCTGCAATGTTTCAAGAGACTGATAAATCATACGGAAAACAGGTATTTCAAGTTATACCTGCAAAGGTTTTATCTAGAAGCTATTGCATGATACTTCACTTTTCCTCACTGTTGTGTTAAATAAATGATGACAATATAATAAGTCACATGTTGTTGTTCATCGGAAGTTTGTACTTATGTAATTTTAACACCTAAAGTTCATGTGATTTTATTAAGTCTTGATACATAAAACCTTCAAAATGAAAGAGGCTGGACCTTTTTTCTCAAGTCTGTAGAGCAGACAAGCATGGGAACTTGACTTTTTATCTCGCGGTAATTTTGACAAAGTGAGCCAACAAACCTGTACTCAGAAATACTGCACAGGTGAAAGGCTCTGGCAGTTGATAAAAGGAACTCAGCACTGTTGTGAGATAAATGACCTGATGATTGATTACCGCCTGCAGCAGAAAAATGAGCAACGCACAAAACCAGTGGGTAATATTTGTGTCATGAGCATTTTCTCACAGTATGCTCTTTATGCTACACGCTTCTGACTGGATTTTCAGGGTCACTGCTGTATTTCAGACGAGTTTTGAAAAGTGTACTCAAACTTAGACTAAATGAGGAGTAATGGTTATATTATGCTAAATAGCTCAAGAAGGTATTTATGACAGGGATAAAGAATTAGCTCAGGACTGGACAGGAAATTGCTAGCTAGATGTAAACTGATTGCTGATGATCATAAGTAAACTTAAATATATTCCAAAAGTATTTGACTAACCGCATGCCAGACAGCAAGCCAAATATTTGGAGGGTTTGGATGGTGAAAGACAAAGATCAGCCACTGAAATGCACCACAGACTCATGGGATTTGGTAACTAAACCCACTGATTAATGCACAATTAGTAGCATGTTTTGTGATTTAACGGGGCAGGTTGATAGAGTTTGCAGCTTTACTGAGGAGTGTGTTAAAGCTCTTGGCGGATATCCAGCTGGCCCTTTGCTCATCTCTGGGACGTGTTAGGCTTTTTCTGCCAGCTGGCACTGAAACACACCACCATGTTCATTCATGACAGGCATTTCCAAATACTTGTGAACAATCTGGTGATTCTGAATGCTTTTTTTCAAATGAAGTTATGAAAGAAGCAAAGTAAAAAGGGAAAAAAAAAAAACAATCAAAAAGACAGAGAGAGAGAGAGAGAGAGAAAAGGAACAAAGTGCACCTTTCAATGTGTTCTAAGCCAAGGACATTTGGGACAACTTGGAAAAGTTTACTCCAAACACTGCCCAAAAACATTAATTTTGTGAGACGGTTCATATTTACATTGCTTCAAAAACATAAGTAAAAAAGAAAAAAAAAAGCTCACATATTCACTGTTCCTGTCACATACTGCTGTAAAATGTTAACCGTATTCAGGTTTGAAGTAGCTTAAAGAGGAAAATGACAAAATAAAGTAAAACTTTAACACACTCTAAAGTAGTTCAGTCAAAGTGTGATGGATGCTTGGTAGCGTGGCTAAAAGCTTCTTTTTAAATATGTGAAAAAAGCCTTTTAAAGAATATATATATATATATATATATATATATATATACACA
>JBAMYA010000008.1:14809938-14828979 GCA_037176975.1 Arrhamphus sclerolepis
CTGCATGGCTTTTCTTTCTTTCTTCTATTCCCTTTTCAGATAAAAGATAAATGTGCTTCGATTCAATCACATTATAAAGGGACAAAACGTTTTCACTGCTTCATGTTGTGAAATTTGTCACTTTGTTCAGACCCAACTATGTCGTTCAGCCAGCTGTTCAAATTTGCAGGGTTCTGTTACATCACAGCTGCAGCGCAGAGTAAAACTACCTATTATTCATATTTACCTGCATTTCAACCTCAAATCATGCTGCATTTGTTGTGCTTTGAAAGTGGGAAATAGAAACACTTTATTCCTGCTCTTTACTCTGACATTAACAGCAACGTTTTCATCTGCAGATTATCAAGTTCACTTGAGTGTAGAATATGTGAAAATGTATTTACTTCTGAAAAAAAGTATAGACTTTGTCTCCTTTAAAGATTCACAGATACAAATTGAGTTAACCGCATCACTGTAGACGCCCTGCCCCCGAAAAACAAGAAAGAAAGATAAAAAAAAGAAAACCCTGAAAAGAAAATTGATGAAAAAAATGTTTAACAGTCTAACTTCAAACACATTAAACACATTTCCGAGCAATTCTCTGAATACGCTGTACTTTGACTTTTAGTTTTTTTTTTTAAAAAGGGAATTAAAGTAGAACAAAGTTTTAAGTGTGTTAATTCATCTAAAAATATTCAATCTGCAAAGTAACAGCAATTACCAGGTAAACAGATCTAAAAATAAGAATGTTTCCATCTGAAATTGAGTGTAGCAAAAGCACACAACTGACACATTGCCCTTGGATCAAAACACTTAAAAAAAAAAAAAAAAAAAGCCAAAATACAACAGTCAGGATGTAGGAATTACACTTCATACACTTCACAGAGACCACAGAATATTTGTGTACTTTATGAAATTGGAACAAAGTGATACAGGATGTGGATGGAGCCTACAGGTCTGCTGAATCACTGCTCGGCATTTTACGAGGGAGCAGACTCATTGGCACGCTGCTTGGGAGATGGGGATAGCCAGCCAAATGCAAAATCACGTTTTTGTGTGTCTTATGCTGGTGATAAATCAAAACACCAAACAACAATTAGCACTCTGTTGACACTCTATGCACACACAACTGTTTATACAGGGAGTCGGCCAAGTGATGGAAACCCACTGTACTGGCTTGCCAAGTGCATCTACTGTTACCAGTGGTAGGAATCCATACACTTGTTGTATAAGCTTGTGAAAACAAGTCCCATGTAAACTGTGTTGTATAACAAATGACAGGCATTGCAAATTTACACTACATACATGCTGTAAGAAAGCACAAGAGACGATGAATCCCCAAATGATTAAATCACTACAGGAATATGAACTCTCTGCAAATGCCTTACAGGTCAAACATACAGCAGCGCCCCCCCTTCTTTACATTCACTTGGAAATTGTTTGCTCAAAGCGATCGCACATACTTCAATAACAACAGAGATAAACAACACTCATCCGGTCTAATCTCTCCACGGACCAACCAGCTCAATCAATTAATTACCTAGACTCTGCATTTTACTTCAGGGCACAAGTAATCATCTTTAAATATTAATTTGGCTTTGTCCAGGGAATGATACCAGGGCCTTGTTGTTGTCTTCTCATTTTCTTGTGAGTCAGAAAGTGGCCTTCTTTAGGAGGTAAAAGGGAATAGCAAAAGAAAGCTTTTTGATTTAATTAAAGAAAGGAAGAAAAAAATACACTTTTAATTTAATGATCACAAACAGGACACGGGATCATTCCTGACCATTTCTCTAAGATTTCAAGGAGAAATGCTGAAAGGCTTCCTGAGAAAGAAAACTAAAAATTCTTCAAATGCCTACTAAAGTTTAAATCGAGTAAGACCCAGTTCCATTATGTTCTTTGATTTAATTCATAAGATTAATCATGTATTTGATATTAGTTTCAAACATATGGTTGAAGCATTGTTAAAGATCAAAGAAGGAATTTGTTTGCAAACTATCCTGTCTGATAAATTACTATTTTATACAGAATATACTTCTATTTGTTGGTGGGTAAAGACAGAAATTGGACCCAAAAATCAGAGCAAATATTGTGAATTATATAAAAATGACAAAATAAAGATATGGGGATTTACAGGACATGCCTCCTGACCACCAGCAGTGGTGCAAAACACATCAACAACAACATCTCAGTTAAGATCAGGCTTGTCTTCGTTTAGCCTGTCTTTAATAATTAACCTATTACATTTATTTGCAACTCTCCACCACAGAGATACCCAGGTGAGTTGAGTTTCTCTGGGGATGAATGCTCAGAGGAGGTAGAGCAGATTTCACCCCTTTTTTCTTCTCTCTCGTGCTTTGCAACAGTGTTTGTAGCCTAGAGCAAAATAAAGAGAAAGAAAAAGTCAGATTTGGCCTCTGTCCACCTTACCTGCACAATCTCCTGCATCAGCATATTTCCCAGAGTTCCACAGGGCCAAAAGCAAAGAACAGTGGAACTTGAGGCATTGAACTGGGAAGCTAATTGGCTTGTGTTTCAAATAGCCTGATTTCTATTTTATTTCAAATAGAACATAGCCGTGAAATGTCTATACACAACCCCCCCCCAACAAAAAAAAGGTTAATTTCAGCAGTTTGACAGTGAATTTGAGTAGTTAAACTGGCACTCTATCTGGTTCTTCTGCTTAACTTCACTACTTGTAAGATTACTGATCTTCTCTCCAGCTATATGTGATCAAAGGCTTAATTCAGATCAAACTTATATTCAAGACAAGAGCATTTGCAAACATATGCATATGCTATAAAGTATGTGCAATTAATGTATATTTGAACACAGGTGCTGTGTAAGCATATGCAAACAAATCTAAAGTCAAATATACCATTTTCTTTAATCTTTGTATATCTGCTGCTTATTTTATGATCTGACCACAGCTTCACTATATGCCAAGATGGGGGTGACACAGAGGAGCTTAAGAAATTGCCACTGCGTTGCCAAGTCCTGGGAGGGAGGAAGAGTCGGAGCGGCTTAAAGAGAGTTCTAACACCCCTGCTGCACAGACTGAGAAACCCCAGAGGGTAAAGGGTGAGAGGCAAAAAAGAAAGAAAAGCGAAGGTGGGCAAAAGCATATCAAGAGAGGAAGCACAGGAAAGAACATGCAAGATACAGAGGCACAGGGAGCTGGAAAGAGTGAGAGGCAGAGCAGAGAGTACAAAAATGAGGGAACAGAAGAGGCTTGATATGATTTCAATGGAATGTTTGTTGACAGTGCTCCGTGGCCTGGGGCCTTGGGATAAATGATTGAACACTGCGCCTGTCAAAGCCAGAGGATTTCTGTAGGCTTGTGTTTCTCTCCCCGCTTTTTTGCTGAAGGGAAGGTAGCAGTCAACTAATTGACACAGAATTAAGCATGAAATGCACTAAGCGCAGTCCTCTCCTGCCATGGCTAGCCTCTCCGCCAAAGTGGAGGCTTCCAGCCAGTTAAAGGCTGCAGATAAAATAAACATACGCCTATGTCAAGATTAAATCAGGGACATGCAAATATACAAGTGTAAATACATATGGAGAAAAAGAAGAGGAAGATAAACATCTAAGCAGATGGTCCACTATTCACTTACACTCAAGTAATTCAGCATTTTAACACCCACACTTAGACAAGCACTCACAAGCACATCAGCAGAGGAGGTAAACAGACACAAGGTAGAGTATATTCACAGAGTACATCAGTAAAGAGTATAAATGTTCTCTGTGACAAATTGCTCCATGAGAAAGTAATCCTTCAAGATTAACAGTGTCATTCTCTGCCACACCTTGTACATTATGTTCACGGGGCTGCGATTTAAGCTATAGGCTTCTGCTTTTGCCTGAAAAGCCGAAGCGCATGGGAAAGCAAAAGAAACTAAAAAGAGGACAGAGCAAAACCACCTGGACGGACAGTCGGAGAAAAGTAATGAAATAATGAAAGAAGAATGAAAGCAAAGAAGAAACAATAACAGCATCAAAACTAATGTATGTAGTAATCAGCGCCACTGTTCAAACACATGAAGGTGGGCTTTAGTTTTCTATTTCTTAGCCTGTGATGGGAGCAATATATGAGCTGATTTAGGTTTAGCAGCACAGACCTTTAGCAGCAAATGAACAGTGCTGACGTTTGAAGCTTAGCCAATGAAGCTCTAGAATACAGGCAGACTCACCTCATTAAAACCTGAAGGTGCAACAACAAGAACTACAGGCCCAAGCTGCCGGCATTGGAGAAGGGGCACTAGAAAAAAAAAGGCTCCGTGAACCCTGAACAGAGATCATGTTAGCCATGTCTCCACATGCCTCTGCTGACCATGGTGATGCCCTTGGTGAAGGACTTGAGGCAGGAAGAGAAGAGAAACTGTGGGTCCAAGAGCCATCTTTTGCTGACAACCAGCCAGTCACATGTCCTGTCTCGGACACAACAGTAGATGAAGAGAAGAGGAGGAGGTGCAGAAGGGGGTGAAAATGAGGGAAAGTAGAAAGGTGGGTGGACTGGCAGTCAGATCCCCAGGGTCAATTATCTCCAAGAAGGAGTTACCGCAGCCAGCATTCTGCATATTATTTGCAAAGCAGCAGCAAAGGTGCACCTGAGCTCAGCTACTGAGTGCCATTGCACAAAGGCAATTAATGTCTTCCTTCAATGACATGTGCTCCTCATTGTGACAGTGGTTGGACGGCTCTAGGTCTGGCCGATGGGCTGGAAGGGAAGGCCTTCATCTCCCCAAAGAGATGTATTTCTGTCGACATCTGAGGATCCTGATTTTAGAAGCCTGAACTCACATCCACTAGAGATTCAAAAGATAAACAAAAATGCCAAACTAATAATGTCACAATTGTATGAGCATTCTGACATGTGTGCTGGAAAATCACATTACTGGGATAGCCACAAACGCACCAAACTGCATTGTCTTATTTTTAACCGCTAAACACTAAAATCACACAAAAAAAACCTCTGTCATCTTTCTTAGCTGCTGGTAACTGTTACACAAAATAATCTATTAGAATTACAAAACAGTAATTCTCTACGTTGGCCTTCTGAGTTTGTCTCTTATGGATTTGTGTCTCTACATACTGTATAGTTTTTATATCGCAGTTTTTGGGCAGGATGACCAACAGAAGAAACATCTTGTTCTTGATGCTGACTCAGTAAAGGCAGTAGCATCAGACCTTTCTTCTGTTTAACCAGAAAGGACATGCGAGAGACCGGGGGATCACGACATACTCCGAGATTCTCACCAGACTTACGTATGTCTCGACTGGTCTCTCTGGTCTGACATAAGCAGCTACGATGTTCATGTAAGTATTATGTGAGCAAGTCTCCCCATCTTTGTCAGGGGTGAATTGTGATAAAAGCAGCAGCTGAATCAACCTGTTTCTCTTGGTTGTTAAATAGAACTGGCAGTTTCTCTCCACGCCCTCTTTCCCTTTAATCTGTAATGACATCGCATGTTAGAATCATTGAAGAGCCAAGAGTTTCCTTGGATGTTCAAATAAATTTTACAAATAACTTTTCAAACAAAGTTTCCTGAGTACAAGCAGACAGTACTCGCTTTGACATGCTCTCCGCAAGTCCACCATCTTTTTGTTTATTGTGTCGGCCCTCCATGTTTCCTTCTGTTGTTTCTCCTCAACTCTCTTTTCTTCTTGTATCCCTCTCCCACCAACTTCTCCCTCCCACCGGCTGGCTGGAGTCTGCTGTATGTCAGTGGGTTACACAAACAGACATTAACACACAGAGATTGAGGAGTGCCAATTGAAAATTGTGCTTTATTTCATCTGTAGTCACATGCACTCTGAGAAAGTGAGGTCACAAACACAGTTCACATCCACGCTGCCGCTTTGCTGAGAAGTAGTGTTGAACTGGATGATGATCAGACTAATTTGGACGGTATTTGATTGAATTGAATTGGGTTAAATTGAATTTCTCTGGAATGAACTGGACTGTGTTTGCTGAACTTGTTTTAATGAGTGTCTATGACATTTGTTTTTAACTGTCACGATGCAAATAAGCTGAATTAAACTGCAGCTTTTCCAGCATGTCAGTACATTTAAACGTTGCTATCCTTTGCAGACAAATATTTTAACAAGCTGCAGCAACTGGCAGCAACAAGAAGAAGCTGCAAGCGAGTACTTACAGGGAGAGCAGGGGACAAAGCTGTGCCAAGTGAGTAAGAACATAGAAACTGACACAACTTTAGAGGTGAAACATATAGCACTGGATTATATCTACACATATGGTACTGTAATTGTTTGAATACTGATATAAAAGTTTGTACACCACAGTACAGGTACTCTTCCTGTATTGCTACAGACAGACAGCTTGCCCATCTGTCTCAAACACTGCTTCACTGCATGTCCACTTTCAAGTAAAGAGCAAAACTGTCTTTATAGAAAAAATAAAATAAAAACCTGGACCCTGTCTCAGATCTATCTAAATCTGTTAGGTTTGAGCAAGTCAGGCGTTTACTAGGAGCAGCTACCTTTTCAGGTAGCCACAAACCTACTCACAAACACACTGCTCCTTCCTTTCTGTTCTTTGGCCAAACTCTCCAGAGGGAAGGTCATTACTGCCTCTCTGCGCTGACTCTCGAGGAGCAGAGGCCACAGCCTGCCCCCTCTCCTTCACTCTGCTTCCCACCAGGAGAGAGGATGAAGTCTGCTCAGCTGGACTTCCTAAGCTCTGATGGTGGCCTACCTCGACAGCCTCCAGTCTCAGCGATGAAGCAACACACACGGTCCAGGCGCATTTACAGAGACAAAGTGACAACTTCTTGTTGTCTCCATCTCAGGTAACAGTCTTCACACAATTTTGTGGACATCACAATTAGATCAGATTTATAAATCTGGCATTCATTTAATGAACTTCTCTTTCGATCATATTGTTCATTTTTGCTGACCTGTACAGGTAAAGACAATGACAGAAAATTGATATCAGTGGGTCAGAGATTTAAATAATTCAATGGGCCAATAATCACTGCATCTCTTTTAAATAAATGTAAAAAATGTGTTAATGGTATTTTGATCTATTTAACTTCACAGACAACATGCTGAGCTGAGGATGATGATATAAATAATACGTAAAAGCATATGAGCTTACATAAGTAAGTCTTTTAATATGGTTGGACATTTGCGCTGTACATTAACTATGTGGGAGATTAGTCAGTATGACACTGATGTCAGCAAGTGTGTTACTGTGTAAGAAAGCCACAACCTTCCATGTGACCTCGTGGCTGCAGGGCATTGCAGCTAAGACTGCTAAAACAGGGCAAATGAATGTCATTCATTGCATTTGGGTGCGGAGGAACATGCAAGCATGGGCGTACACATATTCAACAGATCCATCCTTCCGATCACTGCTCCCTATAGCCCCGGAGCTCACAATGAAACCCAGTGTGTCCCTCAGTGGGAAGTCTGTGCTCTCCTCCCTGACCATTCCCATTCATTCAAGACAGAAATAGACATTGCTTTGCTTCCCTGCTCATTCTCATAGTCAACATGTGGTTGGGACAAACTGGATGAACAACTACTTCCTCCCGCCTGCCTCAGTTAACTGCCGTTCTGTGTTGTGGAGCTTGCCACTGAGAAAAAGCACACGGGGAGTTGGATTTGGCTTGCAATGCAGAGGTGGGGAGCATGTGTGTGAGTTCCAGCAAACACACTATTCACACACACACATATTCACACACCCACTTACAGCAAAGATAGCTGGCTTTTGGCAGTGGCAGAATTATTATGGCGAGGTGAATATTACCCCTGTGGGAGTTCATTTACCTCCAGCATATTCACTGAGTTTCTCTGTGTTTTACTGCTCCTCATAATCTAAGCCAACCACACACATTCACGCACACACAAACACACACACACACATACAGGCACTTCTATCGCCATATCACACACTATTTTTATGTCCACGAGGGTTGTCAGGGTTATTATTGCAATCATTATGGGATGTGTAAAGCAGTCAGATCCCCCCTTCCAATCCCATCCTTTTTGTTTCAGTTCTGAATTGGGGAGACCTTTCATGAAAGGTTGCCAGAGCTTTCCTTCTCCAGCTTCTTTTTATTATTAAAGCATACAGTCAAAACATAATCACTTACGTAAACATTCACATATTCAAAGTAGTGGGTTTATATTTTGCAGCTTGTATTATTGCAACGCTCTTCCTGGTATTTAGCCTGTAAAGATCTCTGATGGACTTCTTTTGTTGTGCTGTTTGAGGTCTCTTTGCCCATTGTGTTAACAAGTCATTAAAAATTGAGGGGAGTTGGGCAGGCCAGGAGACACTGCATATGTTTGGAAGCATTATTATTATTAAATAATCATGTTTGTCTCCTAAATTGAGAGTGACTCATGCCACAATATCAGTAATTAGGTAAATTATTGATGGGCTAGTGGGTGGGTGAGAGGAGAGTTGGTGGTGGAAATGGAATTGCCAAACCCAATTACTGTCTTTTTCTGAAAGTGGCCCCCATTAGGTTTGTCACTTATACTACCAAATGGCAGCACTAATAAACATGAAAACCAGAACTTCACTCCTTAATACATAGTAAGGTGATTAATATTTTAATTATCATGCATTAAATGACCTATTGCTTTGGCTGAGAGTGAGGTGTAACAAAAAACAAAAAAACAAAAAGAACTTGCTAATTTGTGGTTGAACACAAATTGTAACAATTAATGTGATGATTAATAACAGAATACTCATTCATAGTTTTATCATTACAATAAATTTTCGAAAGGTTATGATTTAAAGGGCATCCTGTTAAATCCACAGCTGAAGTAGTTGTGCTGGTGAAAATACAATGAAGAATACAAAAGCTGTGTTTGTGTAAAAGGGGTGGAGGAAAACTTGATGCACGTAAGAATTTAAAATGTGGTTTATTGAGAATCAGAATCACAAATTTGAGAAAAAAAAAAGTCTTTTCTTTTTTTTGAATCTGTCTTTGTGCCTGCATACTGATGTTGTTTAAGAACTGTTTATTTGTCAAAATGTTTTAACATATTGATTTTTGAGTTAGATTCTTGAGTCAGTAATCAAAATGGAATGGTAACAATTATAGCAGGAAAAGCCATTGCTTACAGCTTCCACACTTTGGATTGTATAATGTTTTGGGGAAGATGGAGCCAAATGACATTCATTTATTATGCAAGGTTTCCAAAATGAAAGTTGAGTACATTAGTTGCGTCACAAAAGTCTTGGCCAGAGTTGCAAGAAGCTGAACAAGCTTCATAATTGAATTGTGTGACAGCATGACAAAGCAGGGTTGTAAGTTAGCTTTTTGGATGTTATTAGCCAGTTGTTATTTGTTCTTTTGGGCGGCGCATTTGAATAAATCAGAGACTGATGTAGCAGTCTGCTACTCATTGGACATCAGAGTCAGACTTACCTCAAGTAAACCTGCAAGCGCAGAGTAAAGGGACTTCCTCCTTCAACTAATACCTATAAACCCCTCTCTCAAGGGGGCTTGGTGTCTCCCATCCACAGCATGAATAAAACAAGTTGTTATTCTTTTCTAGACAAACATCCTCCAAGTGCTCGCAAACAAAGGGGGAAAATGATGCCGAGCTTTGGTTTTCCTCCAGCAATGGCTCTGGAGATGGGCTCCCCAGACACTTGCTGGGCTCTGCAAAGTGTGTCCTACACTGTACAACATGTCTTCTTTGCCAGGGGCACAGGATGGAAATTCTTAGCATAAACAAAATCAACTAAGTATCTTGTAAGGTTTGTTCTCAGTTTAAACAAAGCATATTATTTATACGCATCATCAATTTCTACATGTAGAGGGTATTATGAATCAAATTCCCCTCCAACACGTGAGCTGTTGTTTGTTCATATGAGCTGTGCTAGTAAGTGAATCATTAGGAGACATCACTTTGGCACATATTTGACATAGAGGCTGGGAAGGTGCACATTAGCCAACGCAAAAGGTTAAGCATGGCAAAATGAGAACGGAAATGTGGCGAACAAATTGAGAAATTAGCAATGTACTGGTGGGGAAAGTCTCTCAGGACCATGTGTGGAGGCAAGACCTATTATGGTGCATGGCACCAGGCAGCTGGGTGGTAATTATCCTCCTGTGTTTAGCAAGACACCCTTATGCAGGGCAACATACAGTTCTCCCTTAACTGCTTAGGAAGTGTGAGGCTGGAGTGTTGGGAGCTTTTTAGTGGGATGATACTTTGAGTGAAAGGCAGTTTCCTTGGTGGAGGCAAAGCCAAATCAGTTATAGTTGACTCTGGTTTGTGATGCAGGTGCATGACCCACAGCATTCTGCCAGGGAGACAGAGGTGGCCACAGAGTGTAACTTGATGTCTTTGGGGAAGGTGAAAGAATGACCCCATGAAGATCCAGCTGTGAGCCTGCCAAAATGAGCCCAGATGTGCATGTACATGTGTGTGTGTACATGTGAGTCTTTTAGTGTCTCCATGTGTGCCCACTGCCAGCTTTGCACTAAACAGCTGGTTCCCACCATCTGCTACGCCTCTTCCTCATCACTAGAATGTGTACATACTGAATGTGTGTGTGTGTGTGTGTGTGTGTGTTCTTGGTCTCTTTTCCCTTTGCAATATCCACAATTAAATACATAATGCAGAAATGTAATATCGAACTAATTTTAGAGGTGATATTGCGCAGGAAAGCATACCACGTATTCAATATGTTTACTTTCAAAGAGGAGAAGTTTTACTCATGTTGTTTATTTTTGAAGTAATGAAAATGGTACATGTGAATTTCTTTTAAAGATACTCTATCTAATGTATGTTAGCTTTTCCCTTTGGTTGTTAATCATTTGCCCCAAGCAAGTCTATTCTATCAAACATATCCAAGGGAAAAAAAAAAGAGGAGAACTGGGAGGTTGGGGGGGTGTAGTATGCTAAAATCCACCCAAAACAAGACACATGAGACATATGGTTCTAGTGTTAATTAGGGAGCTGATATTAAAGATGAATCAGAGATGGAAGGAAGGTTGGAGGGAGAGAGGAGGAGGAAAGTGAAAGGGAAAAGAGAGAGTGAAAATCAGAAGAGAGGGAGGGAAGAGTGTTGATTTGAAAAGGGCCTGAGGGCAGCCCACAGGGCAGAAAGGGGAATGATAGACTGGCTAACCAGGCGCTGATCAGGCATGTGCAGCTCCGCGCCTTTCATCAATACTGAAAAACTAAAGTGGCAAGATAAGATCTGTTGGCTGCACACTTATGTGCTTCAAAGTCGGCCTAAAACATCATCAGATGTCATTTGATGTGAAGATAATATATTATGTCTTGTGATCTATTAATAGCAAAAACTTCAATTTTTCCTGTTTGTGGCTCAAAAGTGACAGTGAAAACTCATTTAATCTGTAGCACATCTGTGCACACACACACACTGCCCAGCAAGTAAGCTGCTCGGAGAAGACAGTAATGAAAAATGATGTTCCTTTACCCCCCCAAATTTGAAGAGGAGCAGTGGTGGCAAAAAAGCGAGTAATCTGTAATCGGAGAGATGTGGAGGAGTGCAGCGCCGCTAATGCGACTACAACCCGCTGTTCTCCGAGGAAGACAGTGCTGGAGGGGAGGAAGAAGATGAGGAGAAGAAGAGGCCGAGGGATGAGCAGGAGGAAGAACCCACATGGAGGTAGTCGGGGGATGGCTCGCTCCAAACATAGCAGAAGGTACAGAGCAAGGCGCACTGTGTGGGCCCCATTATTTTTATTCCCCATTCTCTTTTACGCCATCTCTCCTTTTAAAGACGGCGGGATTTTTCTCCTCCTCCCTGACATAAAAGTAAACAACGTTGCCTGCAGGCACAATTTTCCCGGCAACACAATAAAATGTGCAGTGAATTTATGATGGTCATCCATTAGCTCTTACCAAGGAAACATCACCCGTATCTGTCGTCCATCATTATAATAGAGGGTTAATGCACTGAATTTACATAAAAAAGTCATATTGTCTGCATGAATTATTTACACCCTCAGCTGTTTTTTCCAATTTCTCTCTTTTTTTCCCTTCTCTTCATCCTCTTGTTCATGGTGAGGGGGATTTTGGTCCAGAGTCTCGTGGAGTAAATCTGACAGTAAAATTCTGCTGTGAGGTGGTCCTATTGTTGCCACCTCACAGTCCCAATGTTTTTCTCCCTTCCAACCTCAGTCTCAACCTCTTTTCTTTCATCCCCACAGCCTTTTGTCTGTGATAGATGGTTGAATTGATGGCACAGTGATGAACTTCTTTATGGCCTCCTAATTGTCGCTTTGTCATTAAAGTATTTTATTCCACCTGTAATCACAGTTTGTTCCACCTTCCTAACTCTTTAACAGTACTTTCATGCATAAATCTACAATGTCAGGCTGATCAGAACTGGAACAATACAGCATTTGGCACAATTCTAAAATAATGACTCACTGGTCTAATCCATTGTTCACAAAACAATGTTCACGCTGGCTAAATCAGTGTCATAAATCACATGGTGCAGTTAAAATGATTCCATAATTTGTGGCCTAAACCAGCAATACAAACAAAATGATCCCAGTGCCAGTCGTCTTACTGTAAGTGAATTATCCCGATATCACAACCCTGTAATGAAGGCTTGTACAGTGCTAACAGTTGCCTCTCAGACCCCAGGGAAAGGCTCTGTGATTGAGCAATTATGACAAGCTCAATTACTGTCACCATATTATCATAGCTAATCCAAATCCACCATGCTGAGCCTTCCACCGCACTGATCACAGCACCTTTTTCACTGTCACTGAGGTGAGAAAGTGCTGCCACTGAAACCCCTTGTGCTCGCATGAACACACTAAAGTGAATATGTGGCAGATATGTCAGTCTGCGGCTCTCTGTTTCTATCTTTCTAGTGGGCGTCTCTGGGATGGATGTCTTAATTTTTTTCTAATTCTGCCTGACAGTGCCAGAGGCACTCTTGCGTGCTGAGCTAAATTTGTGACGCGCCTTGACAGACTGCAGGTTATGTGAGTTATCTGCTTCTCTGAAACTACCACAATGGCAGGCAGTTTCGCTGCTGCTACGGCTCATCCAGCTGTGCAGCGAAGCAAGCAGAGGCTCAGCGGGGACGGGGAGAAGTTGTGTAAGGTAAAGGCCATCCTTTACCCTCCTACCAATGTGAATCAATGACCTCACAGCCATACCGATAGTTCTCTTAAAGTACTGACAAAAGGAGTGAAAGAGGTCGGTCAAATAGATAAAACTTTGAGAGTGTTGAGGATAGATGCATTAAACTCTGTGTGATTTTTCATGTGTAAAACAGTGAACAGAGACAGAAATGTGCACATGCATTCCTTTTACCCACATATATATGGCCCCTGAGAACCATACCTCTGTGTAAGTATGCTTCCCTTTTATAAAAGTCAATTGTAAAATTTTACGCACATGCAAGAATATGATTTCCACTCCCTTCTTAACCATAATTGCGTGAATACTCCCTTAATTAGCTGTTTGCATATAAAGTCTTCATTTTGCAGCAAAACTAAATAAACATGACAGTAAAAGGAACAGCAAAGAAAAACTGAAATTTTATCAAACGAAGCTGAGACACTTTCAGTGATGTACAGAAAATTAGATCTGCTTCATTTGGTCTCTCAGTTCTAGAGTACAGAACAGAAAATGAACTGCTCAAAAAGAAAAAAAAAAGTCAAAGTGATCAGCTCAGTAAGTTGAGCGAATATGACCCAGCAGTGTTAAAAAATAAATTGCTTGATTAAAAATGAGCTGCTAAAAAGTGCACCAGCTGAAAGCATGGGAATTCTATATGCAACTGATGAATGGATAGTACTTTTTTCTCCTCTTTTCTTTTTTTCAATACAGAGTTTTTAGAGTGTAGGAAGATGTGACAAGATGAGTACATTCTTCCTGTGTTCTAGTTTGTCTGTCGAAAAAGGAGTACAGATGGTTGTATGCATCATTAATGTATATGGCTGCAGGTGTTTTACAGAGACATTAAGAGATATTCCACAGGTGTTAAAGCACATGAAAGGATCAACTGGAGATGAGTTTCAGGCACCACCCAGGCTCATATATCTCTTTTTTTTTGCCACCGCTTCCTCCCCTTCATAACTCTAACGCTGTGTTTTCTTTCCTCTGTGCTGTTGTTTATTCCTCTCACTGATATAGTTCTCCTGAGGGGCCTGATCCCTGCTCGCCTCCAGGCCTGGTTCTCAGTCCTGTTAAGGAGGTAGGGACTGGAGGTCAGAAACACAGCCACCTCCTCGGTCCGCATCGATCGTTTTAGGAGGTACTCAATGCAAGTAATGACCTGTTGTGGAGCCAGGTTAGGTTTATGACCTAATCACTTTCTGCATTGTCTTTTTTCATCTGTCAGAAAACGGCCTGAAAATTCCAATGGCTTCATTCATCTGCTTGTCAATCATGTTTCTTAATTCAATACATTTAAGTCTTGTGAGCTATGCAAAAATGACTTTTGGATATTGTAAATATGTAATGTGAAAACCCTTTGGGTTTTCTTTAATGTGAAGTATTATGAACTTTTGTGTATACTTCGTAGCTTTTTAAATCTTCCATTGGCTGCTCTTTTTACTGACTGCTTCCACTAGATTGTGATAGACAATTAAAAAAACCAGAACAAAATCACGTTCAGAACCTCTTTTTGTATACTTGAGAAAGGAAGCTAGCACTAAACCACCTTCACTCAACTTTCCAGCAAAGTCAACTTATCACAGACTTTGATGCAAAGTATCCCATGATGCTGAGAAGTGCTGAGAAGAACACAAGCATGTCCGCATACTGTACAAATAGGGTGGCAAACAAATTTGCATGTCAAAATAAAAAAATCAATGCGTTCCACCTCACCTAATGACCAATCTCCCTACTCGTGCTCTGGGGCTCTGATTAACATTCTGGGGGGTTCAGGAGAAAATGTTAGAGCAAAGCATTAATCTCTCTCAGCAAAAAAGCTTGTATCCTCTGACAGGTGGGTCAAAGTTGCCGTTTAATCTAGCCCATAATTTCTGAAATGTGCTGACAGAGTGTATTTTGATATATTAAAATACGGCTGCGTGTGAGAAAGCTCAAAGCGCGACACCTCAGCAGGAAGTCTGCGTCCCCAGCTCTGAGTTATAGCATGCTGGGTAAATGGGAGGAATTCAGCAGAATCCTGAAGGAAAGCAAGGCAACTGTGTCTGAGAGGCAGCTGAGTTTTTATTTATTTATTTATTTTTCTCTCATGTGATGCTGAAGTCTTTTTGGAGAGATGTGGCATCAGAATTGTATATGCACAAACCTATGTCATGCATAATCTCTATATTATAACTATATTACACTACATTACCAGTGGCTAACAAGGCAGCTCTTAATTGCACAACTGGTTCCAGCAGTTTGATTGACAATTTAACAAGAAATTTGTTATTAAAAATGCTTGAATTTATATTATGATCTAAACCTGCCAGAGGTATTTATTTGCTCAGTGGCCTGCATTTGACTTTGGTGGCCGCTGGCAGAGAGGTGGCTTCAGAGGAATCCTGCTTATCTCTGGAAAAATGTGTGCTCTTACCTCCAGCCCAACCTAGTGGAAATAATATCACACACACTAAGAGATCATGGTGTCAGGGTCAATTGTCCTGCAAAAGATGGGGGAGATGGGAGACATGTATTGATTTTTCATTTTGTTGGGGTAAGCAAGCATGTTGTGGCCGGGCGCGTGTGCAATGAGGCAGACAGAATGTGCCAGACTGCTTTTTGAGCTTGTCACCAGTGAGCTATCTCTGGTGAGAGACACCTTTAAAACAACTGGGGAAAAAAACAACAAAAAACTATTAAAACACAATCAAAATGTACGTGTGTGTGCCTTTTTAATTCCTATGAATTACTGAAAGAAAAAGAAAAAAGAACACAAAATGATGAGGATAATAATTTATCCTATTAAATTTTCAAAGCAAAAGGAGCTGAAGGGAAAAATTTGGCAGAAGATCCACAGAGGAAACTCAGCCAGCATCACCCTTAATGGGATGAGCCAGAGCTAGCCAGAACTGGCAGTTGTCTTTCAAACATATTACATTATGCTATCGGTCAAAAATGTATCTCAGCTATCATGCTCTTGCCTAACAGCAGCGAGCAATGAATGAATGCGAAAATCCAGAAACCTCTGTGTACCTTGCGTGATGTGTTCACCTTAAAACATCTGAAGTAGTTCATCACTACACAGAAGATTTGGCTCAATAAAGGGCCCAAGTGATTCCTATCAGGTCCTCTATTTCCTGGCTCTTGTTGATTTTGCAGGAGAGGACACTGATCCCAGTTTGGGTCATAACCTGCAACATGTACTCATAAATGTGCTTGTTCCAGTGTAACACAACAAAATGTCCACTTCTCATTCTTGGACATGACATGGTTTAGAAGCCCTTTCAGGGAGTTCACCTCCTGAATATACATGACCTGCTCAGAACTTGTTGTGCACCTCCATCTCCACATTCCTCTGCCTCTTGCACAACATCCGATCACAGCTCATGCATTTTGTTCATCGTTTCTATGCTCCTTATTTGCAAAGGCTACAGTCATGACGGTGGTCCGACAAGTGGGGTGGCGAACACAGCGGTCAACCAACACTCTCTGCACTCCAAGCACATTGATGACCTATACGTATGGTATTACACCTCCCCATCTCGCTAGTCTACACTAACATTTCTTGTGTGTGTGTGTGTGTTCTGAGGGTCAGAGTTGAACGTTGCTAGTATGAGCCCATCACTATCCTCTACCTCGTTCTGTTAGGAAAGGAAATGAGCAGAACAAGTCCTAAATATGAATAAAATCCTCTACTTTCTCCTTGCCATACAACAAAACTGTGGGTGCAGAGAAGACAAAAAAGAGAAAGCAGGAACCTCTGCAGATACAAAAACATATTAAAAATACATTTCTTTCCATTTATTTTTAACTGTCTAAACTGCACCATAATCGAGATTTTACACTCATTTCTCAATTAGTGAACAGCAAAACTAAAATAAAAACCTGTAATATAACAAATAAAATACACGTTTGAAATGTTTGATATATACGTTAGATATTATGCTCTTTGTCTGTGCCAATTTCCAAAGGTCTTAATAAAATGTCTGACACATTTTGGTCAAATTAAAACAGGGATAGTTTTCATAACTGCGGGGGAGTGGACTCCACACCATCTTTCATGGGTGTGTCTCTTTTTCGAAATCGGCGTTACAGCTTTATGCCACGCTCTTCAGAGATACAGCAAATGTAAGACTTGTGACCAAGCTCTTTGTGCAGCCAAGGAACTGATTAATAACAGCAAATGTGGTTTCAGATTTAGATATGGAGGAATACACTCTTTCAGAGGGCACTTGGATAATCCCAGCAGTGACGGGAGTCTTCTAGAAAAGAAAACTAATTAATTAACAAATGAAAGTTGGATCCTATTAAAGTCAACACTAGAGAGGACATAAGGAAGAGGATGGAATGGAAAAGGTAATTCTGCAAATGACATGGGTGTACAAAGTCACGAGACGCATCAAGGTCTTGCAGCGCAGTGCAAACCCATGGATAAAATTAGATTATATTAAGCAGACAGCTAATGAGTTTTAGCAGAAGCCAATGACTGTAATGCATGAATGACACACTAATTTTGGAATGCAAACCAAAACAAATGCATTTATAAATACTTGCAATATTTGTTCCTGTGAAAAAGAACAGCCATGACAGGTAAAACTGAAAATAACAGCATGCATTTCAGGCATTTACAGGGGACAGAATGAGATATAATTTGAGAGTTTTCCCTGTTTCTCATCAAGAGTCTAATCACTCATATTGCTTTTCCTGATGGATCAAATTAGTTATAACTAATAGGTGTGATGGCTAAAATTACAAAAAGATGCAGGCAGATGTAGGAAGGGGAATTTTCATTTCATGATTTCCGTTTTAAAGAGTTTGTCTGCTGCTTTGTGGGAATTCTTTTGGGGCTCAGATAGGTTTAAAGAGTCTTCATTCAAGTTGATATAAAACCACCCAATCTAGCAATAAATCAAATTCCAATCACAGCATATCAAACTTTGAAAGGTCTCCAAGATCACAAGAGTCTTTTCACACACCTGCTAGGCATGTCAGTGTTTGGGAGAGGCTGGGTATGTTATCCTGACACACACACACACACACACGCACACACACACACACACCTGTGGTACTTCCTGCCACTAATGCTGTAAGTGTTCCAGTTTTGTTCAGACAGTGGGGGTAAAGAAGGTGAGAGTGAGGACGACCCGGCAGCTGCTTACCTTGGTTGACTCTTACACCTGTTAAAGAAAGAGGCACATATCACACTTTATTACAGCATTAACAGGCTGCAATAAATGGCTGATGCAAGCAGCGGTAATGTCCAGGACAGCCTTGGTTTCCCTTGTTCTTATTCTGTCATAGAAAAATTCATCAGGTATTTAACCTGAAACCAGATGAGACAAAATTTCTTCCGTCCAAGGAAGATTTTTTTTCATGTTGAAATACCAATTGATAAATCCTGCTGGCTCTTGGGAACAAAAGATCTTCCAGTTCTATCTCATAGTGGAAAATAGGTTCTCTTTGAAAGCAATTCAGATCTAAAGCTCAGTGTGGCAAGCATTTGAGGCTCAATTTGTCAAATTCATTTTCTGCAGACTGACAGGATGTATCACCCTGGTGAGCAGCTAGGCTCAGCACAGAGGCCGAAAGTGTGTGCCAACATGTTTATCTGCTTGCTTGTGTTTAGTTTATGTCTGGAAGGTTTGGTGACATAAAACATGCATGTCCTCTTGCACAGAAGGTTATTTGTGTGTATGTGAAGGTTTTATATGTGTTTTTATCACAGACTTTGAACACAGCTGATCACAGCAACACGTATGGGTGAATTTCTGTTTTGTTTTTCACCTAATGCAAAAAATAAATAAATGTAGCAACTAACTAAATATGATTAATTTTTAAAAATAATAAATATGCATGCTGAGCCATCGCTTTAGCATTAAATGGTGATATGATCTGGATTAAATTGTAATTTATCTCACCAGTTCATTGTGTGGTCTAAAAGACAGTCCATCTAAGGGTATATATATATATATTTATTTA
>JBAMYA010000008.1:14829079-14851997 GCA_037176975.1 Arrhamphus sclerolepis
TATATATATAATATAAATAAAACTCATTAGGTTAAGGGAGAGCAGGTCAAATGATTTTGAGAAACCAAATAATCATGTTGAGCAGTTAGACAAAAGTGGAAATTTATTGTTCTATGATCTCAGACAGAAAAAAAGTATTAAAAATGGAAGTGATTCAAAGCATGAGCTCGGAAATACTTAAAGAAATCACTGTCTAGGAAGACAGTTGGCTAAGTTTTCCACAAATGCAGGCTAAGGCAGCATCACGAAGAAGCCATGTGTGAACCTGAGCCAGAAATGGTGCTGCATGTAAAAATGGGCAAAGTGGAAAATTGTCTCATTATCTGAATAATCAAAATTTAAAACCACAGACTATGGCAACATTGCATCCTCCATCCTAAAGCAAAGAGGGAACAG
The DNA here is from genome assembly GCA_037176975.1 of Arrhamphus sclerolepis. NCBI lineage: Eukaryota > Metazoa > Chordata > Actinopteri > Beloniformes > Hemiramphidae > Arrhamphus > Arrhamphus sclerolepis. The sequence goes on from JBAMYA010000008.1 coordinate 14,829,476, forward strand.
ACACCTTGCAAATCTGGAAGGGAAAAAAGGTTCTATAGAGGAACATACGCTTTCATTCAGAAATGTCTTCTTCAGGGAGGGCCTTCTATCTTTCAGCATGAATAAGCAGACATTGCATACTGCATCCATTTAAAAAAAGCATAGCTTTGGAGCTTTGCGTAATGTTCAGATCTTTCAACAGAAATCATATTGTGATAAATCATGAAATATATGACAAAGAAGACCCAGGACTGTTGAGCCAGTCAAATCTGACAAAATTCCTATCCTATATCTCCAGCAACTGGACACCTCAGTTATCAGACTTATAGCATGCTATAAAGTAGTAAATATTGTCCTGGCTTAGCTTTTTTCTTTTTTTTCTTTTTAGATGTTTTACTTTTTATCTCTAACAAGGTACATTTTCTCATTTTCATCATTTGATATGCAACTTGCAGGACACTGAATTCTGTTTTTATTTATGTTTTACACAGTGAAAAACAGCTTTTTAGACTTGCCATTGTACAAAGACGAGGACTACTTGAAATGGAAGATTTAATTCTGAAAACTAGTAAAGCAAACTCTGCTTAACAGTGTGACGTGAAAAAAAAACTCACTCATGAGCAGGACTTCATCACCTTTGCACATCATTGAAGTCTATGCACTTGTTTTCTACTCAGATAGCATTATACTGCCTATACCATAATTTCTTTACATTTATTTTATTAAGATTTCTTAACATGATACCTCAGTTGTAGCAAGATGCAGTTCCTGCAAAGTCAATGTTTATATTGTACTTTTTTTTCTTTTGCATCCATCTACAAAAGCTCCAGTGGTGTCTGCTCCATATTGCGAGGTCAGTTGTGCAGTACAGCATTGTGTGCATGTGTGTGTGTGTACCTGTCCGGCCAAGGCCTGCTACAAGCCCTAGTTAGTGTGTATATGAGTGTGCCTATGTGTGTGTGTGTGGCTTGTGTTTAATAATGCATGGCCCTGAGCCCAGGACAGGCCCTTTGATAAAGTACAGTTCCGCGGCACATGCATAAGCAGCTCCAGCCATATGCAGAAAGCGGAAATTGATGGTAGAGATAAAGTCTATGCTGCTGCTCAGTGTGTGTGTGTGATTGTGTAACAAAGAAAGAGAATGAGGTTCAGAAAGATTTATGGATTGTATCAATGTCTGTATGCAAGTGTTTGATCAGGTGGCAAATCAGGGCTTTTAGGATGAGTCTGTGCTGTGTGAACATGTTTGAAGATTGGTACTTTTGGCAAGGTCTCATTAGCTGATACTGTGCAAGCAAGATGATATGGAAATACATCTCAAGTAACAACGCTATAGGATGTGTGAGTGTGGTTTGGAGACATGAAACTGTGTGACTGAAATGAAGTGAGGATGTGTCTTTGCTGGTCCTGAAGATTTTCTGTGCCTGTGACTCTTGAATGTACCGCTGTATGTGTTGTTTTCTCATAGTTATTGTAAAAGCACCTGCCAGGCAAAGGGGTCAGGAGCCACTCCAAGGTCTCTGACGCCCCTTCACTCATGTCACCATGCAGTTTTATTACAAGCAAAGAGGATCCACACAAACAAGCTTCCATTGTAGCATACACTGGACATGGTGAGAATCATGTCACATCATTCTCCTCTTGTATACGTGACCCCAGGCTCTTCCAAAGTATCACTGCTCTACTCTTTTCTGACTTTTACCAAACTTCCTTTGTTTGTTAGTTTTACTTTCTTATTTCTTAATACCATTTTACTTTATTTACTGTGAGTTTGACAAGTATTGATCAGCCTCATCTCGTCAAGTTCCGTGACTCATGAAGTCCTCCTGCTCATCAACGTAATGCAAACTTATACTGTTTAACATTAGACATACTTCTGCGTTCCTCACATACTCCCCTCCTCTATTTATCCACCCACTCTCTCTTCCCTCCCCCTTATGCCAACTGCCACCCACCTCACGTAGTAATAAAAAACAGACAGTCAGATATACAGTAAGAGACAGCGAAGACCCTATCTCTTTTTGTTGCAGCTTTAATTTACTTTGTACATTAATATTTCAGGGCCCTCTGCAGGCTTAGTGCAGGAGTCAGTGGGAGCTACTGTGTGTGTTGATGCAAATGTGTGTGTGTGTGTGTGTGTCATGTTCCAGCTGTAGGAGGGGAAGGGATTAATATTTCAGTGGACCTTATTGGAGACCCCTATGCCAGATTCAAACCACCATGGCACGGGTGCATGGTGGTACTCCAGCTCACGTTGTTGCTCCAACCTCTCTCCTCATACTCCACTACTTAGAAGTATTTCATTCAATCTACATACTCCATTTTTTCCCCAACACCAGTCTTTGTTCCCTATTTTATCTTAGTACATTCTGAGATTTTAATAAAGGATGAAGAGTTCTATGTCCAGAATTTGCAGTCAAAGTCAAATATACATATTCATTTCACAGCAATATATCAAATCACTAAATTGAGAAAAAAAACAACAAAATAATAAATACAAGCATAAATTACACCTGGATCATTTCCTGAACACCTTTGATTAATTTACATTTACTCCTCAAGTTAAACTGTCTATTTCTGCTTTAATTTTATTTTTCCATACTGATTACCGCATACATGACTGCTCCACTGTGCACAGGAAAGTGATGACCTCTTGCACAGATGTAGAATGTATATTGTAGTTTGCAGTATATTCAAGTCCTATTTTCTCACACCCTGAGAAGGTACAGCAGGGGAGCTCTCTATGACTGCTGCTTTTTGATGTCGGTTTGGTGTGTGAGAGGTCTAAAGGCAAGCAGGAGCCGACAGAGGCTTGAGTGAAGAGCCAGAGATGACACGAACCATTTATTGTGATGCAACGAGTTGCTAAAAATGATTGACTGCAAAACATATTCAGCTGATTGAAAAAAACAAACAAAAAAAAAAAAACATGCATCCAAACTTTATTTTTAGGCTCTAAACTTTGGCAACTATGTCTCAAATGAACTTGACACTGAAGCTGAGACATGGAACCTTTAAGCATTAATCAGTCTTAATACTTTTTTTGTCCTTGCAAAAATAAGTCAAGAGTCAACAGGTTAGCAAAACATTAAAGATGGAGTAGATGATGCCCGGAAAATTTGCAAGAAATTGATTAATTTTGAATGTTTATAGTTAAAATGCTCAGCTACGTCCCTCTAACCTACATCAAACACATGCCTACAGAATTAAGGGATCCAGAAGACAAACACTACAGCTACACATCTATCTCTTCATGGCAGATGTGACGTGGGTAAAGTAGTCAAAAGATCTCTCTCCGCAGAGAAGATGAAAGGCACTGATTCAGTGTGAGGGAAAGGACAAAAACAGGAAGAATCTGAACGTGTTGAACTTCAAAAGAAATTCCAGTCTACGTTCTCTTAATTTCAACTCCAACAGATCATCACTGATGGTTATGTGAGTGTCTACTTCACCTGGAATAACTGGGGGAAGACTGGAAAGGTACACCCACATGAGTGTGAGTGTCGTCACCTTACACATCATTCAGCAGTACTTAGTTAGGCTCTATTAATTATCCAACATAAATAGTCGCCGTCAGTTAACAATTACACCAAGTTAAATAGTTTACTTCTTGCTCACATTCATTTATTTATGTATTTTTGTGCGTTCTCGGCCACTGGGTTCTTTGAGTACACCAGTGCAATTTGGTGCCATCACAACTAATGGCAGTTCCACCTCTTCATGCCTGCCTACAAAACTGTTTATTCACATTGTGCATGTATGAGACAAGTTCACATAGATAGAACAAAAATGAGCAGCAAGTCTGACTGACTAGCAGAAAGGGCCATGGATCATTCATTTCCCATGGCTTGAGTGAAATAATTGGGTGTGTTTTTCACAGTGCCCCTGCCTCATCAGATGAGAGATGTTTTTCAGAATTAATCTCAGCAAAACTCAGCAAACTTCTTGGCATTTTGCAGTTTATTTAATAAAATGAATACATGTTTCTTCCAAAAAGAAAATGGTTAAAATTATATATACATATAAACGAAAATAAAACAGCAAATTGTATTAAAAATCGGATATCCTTCAGAGATGCAAAATCATGGTTCGAGCAAAAGATTCTGAGTACACCAGGAGGAAAAAAAAAAAACCAATAAGCAATTTAGTGTCGTTGGAATAGGTTTTTAAATTTGGAAGAGGATGATGAGGATGCAGAAGCACCTTTTATCACAGATCAGTGGGTCTCCAAGCAAGAGCCTCCCAGTTGCTGCATTAGGGGAACCTGGCAGGAGACCATATTAAAATGAGGTGCCTTCCCCCAGGCTCTTAGCCACCCATGACATTTTGGCATACGTGTGTGTGGTTGTGTATGGCGTGTTTAGGGTGAAGGGTGGGGGCTTGTGTTTCCGCCCAAAGACCCAATTGCCTCCGCTCCCCTGCTACTTGTTTCCCACTATTTCACCCCTACCCACCCTCTTTCGATTGGACCCTGTTTCTCATTTGCCTATTCATTTAAAAGCAAAAATACCTACTGAGATCCAATATGGAGCTGAAGCAGGGGAGCATGAGTAGGCCCTCAGCAGGGGCGGAAAACTCAGCAACAACATGTTGATGAAAAAGAGGTGGTGGAGAGAGAAGGAGGTGGTTGATGCTTAGACTTTGGACAGGAGATGGCTTCAAATGGGTTTCTGGCTCCCTCTCTTCTTTCCATTTCCTCAGCCTCACTCCATATCTCTCTCCCTCTTTCTAAACACTTTCTTCTGTTTTTCCTCTCTGATGGTCTGCTCATTGGGGCAGTACTGAGATTGGGGAAGTGCAGCCCACTTGACCCGGCTGCTGCAAGGAAGCAGGGGTCCGAATAACATGTGTGTGTTTGTGTGTATGTGCACGTGTATAAAGAAATATGCAGGCCTTTTGCTTTTAAAGTAACCTCCCTCTGTCAACATTTCACCCTTTTTTCCTTTTTCTCAAGCTTACCCAAAAGGCTGAAATCAGAACTTCTGAAAGCTGATTGTGTGCTTTTGAAAAGTCAAAGAAGATCCAACTTTGTATAAATGCTAAAAGAAAACATGGTTATCCCTGAGAAGAAGCCTGAGCACTGTATGACATGTTTTATGCATGGCTGCACGGTCTCTAAGGTCGAGAAGTTTCAAATCAACAAAGCACGGAAGATGGCTAAAAGTGAGAGGCATACTGGCAGTGGAGTTAGTGTAGAGGGGAGGAAGGTAGAAGAGCAGGTCTGACTGAGAATAAACAGCTGCGATGGGATTAAACTGTTAGTGAGCACTTGTTTCCAGTTTAAAAATACAGCTCCAGGAAGCTAATGCACTCAGAGAAAATGCAGAAAGACAAAACTGAATTTTACATACATTATATGACACAAATTTTAATTTGTGTAATTTTTCCTTACACATATGGGCTTTATTTGGGCTACATCTTTAAGAATCAGAAGGGTGTTAAGCATTGAGAAACAAGGACAATATCCACAGATATTAATCTAAGCTAGTAACAGGAGATATTACGTGAGTAAGATAGTTGAAATTCAACACAACTGTGTCACACAACAGGCCAACATGCCTGCGCAGGAGTAAAACAGCTGGTGACCTTCTAACTCTGGTAAAGTTTCAGTGATAGTGGATTAAAAGCAAAGGCAAACACAACCCAATGCCCAAGGTCACATGAGTGTGTATTTCAAGGATGGACTTCCAAACCAGTATATTCCGTTTCATTAATTTGTGGACAGCTAAAACAGCATTTAAAGGGAGACTTGGAAGGTTAATATTACAATGAATAATGCCAAGTCTTAACTGCAGTTATGAAACCAGAAGAAATATTCAATTCAGTGAAATATGGCAGATTAGTCAGTGTCGTCAGCAATAAGGTAAAATCTTCTACTGATCAACCTAGTATTAGAGGCAGAGGCAGGAAATAGAAATTATCTCACAAAACAAGATGCAACAGGTAATATCAGTGTGATAGCAGCTTAGTTAAGCAATCATCTCTAACAAAATAATCTCTCTTCTCTGATCCTTGGCCTTCTTTTATCTGCTTAAGTACAAATATAAATACATACTCACATCCTGCCCCACGCTAATTGCAAAGGCGATGCAATTTCTAGAACGTAAACAAAATCAAAGGAAGGAGCACTTTCCACCTTCCCTGTGGCCCCTTTCATGCTATTCAGTGAGTTTGGGCCCCCCTCACAGAAACACCTCTTCTTGTTGTTAAACACCACATTATTCTCTTTTTCCAGGAGATACCATAATGAAAGCTGTTACAAACCCACATTACCATTAACCCGCTTTCTTTTAAACTCCAGCTCTTCTAAAGATGTAGAGCAGCACCAAACTTAAAAGCTTTAAATGGTGAGCTAATTGCTTACTAAATTATATCCATTTCAAACGTAGGTTTGCCACAGTATTTTCTTTTATTCTTCTCTTACAAAATGTGGATGCTTATTTCAAAGCTATCAATGATAGCATGTTGATGTCTATCTCAAAGCGTAAAAAACTGTGAAATCCTGCATTTAGAACTTCATTGTTCCAAATGCTGCAATCAAGAGATGTTCTCACAAGACAAAAAAAAAGGAAAGAAAAGAAAAAAAGGGACTGGGAGTACACCCCTTTGCTTTCACATTTGATACCTTTTTCTATTGAATATATCAGAGTTCTTGTAAAAATGAGACAAAATGAACGCTCACTCACTTCCCCAGCAGCCAGGAGGGAAAACAACAATCCACTCCCAAAACATTTTTCATCATACCTACATGAGCGGACATCCACCTCCCCGTCCACCAGAAGTGACCGCATCGCCACCCTACAGTACACTCACCTACACCATAAATCCACATATTCCACACCTGGACTCTATGACAATTCAAAATCCCTTTAAAAAGGATGGTGGTGAGGAGGACAAGGGGGACTGGGGAGGCAGGAGACCAATAATAACATATATCCCTGTTTAAGCCCCCCTTATTGGCAAGTATTGACCCTGGGCATGGAGCTATTGTCTAGGCTCCTTATCATAATGTAGGCTGTGTTGTCTTCTCCATTACACCTTGGCCATTCAATTAGCCCTCATTACCATAGTAATAGAGCGCTGCGTCACTGCGGTCAGGAGTGACAAGGGGAGGAGGACAATGGTCAGGGGGAGAGAAAAAGAGATGTCTTTGCACCTGAGGGTAGACCAGTATCCATCTCTACTATAGCCATAAAAAAGGGGAGACCAAAGTCACTGATGGATGATAGAAGTTAAAAGATACAGGTATGGCTGGAAAACAACCAAGAGCAAGAAAGAAAGAAGGAGGGTTCTTACTGAAAAGCAACATTTTTAAATGGAGACACTTAGTGTTCACCAAATGTGGACAGAACACTCTTCAATGTCACCTTGTGATTCTGGCATTTATAATGGCACAGTTTGATACCAGCAGTAAATTACAGTGGAAATGAAAGAAGAAAGCTGAAGACAAATAGCCAATTTGATGTGGTCATTTTCCAAAATATAAATAATGACTTACAACTCTTTACGCTAAGTGGTAGTGATTGCCAATAATAAGTCATGTGAGGTAAGGAGCGAGACATGGACACTACTGTTTATGTTTCCAAAGGATGGACTGAAGTAGGAAAAGGCAAGGCCTTTATATATTCATTGGTTATTTATTGGGAAGGCCTTGGTGTCCTCCTGGACCAGCTGGAGGAGGTGGCTGGGAGAGAGCGGTCTGGGCCTTTCTGCTTAGGCTGCTGCCCTCACAACCCAAATGTGGATTAGCGGAAGTTAATGAATGGATGGACGGTTATTTGTGTTCTGTTAATTTATTAATTTATTGCATTTTCAGTATGTAAAGAACTAAAGTTTTGAATCCTGTTCTGTTTTTTGGCACATAGAAATATTGATAAAGTTTGAATGATCTCTCCATGTGTGTACCTTCACAGACTGATATCTGGAGGTCAAACACTTTGAGTCACAAAATAGTAACATATTGTCTTTTAGCAATTTTTTCATTTATTAGTACGTGTTTTTTTTTTATATTCATCAGATTACCCTTAATATTTAGCAAGATGATCAGCAATTCAAAAGCAGCCCCAAGAGGTCCCGACCGAGCATTTGTATGGAAACAATTTGGAATATGGCCAATGTGCTTAACATGCTTAGTGTACGTCACAGACTTGTCAACCCTACTTTCACCATTTTCTCAGGAACTTTTGTGGTTTTCCTGAACCTCAAAAGCTTTTCAGACTTGCCTTTCTTCCCTCATTGGCTAATTTTCTCCTTGTCAGTACTTGTGCCAGGGCACGTGCCAAGAGACCAGCGCCTGCCTCTTGTTCCTGTCTGCATGCTACCCTGTTGCTGCTGCCACTTTCTGGCACTGGACCTATGTGACAGAGACAGAGAGCGCAAAAAAGAGAGGTGGTGGAGAGACAGAGAGAAATGTGAGGGGCAAAGGAAGAAAGGCAAGCAAACAAGGAAACACATGCAGATGTATAGCCCATCTCGTTTACAAATATGCAAATGCTGTTGTGATATGCAAATGATAGATTACAGAGCGCTAATTAGGATCAAAAGACATGTTCCTGTCAATTAGGGGAAAATTAAAAATCCATCCCCAATTTTGCTGGCCCCAAGCCCCGTACCATGGATATCCAAAGCCTTTGTCTTAAAATGGAGACATGAAAAACACAAATAAAGAAAGAAGCATATAAGGAACACAATTGGCTACTTCCTTAAAGGGGCAGAGGTCCAGGTTAGTTTGAGGGTATGAACAGCTTTTCAACATCAGCACGGTAAGCTCAATAGAAGCTACCTGATTACCATGGAATATGATTTGTAAGAAGGCAGAAATATCAGTCTTCCAGGGCTTTGCAGACCCTGCACCTTTCTCTCCTATGACTTCTTCCAGTTATTCCAAAGTAGTCAGGATCACCACTCATTTTGCCATCACTGATGATCTTTTCTTTGCTGAAACAACGAGAACATGGCCTGGAATTTCTTGTGAGGTTCAGCACATCGACATTCTTCCTGATTTTGTCTTTATCTTACTGCAGGTACTGTATATGTTTTTCGGCCCCATAGAGGTTCCTGAAAGGCTCTACAAGCTATAGGTTTAACATCTGTAAATTCAAAAAAGACAGTATCTGCATTATTATATTCACTAGCAATGCCATATCTACAAATCTCATTAAACTGAAATCCACCATCTAGCAAATGTTGTAATATATAATATATAGTCTGATCTGAGCAACATTTATGAAAGTATAAAGTTCTGCCAAAGTAGGCAGAAAAACTTTTAACAGGGGGATGAAGAACAACATATCATGAATAGCAGAAAGAGGTATTTCTCTGCTTGCCCCATCTGTCTTGTTTCTATCACCTTACTCTGTCAGTGTGTCTGTCTAGTGTGTATTTGAGGAACACTGTTATATTTGCATCCTAATGACCCCTCCACTGGTCCCCGAGGCTGGGCCCTCTGCACTGCCTTGAGATCAATTAGGGCCAGAGCCTGGTGTCTTCCGTACCCCATTATACACCCCACCAACTTACTCTCACTGTCGCTCCCTTCCTTCTTTCATATCCTTTACCTTCACCATCTACCTTTTCACATGTCTCACACATCTATTGCAGTTTACACACACAATCTACTTTCTCAAATACAGATGTGCACATAAGTCCTGCTACTCTCTGAGGCACTGAAAAGGTGAAACATAAGTAGGACTGGGTCAGAGAGTATTTGCTCTATTTCTTTTGTAAACCTTGTTTCAGGGAAAAGCCACATAAGCACCATGTTGTATAGTATACTGTACATTCCTTTGAGATAGTGTCAGTAAAGCTCTTTTTGTCTGCCAGCCATCCTGATAGTGATTCAACTTGACCCGGTATATGCTACCAAGTCAACTTTCAGACGACATGATTCTCCTTTTCCATCTACTTGTTGAATGTGATCATGAGCTTAGACGGAGTCGAGGAGCTGGAAATCCTTCCAGGAACTGTGGCTTCATGCAGCTTCAGCAGACGTATCGATCAAATCATAAAAACACAAGACACAAGTGGGTGTACACTCATCCAATGCTTTGCATGACCATGAAAAGCATAGATTTAAGGTTGAAACCGTGGTTCAAGGCCTAGGAACCAAAACTGAGATCTCAAGTTGAAAAGGAACTCCAAAGCCCTGTTTCAACATGTAGTATGGAAAAGTACTTCCCTCCCCTCCCAAATGATCGCTGTCTACTTTCCATCAAAATAACTGCAAAAATGGACAAATAAATAGGCTATACTAGTTGGAATTGGGATTTTTAAGGGTGGAAGCAAGCCAGAGACATCAGAAGGCATGTGAGAGGTGAGTATCTTTTAAATACATCTATAGGCGAGATGGAGCAAACAATGTAGGGAGGTGAGAGTGAGCATAAAACACAGCTAGCATTGTCTGTCTGAATTAGCTCCTAGGTCACCTCATTTAGATTCATCCCAAGTAGTCTCATGAAATTGGTTTGCTTTGTGTTTGGACAACAAGGAATCATTATTTTGTATCAGATTATTATATTTCTTGTTTTTCTGTTTTCTTTTGATTGTTGCATCATTTAATGTAGACTGAAGAAACACTACGCTGCTTTGAACATGTATCCTAAACTGATATCTGAAAGACTTTAACCATTCAAACATGTGTGCACTAATTTTTTTTTTATTCACAATATCATATCATGTTGGTGTGGTGATCAGCGTGCAAGTCTTTATCTGAGCTTTATCTGAATTAGAAAAACACCAAGAAAGCACTATTTGTGCACCATGTCAAAAGACTTGTGCATATTTGTGTTTGTCACAACAATATTTGACTTTTGGCACTGACATGTGACATGTGCCTCACACACAATGCAGTGAGGGTTTCTGATCATCATCCATTGGCTCCCATATGGGCCAATCGTGCAGAAACAGAGGTGGTGGAGGAGGCGAGCCCCTGGGGCCCAGGGATCTGACCCCTGCTGCCTGCCCTCTCATTTCTGCAATGAGAGTTCCCTACCCACCTTTTTGCAGCTGTCAATCAAAAGCCACAGATGGAAAGTGTAGGGAGAGATGAGAGAGGAGCTAGACAGGCTATATGAGGTTTTTTTTTTCTTTTTTTGTCAGTGTGGTATGTATTTTTTTTTTACTTGCTGGTTTGTGAACCAGCACAAATTCATTAATAACCAGCTTAACCAGCATACGTCAATAAAAATATTGCAGCACAACAGTTTATGATTGTTACTCTGTATAGAGTTGTCTGTATAGATTTGGATAAAAACTTTCGTATGCATTCAAATACACAGATTTCTAGTTCGCGTTGGACATGGAAGTTTCCTTTTGTCATCTCACCTGAAAAAGAAAAAGCTTGTTTAGTCTCCTGACCATTCATCCTTCCCACTGAAAGCGACTGAGAGCTTAAGAGTAGAAGAAAGCAGAAGTTTATTTCAAGATTTTATGGTGTTCTATAGATTTGGACATTTGAAATAAGCCTGCAGAGCGATTCACTGATTCAGCGTTCTCTGAATGCAGGTGTGGAGGATGAGCCATTGTGTTCTGCAGGTCCTAAGAAGCTTTTAATAGTCTGTGTCGCTGAACTTCAGTTATCTCTTTTTTTTCTTCCCACAATGCCAAAAGCAACATAAACATAGTGTAAGGGAAAGTAAAATGATGCTGAAACACTACTGAAATCACTATAATCCAAAGAAATGCTGACAAAGCTCAAGATTACATGGATCTACTCCATGTATTAAGTCTTTTTTAAGTCAATTAGCTCTGAAAGTAGTCAATTTTGGCTCTTTTAGATTTAACTTAAAAAAAATGTAAGTACTCTCCTGAGATTTGTAATACCCTGCATTTCATCAGAACTGAACTAAAATAAGGCCAAAATTAAGGCACCAGGCCACTTTCAGCTTATAAACACATTAAGACACGTCATGATAGAAGTATAATGTTTTATTAACATAATCCAATGAAAATATCCAATTAATGCAAATTTAATCTCCAAGTGGTCACATAACAGCTCAGTAACACGTTAAAGGACAGTCATCTGGCTAGCAGGAGAAGTGAAGTTGCCCTGCAAATTATTGGACTTTGGGGGACGGGGGGTGCTGATCACTGCCATTGATTCTCGCCTCCACAGTCAATTAGATCAATGGGGCATCTTTAGGCCTGCTTAACTGCATGTCAACTGTCACAATCCACTATTCCCTTCATTTGTACTCGACCACATGCTGCCAGAGTGCAGATGGTAGGCTACACAGTTCACTACAGCCTACAGGACAGTGATCTGAAACAGCTGAATGAAACTGGTATTGAGAATTGAATTAAACTATTCAAAAATAGGACCTGTCTGCTTAGCATAAAGCCTTGAATGCAAGAAAGATCCGTCAGTTCTCCCAAGCTTCGAGAGAAAACTATTATCTGCATGCAATTAATTTGCAAGTGTGAAATCAAACAATCAGTGAAACGTAACAAATAATTTACCATGCAACACCAATTTTTGAATATTTCAGCAGGGATGTTTGGGTTATGAAACTGAAACTGAATGTGAAACAGACATCTCTAATGTGCTACAGTTCAAACTTCCCATTTTCCATGACACCTATCAGGTGAAGGGAGAGCTGAAAATACATCAGCGTAACAGTTTTTTTTGGTTTTATTCTTTGGTTTGTTTGTTTTGTTTTTTTTTATTGCCAAACGAGTGATTATTCCACATGAACGACCATCACAAACTAGGAGAAAAAAAAGAAGAAGGGAGGACTGAATGTGAGACACATCGTTTTAATCAGTCTTTTTAAAATCACTACTTATGCAGGTTACAGATACAATTTTATTCAGTTTATTTGATGGCTTTTATGGATATTTCAAAGGAACATGTTTTTTACAACTATATAAGCTTTAGTTGACAAAGAAGTAAGAGCGATTGATAAATAATCTAATAGTAAGATTTAAAGTAGCATCCTCTGAGAATTTGATGTGTGGCAATAATCAGAAGCGTAAAAAAAGATGCAGAAATTGGCAACTTGATTTGTCTGTTAAAGGAGTTTACCTTTATAAACATGTTTCGTAACTCGGGACGACAATGTTTTTATTGTCCCCACAGAGCAGCTCATGCTAAGTTAACCAGTTGTCTCAGGAGACTGGAGTAAAAGGCATCAGTTATAATTAAAATATTGGAATTTCAAACAGTTATAATCTTGAATTGGAAACAGTTTTTACATTTCAGTTGTTCATGATTGCTCTTTTCTGCTTGATTTATCCTAAAATATTCCTGTTTTCAGTACTCAGTGTTTCTGTAACAATAATGTTGCATATTGCACGCCTGGTATTAGAATTGGAGCAGTAATGAGTTTCCAAAACACATACTTACTAACACAGATCACATGAAATCCTGGAGTGCCACTACCTTGCAACTTCTATGCCCCAGTGAGCATGCATGCACGAACACCCATAAATACACACTTTTCAGTCATCTTCAACAGCGGCCTGCATCAAGACCCTGGGAGACTGAACCCACCCCCCCACTGCAAACCCTTTTCCTCTCTCTCCTCCCACTGACCCCCTCAGCGACGGACCATTGTTTACTTTCACTCTCCTCCACGGCCCTGCTGGTCTGAGGGGGGCAGCCGAATCGTTACATTATTGTCTGGTCCTCCCGAGCATCCCCCTCCTCTACCGACCCGGCCTGACCCCATTCACAGTGCTCAAAAGCACCATCTGTATCACCCAACAGTCAGGGAGTGAGAGACAGGGAGAGATGGGGCAAGAAGAGGGAAGAAAAATAGGCAAGGAGAAAGGAGATGACGGTCTAGGAGAGATGGAAGGGAAGGGAAAGAACGAGAGGCATCTGCCTGGGTGTTGAGCTGTCTGTCGGAAAGTATCTGTCAAACAGTTTTCACAGTGTGAAGGCTTCCCTGCTGCTTTCCTTTCTTCAAACATTGTGCTTATTGATTTTTTTTACTGCCTTCTTTACTGCTTCCTTCAATTTATACTTTCCACAATCTTCTAATCCTCTATGCTTCTTTCCCACTCCATGTATTTCATCCCTTCAAGTTTTCTCAGACAGTCCTAAATCACTGTTCTCTTGACCCGCTTCTCTGTTTTCCCCACTCCCTCCATCCATCCTTCCCTGCACCCCCTCCCCCCCAGTGAGCATATCCTTCATCTTGCTGTGGTGTTGCACGAGCATTCCAGGGTCTCTTGTATGGCTGCATGTGTGAAGAAGGCGTATTTTTCCCATGGGGCCGCAGGTGAAAACTGGGACTCACTCTGTCCGCCAAGGGACGCCATCTGTCCCTGTCGGGGCACTTGCTGGAGGGGAACCCTGTCACCCCTCCTCCTGTCCCCTCAATCCAGGCATCCCACTCTCAGTCCATCCGCTCGCCATCCCTCCCTCACATCGGTCTGCTGTGCTGAATCACCAGGAATGTCCCCCGCACCCCATCCCTCAGCAACCCCCACCACCTTTCGGCTTTCTTCTCACCCATTCTCCCTCCATCCCATCACTAATTTATCCCTGACTCCCCCTTCATTTCCCTCCTACCTTCCCTCCCACTCTGCCTCCTTTTGCTTCGCCCTCCACCCATCTTTCCCCCCTATTCTTTCCATCTCTAATCAATCATCCATTTACAACACCAGCGGAAAAATTATTAAATTATCATACATTTGTGATGAGCCTGGTGAGAACAAGGGATACTGTTTTAATTGCCAGCCTATGACCCCTAATTATGCGTATCAGTGTATCAGCTTGATATTTGGAGAGAATGAAGTCAACTGAGTTGACATTTTCCTGTAGATGAAGCAATGATATGCACACAAAGACTGTTCATTTGAACAAATTGCCAGGCATTAGTATGACGATCACTTGAAGATATGCAAACTTTGACAGTACCTGAAAATTAAAAGAAAAACAAACAAAAAACAACCAGCATATTCCTTTCTATATTGGAGTTAAACCGAATAAAGAAGGAACAACATCCGGACGTGCTGTATTATCAGAGCCTCAGACAAACAAAACTCATGGAGGTCACCACCAAGCGGGCCTCCTGCATGGGAAAGAGGGGTTCCGTCTAAGGTGCTTCATGGCCTGTGTCTGGAGACTTGGGCCAAGCTGTCTGTCTCTGTCCTCGTCCATCTCAGCTCTGGTTCTGACTGCTGGGATGCTCAACGGTCAGATGAGTGCATGAGGACAGTGAGGGCCCGCTTTCACGTGGGAACCTGGTCAAGGAGCGCAGACAAACAAACACAGAGGCAGCTAAGTGTAAAACCTCCAAACTGTCACGGAAAGGGGTGAGAGAAAGAGTGGATGGAAACCCCCCCCCTCCTCGCCTGCCCCTTCCTCCTCTTTCTTCACCCTCACACTTGGGCTCATCAACTCTCCCATCCTACCCAACCATCAACCCTCCTCCCTCCCACACCACTTCAGTCTCAACTCACCCACACGCACCTCCCAAAAATGTCCAGACAGACATGCACAAAGACACTCAGTCACTTTGCCCCCCTTCATGCACTCACACGCAGACATACACCTCCACACCTCCTGTCAATCATCAACCAAAAAGTGTCATGCAGTCACAGTCGGAAAGAAGGGAAGGAGAAAATGGGAGTAAAAGTCATTTTTATCACTCTCCTGTGTTCTCCCCCTCTAAATGATAACACAAAAAGGGATGCAAGAAGTAAATAAGACAGGAAGGAAAGCAGAAAGTGAGGCTGCCGGAAAAAAGTGAATGCAGAGAGAGACCAAGTGTCCCCATTTACTCACTGGACAACTGCAACAAAGAGCCAGGCGGGACACTGCACTGGGGTGGCGGTTTTTTTGCCTAGGACTCCCTTCAATCCCTACCCCCCCAAACCTCTGAGGTCACCCCTCCACTGACCCCGCCTCGATTGTTTCCCGTCACTCTGTCAGCTCTGATTGTTGCTGACTGCTTAAATGGCTGAAAACCAAAATAAAGGGGCCAGAGTGGAGAAAAAAAATGGAAAAAAAAGAGGAGAGTGAGGATTTGGGAAAAGGACTAGAAGACACCCCCTTGTCTTTTTTTCCCCCCTGAGATAACTGGCTATTTGACCCAAATAAACAATGCGTCCACCACAAAAAAAAAAAGAAAAAAAAGAACAATGTGTAAAGCCAAACAAAAAAAAAGAAAGGAAAGGAGGAGGTGGAAGGGTTAAGAGAGTTTTTGGTTAGAGAGATTAGTGGGGTACGGTGAGACAGAGCCACATTAGTAGAGATAATTCTACGGGTAAACACGACTAACACGGGGAGAAACCAGATGAGTCCAGAAGTGTCTGGAAGGAGTTTTTTTTTTTTCGTTGAAGTCATATAATCATGTGAACCTCAGAAATATAAAATGAAATGAGTTTGCATGTAGTAACCCAAGAACTTGGATATACCAAGTATATACAACTTCAAAAATGATACTTTGATATTTAAAAGAAAATGGTTAAACTTAAAGCACCGCAAAATTTTTTTTTTTTCTGTCCTTGCTCACAGCCAATTTAACTTTGGACTACCATTCCAGTCACTGAGACAGAGTTGATTAAATGACTCGGCAAATTAATGATGGAAGAGAGAATGAAATTGGGTATGAGTAAAACTGGGCAATGTCAACTTCTCAAAGTACCTTCTGTGCCTCTAGGGGGGGCCACTGAGCTAATAATAACAACAGTTTCTTTGTGCTGTTTTAAAGTGCTTTAGCTTGAAGATGATAAAAAGGGGAAAAAAGATAATAAAGTAAGTCATGTATGAAGGAATGACCTTCTGCAACAACCAATGCTGTCTTAGAAAGAGGCTGTCCGGTGCACTGACAGAAGATATGGCAGATATTCATATCTAATTGGCACCTCCGTTTGGTAGTCACTGAGCCCCTTCAGGTCAGCCTCTAGGAGATGAAGCAGAAACCATCAGCAAAGCAAATTAATATCCTCCCACATATCAACAAATACAGTAATTTATCTTGGAGATTACTTCATTTCTGTAGTTATACAAAAAGCTGAAGAAACAACAATCAAACTGCTCACTTTGCTTCGCTGTTTGGCATTTTGATGTCAACTTCATAGTACGCAAGTGGGACAAGAAGGGTAAACAGGTAAAAGGTTCACAAGACAAAGGCACAGCACATTTATAATTTGTCAGGAAGCTTTTAGACATCCTCTGGTGCTCAGCTGAACCTAAAGTCCTAACATTTTTAATATACTGGCATTAAGAAGAACACTTCACATTTTGCACCATTATTATATAAAATGGTGCAAATGGAGCATGCCTCCTATCAAGCTCAACAGAGTCTTCTTTCCCCACTGATTCTGCCAAACCCATTCCCTTGGCTGTGGTTTTCGCAAGATAGGAGGTAGGGACAATGGGAAACTTGTTTTTTTTCTCCTAATTTTGGAGAAATTAGATTTCAAAATCACATCTATATGAAGCCTAATTTTTAATTCTGCGTAGCACTTACAGGCGTAGGCTATGCATGGACCCAACACACCTTTAGCATTCATGAATTGCTGATTGTGTTTCTCTGTAATTACACCACCAGCTGCTAGAGGGCAGTGCTGGTTCTTTTCAGCAGCACTTTAGCTTGCATTATTTCCTTTTGTTTACTTTGTTGCTTTGTTTACAGAGCAAATAAAGTATATCTTAATGCGAATTGCCGCTGACAAATGCCGAGCATCAGTCATTCCTACAAACACTGCAGCAAACTACTGTTGAACCCAACTTGAAAACAAAGAAGAAGGAGCAGCGGGAAATATGAAGACAAAGAAGAAAAAAAAATCTATCAAGCTAAACAGTTGAACTTCTTGCGGCCCGTGTGGACGCAGATGCAGTTACATTTGTAGAGAGGTGCACATCAGGGTCTGGCCTACTCAATGGCAGAGGGGTCACATCTGTACGGCACAGGTACGGCATCGCTTTGATGCAGAAGTATAAATCAGAATTAAGTATGTAAAAAGCAAGCAAACAACAAGCAGTTATCAATTGCGGTACGTTCATGCTTCTTTGAAAAGTTTCCTAATATATTCATAAAATCTTTGTGCACATCTGAAGACAGCAGGGAACACATCGATGAATATGGTTTAGAGCCTCTAGTTTGAGAGGTTTTGTGCCACAGGGTTTAGGCATGGCCATCCACTGCTTAAACCCTATTAAATCACATGCAAGGGGACTTTGGCTGCTGCAGAGTAGCCCCATTCAATATTACTCATACGTATGATCTGGTGTGACTTGGCACTGGGTTCTCTTTGCAGGATATTTCAGACTGCAGTGGCTGAGAAGGTCCAGGCTTGTTTCAGACGCTACTTTTTATTCAAAGTAACTGTGTTTTGTTCTGTATATGCATGATGGTGCAAAGTCTGTTGTGTGACATTTTATGTTCTGATCTGAACATTTATGAATAAAGCAGGAATAAAATTCAAATGTCTCGGCTTTCTACTTCCATAGCAGTGTTTTTATCATTGTTTTTGTGATTTATTTCTAATGCTAAGGCTCAACCTAAATCAGAACCCACATCAGCTGCATTTCCAGGGTGCTTTGTGCTCATAGTGTGTCACTCTGTCACATATATTCAATACATTCAATTCCTAGAGAGATTTTTATCATTCTTTTTTAGTTATTCTTATTGTGGATCATTTTGATTGAAACAGCGGTTTCAAAACAATCAGAATATTGATGTTACTTGCTTAGTGTGAATTTATTGATCACCCACAACAATCCCTTAGCATATGCACTTGGAGACACCCAGACAGTCCATATACACTTTTGCCTGATGATTTGCACTTGTAGAGTGAGTACATGGTCTTTGGTGCTGAACACAATGATTTAAACACATTCCCATAAAAACACATCTGATTCCCGAGTAGTCTCTTCCAGGCAGCAGATTTCCTTCACAATAACCTCAATGGCCTCACTATCTGACTTAGATAAGTGTTTAAAGACCTGATCCTGATCAATTATGCAAGCATATCCATTCCCTCTGCTTCTTTCCAATCAAACAGCTAAATAAGCCATGGTCCGGATGGACCCTTTGCTCTAATTGGACTAATGGCTTGCTTAATTGATCATTGATTGATGATCAATAGAGAACATGTGTTCTTGTTCTTTACAAGGCAAGTGATTGAAAGCCAGCTATAAAATCAGCCGGATAGTTTGACATATGCCAATGGGCTCTCAGGACTTCAATGTGGAAAAATAAAACAGAAGAAAAAAGCTGGAGTGGAGCAAGGAGAAAGTGCAGGGAAACAGTGGAACAGTTTTTTTTTGCTTGTTTTGTTTTGTTTTTTGTTTGTTTTTTTGAAGATCATCTGAGAGGCTTCCTTCTGCAAAATGTACTGGCTTTAACAAAAACTCCACCGAGTTCAGCGGAGGGTGTGCACTCAGGTTTGTTCTGTTTCACTGACACTGGATGTGTATCACTTATCAGTCAAGACACCTGTTTAAAAGCAGGCAAGTGTGTCTACAAATACAGAGAAGGAGATGTCTCAATGACCATCCTGTCCCACTGGAATAGGTGGACGTCATTGTGGCTCCCTTTGATCTGCTGCTCATATATTCTCTTGAAAGGATCAGGGGAGAGAAATAGACAGAGGTAGAGGAGACACTTCACCCAGGCATCAGTGGGCCTTCACCCTCAGCCTCAGGTACCTATTCTTGCTCTGTTTCTGAGCCAGCTCTATTAAATATGAAACACTAAGAC
Organism: Arrhamphus sclerolepis; assembly: GCA_037176975.1. Lineage (NCBI taxonomy): Eukaryota > Metazoa > Chordata > Actinopteri > Beloniformes > Hemiramphidae > Arrhamphus > Arrhamphus sclerolepis. The sequence goes on from JBAMYA010000008.1 coordinate 14,849,113, forward strand.
AAAAGGAGGGAGAGTGAAAGGGGTGGGAGCGGGGGCCACAAAGGATACCACTCAATGCCTTTGAAGAGGCACTGAGGCGAGGGGTGTCGTGAGCGCAAATGTACACACCTTACACAAACACATACACACCAACCCCCCCCAAATGATGTGGGCAGATAAGATGGCAAATATCCACATTTGCATCTTGTGTTTTTAGATCACTTCTAACGGCTATACCACAAAAGGGCCTTGGTCAATGTAATTAGACCTAAAAGCCTTCGTTAGCAGATGATAATACAGGCATACATGTGTTTTAATGGATATTAAGACAGTTGAGATCAAAGTGCCTTTAAAGGTTGAAAGAGGATATTAGAATTGAAAGTAAAGATAGATGTTCCCCATGGCAACAAATGAAGAGATTAAGTGAATTTAATTGTGCAATTTAATTTACTTAGGATTTTTTTTCTTTCATAAATGTATAGGGGCATTAGATCATTGCATTTTGTGTATGTCAGAATTCAAAGGTGCTATCGCAAAATGTAAACTACTTTACTTCATGACAGGCTTGTGATCAATTTTTAATCAACACACTTGGAACCAAAAACTAACCTTCAATACCAGACTCTTGAAGGTGTTTTCCTGTTTGTACACTTTAGCTGTACTCATTCCAGTAAAAGAGTGAGAAGCTTCAGCCAAATTATTTTTTTCTTTTTATGCTGTTCCAAAGGAGTATAATTTGATCAACAAACTTATGACATGTGTATACCCCAGGCTGTTTCAAAAAGGATTTACTGTGAAGGATGATGACCTTTTTTTTTAACTGCTTATGTGATGGAAAGTCATTATGCTTCTATTACATGTACAAAATATGCAACAGGGTGTGTCCATTGTGTAATAATCTCCTTTAAATTCTGACACAAATTTTTAATTATTAAATAAACACAAACTGATAAAAAGTTTTTTTTGTAACAAAACTCTTAAAATTGCAAATAAACAGCTTCAAAACAAAATTTTATTGCAAGGAGTGTGATAAGTTAGCTTCTAAGTGTGTGTTAAACTAAATGAGCCATATAAGATAAACTTCAATGTGCTGTCTTTGGAAAACAATCAGCAACGTGCTCCTCTCTGACCTTTAGCAACTCAGCAGGCTTAGTCCAATCACAGAGTATTGACATTATTCACCACACGCCATTTATAACGTTGGCTGCTACTTGCCTCAAACGTTCAGATGAAATACCAACACAGTCATGTGGTGTTTCGGTTGTGTTAAGTTTTAAGGTGTCAGGGTTCGCTGTGCACGTCACTCAGATCATTTTGTGAGTCCAAGCTGGGCAATTACACTGACTGCTCCAGTTCCAAGTCAGCTTAACTGTGTATTTTCTGTTATTCATAGTCTATCCTAACAGACATATAGGCGTACATGTGGATATCTAAACACAGAACTGGATGCAGAGTCATGTCACAGACCGCAAACCAAACTCTCATTAATTCAAACGCTGACACAAATGTCATTGTTAAGATTAGTGTTCCAACCATGGCCTCAATCGTGTCATTAAATTACATCAAATGAGGACGGTGGAGGTTTGTGTGTCTTACTTTGGTCACTGGGACTTTTAAAAACATCTACAGGCCTCGTCAGTGCTGCCAGATCACTTATTTCATCTCCATCTGGGGTGATCCATCTCAGTAGGCCCAGCCAGGCTCCATTACCCACAGACGAGCTGTGAAATGGCCATTATGTGTACGCAGGCATATGGGGAATGGGCCTCTCCGATTTTACAAACAATGGTTTTCATGTCTGAAGCTGCATATCCCGATCATGCTATTAAATGCAAACGTTGAAATCGAGTCTCAATTGAAGGAAAGTGGGACAAAAAAAAGGCGCGACCGCAATGTAACTCCAACATTTCACAGCAACTAACAGCAGCTTCCTCTCGACCAGGTTAGGAAACTAATTATACACTACGTCATACGCTGGTTCACACACCTCAAGCTGGAGTCTCTGCCACTGAGAAACAGGACGGGCTGTCTCACGCAGGGCTGCTATTGACACTTTAGCGGTGATAGAAGGAACACCTGAAAACTACTGGAAAAACAGTGAACGCTCCTTAAGGCCGTCGGTCCAGTGATGCTGTAATCTAAATTGCCCAGGAAATTATAGAGAGCTTGTTTTTTTGCCTGTTTTTGTTGTTGTTTTTTTTTTTACATTGATTTGCCACTTATTTGTATAAAATGATGAGCTAAATTGCTCTTCATTGGGAATTCATCTGCTTTTTTCACCTTTGCTCTCACCAAACCTACCACTAAGAGACTACACTTTCCTTCTTGGAAAATAGTTTTAAATATTACATGACACCCAAAACATGATCAAGGTGATGAAGAAAGGAAAGGGAAAGAAGAAGAAATCCACTTCCCTTAAGATACCTTCTGTTAGCTATGAAACAATGTGGGTGTAATGCCGAGATCCAGGGCTGTCTTTTAATACCTAAAGTGCTTTGCATTAATTACACCCCGCTCAAACTCAAGTAATACGACCGCCATAAGTCAGTGAGCGTGTTCAACATCTTTTATTTGCCCCTCTCAATTAGACAAAGAGAGCAGATGCCACATCTGAACTCGGCATGAAAAGTTAAAATATAATGTCTGATGATTCTGTTATTTTTTCAGTTCCTATGATGCACTGAGACAAGTTTGCTGAGCGTACATGACAAATAAACAAAACAAAAACACACAAACAACACACATAATAAAACATAAGGCCAATAATAACTTACAATTTCAGGAATGGTCACTTTGCCATAAATGTAAGAAAGAAAGAACAAAAGAAAGAACAAAAGAAAGAAAGAAAGAAAGAAAGAAAGAAAGAAAGAAAGAAAGAAAGAAAGAAAGAAAGAAAGAAAGAAAGA
>JBAMYA010000008.1:14852097-14867035 GCA_037176975.1 Arrhamphus sclerolepis
ACACACACACACACACACACACACGCACACACACACACACACACACACACACACACACACACACACACACACACACAGTACTGGGATCAGTAAGCCCCTAGTGATCATATTCTGTCATTACACAAACATATGTACACTGAGGGCTGATGCAGAGCCATATCGATCCTCTGCTAATAAAAGAAAAAGTCTGTGGTAAACAGGGATTTTACTGTGGTACCAAATACCAATATTCTTTCAGGTAACAGGGTAAACATCATCTCTCCATCTTCCAGATTCTTATTTGTATCTTAAAAACAACACTTAATTGTATTATTACTTTGATAAATAAAAGGCAGAAAGAGAATAGTGAGAATTAATACTTGGGAATTAAAATAAAGGGAAAATATATTAACTCCACTCCACAATATTGTGTACCACAAGGTACACGATATTGCCAAAAGTATTCGCTCACCTATCCAAATAATCTAAATCAGGTGTTTCAATCACTTCCATGACCACAGGTGGATCGAATCCACCACCTAGGCATGCAGACTGTTTTCTACAAACATTTGTGAAAGAATGGGTCGCTCTCAGGAGCTCAGTGAATTCCAGCGTGGTACTGTGATAGGATGCCACCTGTGAAACAAGTCCAGTCTTTAAATTTCCTCATTCCTTAATATTCCACAGTCAACTGTCAGTGATATAATAACAAAGTGGAATTGGTAGGCCCTCTGCAGAGTCAATTGCTACAGACCTCCATACTTTATGTGTCCTTCAGATTAGCTCAAGAACAGTTTGTAGAGAGCGTCATAGAATGGGTTCCATGACTGAGCAGGTGCATCCAAGCCATGCATCACCAAGTGCATCGCCAAAGCATTTGGATGCAGTTTTTGTGAATCAGAGTCCAGAGCAGTGGAGATGCCTGCTCTGGAGTGTTGAATTGCGCTTCTCCATCTGGCAATCTGAGGGACGAGTCTGGGTTTGGTGGTTGCCTGGAGAACGGTATTTGTCTGACTGTATCATGCCAAGTGTAAAGTTTGGTGGAGGGAGGATTATGGTGTGGGGTCGTTTTTCAGGACCTGGGCTTGACCCCTGAGTTCCAGTGAAAGGAACTCTGAATGCTTAAGCATACCAAAAGATTCCATGCTCCCAACTTTGGGGGAACAGTTCGGAGACACAAGCAAGGTCCATAAAGACATGCATGAGAGAGTTTGGTGTGGATGAACTTGACTGGCCTGCACAGAGTCCTGCCCTCAACCTGATTGAACACTGTTGGGATGAATTAGAGCAGAGGCCGAGAGCCAAGTCATCTCATCCAACATCAGTGTGTGATCTCACAGATGCGCTTCTGGAAGATTGGTCACAAATTCCTATAAACGCACTCCTAAAGCTTGTGGACAGACTTCCCAGAAGACCTGAAGCTGTTATAGCTGCAAAGGGTTGACCCACATCATATTGAACCGTATGGATTAAGAATGGGATGTCATTTAAGTTCATATGCCAGTCAAGGAAGGTGAGTGAATACTTCTTGCAATATAATGTATCAACTCTCAGAAAGTTGTGAAAAATTGTGTTTGAAACTGTTTTACTTCACAAGGAACAACAAATGTGTGAGGTTCACCACAGGGGCATGAATCTGATATGTTTTATTCGTTATCAATCACTTCCACCAAGTTCAGAAATCATAGTGGCACACAAAATTGATGAGCACAACAGCAACTGAATATCACTCATAGTTTGTCATGCTGTGTTTAGCAAAAATACAGATTTCTTACCAAAAATATCCAGTTGGTTCCTTTACTTCAGATTTAATTGAATGTTATCATTTTGTAGTTGCCTCTCTAATAAACACACACATGTGCGTGCGCACACACACACACACACACACACACAAGCTCTGCTCTCTTCAAACCACCTTCTTCCACTCTCTCATACTCTTCTTCCTTTTACCTCTTTTCTTTCCCTGCTTGTTATGCAGATTCCCAGATTTGCCTCCTTCAACATTCATACATGTGCACACACACACACGCACACACACAAACCTACACACACGCACACACAGTTCTGTCTCTGCCTCCCCAGGGGCACCAAGGAAGGGCAAAGCGAAGACGAAAATGAATTCAGCCATGTTGCAAGTGGCAATGCAAATCTGCATCTGTAATTACCCCCAGAAACACACAAGGAGCGTTCTTTCCCTCTCCTCTCTGTGCCTTCTGCCCTGCCTCTCCCTTTCTTCCATCTTCTCAATCTCCTCCTTCCCTCCACGACTCCATCTCTTTTCTTCTTCTCTCTATATTTCTGAACTTCCCCCTTCTCCTCCTCTATGTCTATCTCACATTTTCTCCGTCTCAAAGGCTTCTTAAGTGATGCTTGGTGGGCCAATTAAGGTGAGTAGGAGAGAGGGCCTGCATGTGTGTCGGAGAGGGTGTGTGTGTGTGTGTGTTCATGCATGCATGAGTATATTTATTAATTCACCAAACACCTTGCACACAGTCTTGCTTATGTCCACACTGTCTGTGTTTGTGTCTGTCTTTCCACACGTCTGTGCACATGTGAGAGTGTGTTTGTGTGTGGTGTCGTCTCTTTGTGTCTGGGTCGGGGCATGTTCACATGTTCAAAAGTGTCCCCTCAGGGTTAACATGGCTATGCTGCCTCCTGAAACAGGACAGTGTTTCAAATGATACACAAATCAACAACCAATACCTCTGATTGACAAGAAAAAAAAAAAAGTCACTTCATGGACTCATCCTGTTGCACAACAAATAATGTGAAACTATGACTGTCATGAGGATAAACATCATATAAGCGTGAGGAATAAATAGCTGTGAAACTTTTATTTTTTTTATATATTCCTGCCACTGACACTGTTAACATTGATTGAAAATCATTAGTATAAAATAAAAGCTGAAACGAGGAAATAATTGTCAAAAATATCCAATTATATTATTCTCAGTGATTAGCTACTGATAAAATTAGAGCATCTGATATATTCACCTCTGCCAATCAGTCAAGTTGCAGTTTAAATCCATGCTTGTTTACAGTAACATGTAGTGAAGCGTAAACTTCATTCCTGTCTATTCAGTGTCTGACAAAACGTGAAGTCCCACTCACTCTGTCTTTCTGTGTTTTATGCTGTTGAATAATAGCAGGAGCAAATTCCCCAGATCTTTTGTAGGTGACCACAATCACCTCATTTTATTCATCATTTTTAACAAATAACAATTTGACGACCAAGTTCGAGTCAGTTCCTTGAGCTCAAGAGAAGCAATACAGCAAGACAGCACCACAACTTATTTCAGTGTGAAGACACAGTAAGATGTTCCCAGTTTTGACAATCCTACATTTAAATGCTGCAAAATTAAGAGTCTCTCATGGTTCCCCATGTAGGTATATAAGCAAACAAACAAAACAACAACAAAAAAGATTATGCATGCGCCCGAGGGGAAAAAAAAGAAGGTTTGTAATGACTTTGCAATTTTCAAATAACCTTAAAGTCTGTTTTTAATCTAAGTACACCAATATGGATTATTTTATTAGTCAAGTCAAGTCCAATTTATTTATGAAGCACATTTAAAAAAAACAAAACAATAACAGTTGACCAAAGTGCTGCACAAGATAAAACAAATAAATCCCAAAGTCAACAATAAAAATACGCAAATACATCTAATAAAAGAAAATACAAAAGTAAAATAGCACTATAATAAAATAGATAAAATATAAAAAAACTAATACAAATATATAAACACAGACACACATTAAAAGTCAAGTTGTAATGCTCAAGATGGAGGAAAAGCCAGCGACAAAATGATTATTATTATCATTATTGTGCAATCCAGAAAAGGTGATGGGGCAGAGACACTGAGGCCTTCAACCAGAAGCTGGGTAGGTGAGGGACTGAATGTGAGTCAGTGGAGGAAATGAACGACAGAGGGGTGGACGGATGGAAGAAAGGGGCACACCCTGCGTCTGAGTCGCAGCGCTCTGCAGCAAAGGAACCAATTAGAAGGAAGGGAGGACACATAGGGGCTGAGTGGAGTAGTAACTCGTCTGCGACTGGACCAGTGTGTGAGGCCACGCATCTTAACCCGTTATTATTTTCCATCCAAGTCAAGTTCCACATGTATACTGATCTAGAATGTATACATCTTCTTTCTTTTAGTTTTGTTTCCCAGCTGAGGATTTTTACCATTATTAGTGCTAGAAAATGAAAATGATCACATCACTTCAGCCTAGGCACCAAAGCACAGATCTACATGTGTCTTACATTAACAGACTTTTTTCTCCTTTATTATTTGTCAAATACATTGCTATAAGCTGCTTAAAACGATAAAGTGCTATTTATAGCACATCAAAATTCATATAATATAGAAATACTTGGCCAAATTGTGAACTAAATTGGCCAAAGAGCACTAATTCAATCAAAACAGACATGCATCAATTATTTGAATTATAATGAAGACCTGCTTGACTGCTTATACGGCCTAGAGAGCCAATGGTGAGTGCAAATGGTCCAGTGTGTGTTAGTGAGTGTGTGTGTACAAGAACGTTGCCGAGGTTGTATGATATGAAAAAAAGGAGCTCTGAATAATGCATGAGTCTTTTGGTCAATGCATTGTGATTTGCTTTAAGGAGGCCTTCTCTCAGCCATTATAAGATTAAACCCAACCTTGGTTTGTTTAGAGTGGCCAGGACATGCAAGAGACCTGTCAACACTGCAGAAACTTGAACTTCACAAACACACACATGCACACACACCCACCCACACACACACACACGCACTTAAAGCAGCACAGGTACATAAAATCCTCTATGCACATGCAAGTCAGTATGGGTTAGTCTAAGCTTGATACAGTAACCTATAAACTTAAACACTGGTATAAAATAAATATGTAAGGAGAGGCGAATAAGGAGGCAAACAAAGGTAAAATAATGACTTCAAAGAGAAGAAAAGAAAAAGGATAAATGTAAAAGTCAATAAAATGTGTCAGCATCAGCTGAAATGTGTAAACTGTAGTCTCTTGCTATACTTATGGTGACAGTTTTCTCACTTTCTTGAATCCTACGTTTCTCTCATGATCTTTCTCTCTCTCTCTCTCTCTCTCTGTATGTCTTTTATTCACTAACCTCAGTTAGTTTAGTTGTTGCTCCTGATCAATAATCAATTTTCCCGAAAAATAATGGGCTTCTGCCATTTTGAGCCTCATCCATAGGGCTTCACCTTATGAGGAGGGTACAATGAAGGACGGGTCCTTGTCCGTCATGAATCACGGCCCTGGTACGAGAAAAAAAACCCAAAAAAACCAGAAAGGTGAGAAGGTTGGTGGGGTCAATTCTGACTCACAAAGAGGTGTACACTGATGGATATCAAGAGACATTTATATTCCCAAATGGAAATTATTTACAAATATGATCCTGAACACCCATTTTGCTTAGAATTACTGACTTTTTAGCATTTAATGTACTTTGTTTTTATGGTTTAAGTTCCCTATTAATTATGCTGAAGGTAAATTAAAATCAACTGTACAGATTAAACTCGGTTATCTGAATTGCATAAAATCAAGCACCACATAAGTTTAAATTGTAATAAAAGAAAAAAAAAGAAAACTACTAATAATACAAGGTAAGAAACACTTTCACGCACATGGAGATGACGTAGAGCTAAATGTGTAGAGCTAATGATGTGAAACAAAAAAGGTGAAGAGAACAGTAGAAAGAGAAAGAGAGAGAGAAAAGCACACAGTTTAGGACATCAAGACCCCTCGTCTCTCGTGCTTCGAATGTTGGCGTGTTACATGAAAATGCCGTCCCATGAGACATCTGCCGCATAAGGGTGAGGGAGAGGAGGACAGAGGAAGAGCAAGAGAAGACAAGCAAAAAATAAATAAATAAATAAATAAAATGAGGTGAGAATATGATGGCTGAAAGGGAACAAAATTAGAGCAAAAGATTCAGGGATTAAATGGAACTTTAAAAGCATCTGGATGAGATACAGACGCGATGATTTGGACTATAACATGTTAAAATACAGAAAGTTTAAGAAAGCTTGGTGAGTTTATTTCTAGCTTGTGCAGAATAATATTTTGTGAAAATGCTTAATTGTTTGAGTTTTTCTTAAGCCACTAAACCTACTGGTCTTTTATAGCTCTCTATAATTAGACTCAGTGTTCATATCTATAAATCATGAAAAACCATCAAATGTGGAAAAGTGAACTAGAGATATTCTCTCATCGAAATGTTACAGTCAACAACTCTGAGAAAGAACATTTTTCAGACATTTCAGCGACATCATTTATACTTCCACTAAAATCATGGATTAACATTTATCTGTCTCAAACTTGGAATTTAAATAAGTCAATCATCCATGCAGCTCCACATAGCATCTATTAATGTTTGATCTTTTTTTTTTTATAATCTATTGGCTCTGAGATTTCTGAATACCCTGAGATCTGTAAGGGGAGGAGGGTTTTTCTAATCAGTTTTCCGGTTATCATGATGAATCCATAATTATTCTACAGGCTGTAGAATAATTAAATGTTACTGGAAAGATTACCTCCACGATGTTCATCTTTTATGGTACAGATGCTACTTTGTAATAACTCTTGACAGCAGTTTTAAACACATATTGTCGAGAACTATCAATGACATAAAAGAAAAGAGATTTAATATCTTTCTTTGTGTATTTGTTATTACAGTTAAGGGAGCTCAACGGGTAGCTTTACAAGACTCTGGGCATGCTATCACATTTAAATACATAATGGACATTACGACTAACATTGTTATTCAAGCTCAGCTCATCACTGGCTTGTGCTTTAAATATCCCCAGCCGTATCGCATTGTTAGCTGCAGCCCAACAGGGAAAGTTAAAAAATTCACGATACAAGGCAAGCTACTCAGTGTTCAAACAAAATGCTCTGCCAAGTTCAGCCATGTATGAGAAGGTGCTGTGACGAGAGAAAGTGTGGCAGGCAGTGAGAGGGTTATAGAGACTTAAAGAGAGACAGAGACGAGAGAGGGAGGTTATTTTATTATTCACACAAGGCATAATAAACCAGACCCACACAGTGAGCAACACTTAAACTCCCAGTTAGCCAGTAATATGGCAGCAGTGATTTGGACATGTCATATTAATAGTTCAGGGCTGGTTTTCATGCATGCTAATGATTGTCTGTAATGGCTATTAATAGAACCACATAGGGGGGTCTGAGAAAGGGAAATTCCTATGTGGTGCAGATTGTGTGTGTGCGTGTGTGCGAAGCAGTGCACCGTATCTTCTTCAGGTATTTAGAAGTAATTCAAAGTCATCATTTGTGGGAGGGGCTTCTGAGCAGCGAGAGGGACGATGGATCATGTGAGACCTGGTCAGCAGATCTACTCTGTAGTTGCACAGATTGATCAGTAAAGTATTTTTAAGTTCCATTCAATTAAATCAGCTTCTATTTTTGTGAGAGTTTTTTTTTTTTTGCTTTCCTGCTCCATACGAATCTCATGAGGTCGTTAAACAGCATATGTGTGAAACGACAGGGAAGATGTGAAGGTGAGGGAAATGGGGAGGAGAACGCAAAATAGAAAGCGGATGGAAAGCAACACGCTTTCAAAGCCAGAATGAAGTGGTGCGATGCAGCGGGAAGTTTGGAGGTGTTGAGCACTCCTCCTCAGCATGGATATTTAATGGCCTGAGACTCCAACAAGGCCCTAAGACTCTTCCTTCTCCACCCTACATCCTTCTGGTTCTCCACCCCCTACACAACGATGAGAAGAAAAAGCTTCCCTTCTCTGCTCAGAGTCAATGTATATGGCAAGAGCTTAGAGGCATCAAAGAGAATATTCGAAGAGAAACCATTGAACCATAAGTCAGAGTCAAGACGGTAGAATTTCATGTAGGAAGTACTTTCTTTTCATCTGATTTTGAGACTGTAGGGAGTACACATTCACGTCCTATTCATTACACGATATCAGAAATAATACCAAAGATGTTTTAAGCAATAACAGTAGTCTTACAAAAATGTAGCATAACAGTTCTTTAACTAAAATAATTGATAAACATCACAGCACAATAGATGGTAAACTTGCAAAATCTGAGTGAGGAAAAAGTGAAAAAGATGCATGACTTTCTTGCCTACAAAGGGACATTTTTGTACTTGAAGAAAAGACTGTTTTTGCAGGCACATTTAGACTGTTTCTGTTTACATGGCCAGATAATGTTCAGTGAGACACTAACTGGGGTACATTATGAAACTTTCCAAGGTCATGGAAATATCACACTCCAGGGAAAAGAGAAAATACATTTGGACTCATCGCTGCATTTAGTAACATTCATACATGTGTGAACAATGTAAACAAGGTTAGCAGTTAAACCCAAAAGAGAAACGGAAAACAAAAAAAAAACACATTATTTTCTTCAGTCACAGGAGAAAAATAAATCCTTTCGCATTCAGGCTTTTGTGATTTATGTATATTGATGGGGACATTTAAAGAATTTAAATATACCTGCAAATATGTTCATAATAAATGATCTTTCTTTCACATAAAGCTATTCCTTTATATCACATCTTGTCTAATGCAACAGCAAGGAAACAATGAAGCACCCTTAGCTGAATCAAAAGGTTGTATCAGTAAGTCAACACTGATATAAAGTATACAATAAAAAGAGTATTAGTATTTTTGGTATTGCCATGCGACTTAGTTTTTGTATGATTATAAAAGACGTACAATATGATTGTAGGCTGGTTATGGGTGTTTTGTATAGCAAAACGTCTTCAATAAATGTTGACCCTGAACTGCTTTGGTTTTTCTGAAGAACCATCAGCTGAAAAATAACAACAAACCTGGCAGAAGAGCATGTCTTCTGTTTCCTGTTTGTCAAGAACATAAAAGAATTACTTCCAGGCAACTTTTCTTAAAGATGTTGTACAGAATGAGAGACAGCAAGTATGGGTCAGCGCGTGCTGACAGAGGTGACCGCGTTCACTGTCCACATAAACACGTCACAATCGCATCAAGTGTTGACACACACACGTGCAACCTTCTTACTCTCAACACCATAGAGTATTTAGATAATGAACACAATTCAATGCTGACTGTTCACACACGTGTGGTTGGGTGAGTGCGTCTGCATGGCATTTGGTAAAGGCATTTGAGCATGCGTGTGTATGAATCATGCTGCTGAATCAGTACTGTTTTCCCCTGCTTCTCTGATCGGGCGGCGGGCAAAGAGAGGAGAAGTTAATGCGGATCTAATGAGTTGGTCGACCAGCAGGATTGAAAAGTGTATCGACACGGTAATGTGAGAAGATGGGCCCATGTCGCCTTGAGGGATTAGGGTTTTGAGCTGCAGTAGATGGGAAACCTCAGCTAGGCTACATCCTTCCGCCTCCTCCCTCCTCCCACCTTTTACCTTTCCTTCTCCCTCCTAAATAATTCCCCATACTGGATGTATGGACTCTCGCCTGCAGCCCGACACGCCCGCCCTGGGAGTAATTGATTTCCTCAGAGCTCCCTGTTGTGATAGTGGTGGGGATAGAAAAGAGAACAGTGAAAGAAGCGCTTAGCATTTCTGGGTTTTTAGCACTCACATACATGGTACTAATGCAGGATTGCAGGAATCCTTGAAGTAATGTTTGAATTAAGGGCAGGTTTGACTCAAATGCCTTTTGTACCAAATCATGTCTTTATTTTTTTAATTAATTTATTTTTTTAAGCACGGGAGAGAGTGCTGTAATATCTGGTTTTCCCAAATTATTACAGATCATTGAGTATTTTTAGTTTTACAGAAAGCTTGATCTGCATAATTTACTGAGCTCTGGAGAGAAAAAATAATATTGAAATGTAAATTCAAAATGATATGCACTTTTAGACGTCACAGAGAAAAAGTGGAAAAAACAAAAGACAAAAACCCCAAGACAAAGAATAGCTGAATCAACCTCATAACTTAATTTTTAATCAGTATATTTATTTTTTTATGTTTAAATGTGAGCATTTGAATACAAAAAGATACCCACACATAGGTGTGTGCATTTGACAGATGACAGATGTGTGTGTGATCACAGCTCTCCCCTTGTAGTTCTACAGTCCTGATAATAATGGTGCGTGTGTGTGTGTGTGTGTGTGTGTGTGTGTGTGTGTGTGTGTGTGTGTGAGAACTGGGTGGGGTTGACAGGGAGCGTGCGTGGCCAGGCTGTGCTAGTGGGGTGATCATGTCTCGGCATTGAAATTCAAATATGCTGGGAATATACAAACCCTTATGTCAGGGATCAAGGACTTGCCTGGTTTCAACACAATCACTTCAGTGTGCATACTTCTCTCATAAATAAAAGAGCAGCGCTCCACTTTATATCACTGTGTTTTAATTATTAAGACAGAACTGTGGAGGTTATCTCACTGTTCTCTGCCTGCAACCAGAGAGATGAAAAATTAGAATTTTTGCCAGCACAGTGCTTAGAGAGCAACGCTGCAAGGTGGCACAAAAGAAGGACAACATAATCCAAGGGCTGAACTGTAAAAAGAAAAAAAAAAAATAGAAAGAAAAAAGAAAAATCACTGGGCATGAGATGACACTTTAGCGACAACCAATATTAATTCAAAATGAACAATTAAAAAATAGTAAATATGTAAAAAATAGTCATTTAGATTATTTGACTTATAAATATGTGATAAACTGACACATCTTAGCTCCTGTCTGTTGCCACGGTGAGACATATAACTCCAAAACTGTCAGCTACAGGTGACTAGATAGATTCATAATCAATCGTGAAGCAATATCGTCTAAATGATCATGACAGTGAACCCCCACATAAATGGTAAAGTCAGTGAGAAGGATAGAAAAAAAAAAGAAAAAGAAAACAACAACATGCCAGGTGATGCACATTTCCTTCCTCATTAATTTGACCAGAGAACTCAATTTTTTTTTCATGCTGTTTATTCGTTCATGGTTGACATGGTGGACCACCAATAGCTGGAAACATTTGTACCCAGGCAGACAGGACGTGTGTGTTTCTCTTTAAAGTGAATTACATCGAGCCTGTTGCCAAAGAGGGGAAGTGTTTCAGGGAAAAGGTGAAAAAAAGAAAAGGGGTTGGGGACAGAAAAGGGAACAGGGGAGGTGGTTTTGCGGTAGTTTTGCCCACATCGATTGCCTGTTTTTAATCGGGCATAACAAATATAACTTCCCTTGAATTGAATTCCCCGGGTAAACTGTTATAAAACTAACCTTGTTATATTTATTGACAGGGCCATTGAAATAAATATTAGAGCCCTGTGGAAGATGGGTGTAGGTTCCAATCCATTGATTTTTGTGAAGAAAAAAAAACCATAGTAGTCATCTAACAAAGCAAACCTCCACTGCTCCTCTCCCTCCCTCCGTCTTCTCTTCCATCCCCCTACTCACGCTCCTTAGCATATTAGGTGGAGAATAATGTGAAAAAATGCTTAGCACACGGGAACAAGGCCCGTGTGTGCAGACGTGGGAGTTTGTCCCTCGGGGGTGCAGTGGAGCCCCTATCCCATAAATCCCAGTTCTGGCGCAAACAATCAATTTTCAATTTTAATTATTTACCATGGCCTGCTGGACAGAGGCATTTATTTTCCAGCTCTGTCCAGATTAAAAATTCAAAATTAGGAGATTAATATTTGTCGGAGTGGACAGAAAAACAACAACAAAAAAAAAGACCCTCTCAAAAATTCTTTATTGTCTTTCTCCCCTCATGGAAGTGGCAAATGTTTGTGATAGACGAACGAGTCAATCAATAACTTCATAAATTTTCACAGACTTTAACTGCTTTGCACCCATTGTGGTTTTAGCTGGCCGTCTGTAGGGGTGCCAGTGATATTAAAGTCGGGTGAGGGGGAGAAACTGGTGAAATGCGTTGCTCAGCACTTTCTATCCGAGCTTTCCAGGTTTTTGGACTCTACTCGCACTGGCATTTCAATATTTCATCTGTAAATTTAATTACATAACCTGGAGCAACGCAGTCAAGGTATCCCCTGTCAAGCTCTCATTCACACTGAGCTGATATTATGAGTGGCAACCTGCAATAAACTACACTGCAGGGCCTGACACATATTGTTCAGGCAAACCAAATAAGATCTGCAAGAGAGAACGTCTGCTTAAGTAAAGTGCAATCACACTCGAGTAATATATAAGATCAAAAGAGCATATGGCGCATTTTTAGATGGTGGTTAAAACAAATTACCTTCCATCTTAAATTAACAAAAACAATTATGTGCCCGTACTTCATATATCCAGTATTATTGTGTCAGAGTGAAAAGCAACACACCTACCCTTTATTGTCACACTTTTCACTATGATGTATCTCACAGTCCAGAGGAGGGGCTCTAATGTGTCCATAAATTTGAGCACATTGAGCATACCAGGCTCTCTGGAGTGAAGGATTTAATGCTGATCAATGTGGCGCTGCTGATGATCTCATACACGTGCTTGGCATTTGTGGTTAACATTTTGTGTGTGTGTGTTTTTTTTTTTTAAAACATTTACTCGTGGACATTTGGCATTGGAATGATGTCTCACTCCTGCTGTTGTTGAACATTGCTGTTGCTGTTGTGTCTTTTGTGGGAACATGTGGAAGTGATGGAAAGTGCTATGAAGCAACGACCCGAGTCCAGACTGTTCACTTTTTGAATTTAATTTTCTGTTTATGTCACTGTGGAATTCACGCACGCATTGATTCAAAAACATTGTGATGTAATATTCCCGTAGGAACAAGATTTCATTTACAAAACAATGTTTTGTTAAAGTAAAAGTCAAAGATGTGTAGATGAAACCATGGAATTATTTTAATGAAAGAAACCAAAGAAATTTTTAAAAGAATTTACATTGGGAGAGAGGGTCATCACCCTCTGGCCAGATGAAAAAAAATAAATAGATGCTTGACAAAACTGAGTTGGCTCATTAGTTAGAAATCAGGACACAAATGGAGGATTTGATGCGTGTCAACATGACACACTGAATCAGTATCTTTTAATGTTAAAAAAAAGGAGCGTAAGAGAGGTAGAGAAAGAGGGACATGTGAGACATTAGCTTAAAACTGGCCCTTTTCAGCTGCTGATGGCAAAAAAAAAAAGTAACTGTGCTATCCTTGATGTTTCTGCAACCTTGAATTTACATATTCAGTTACTTTGTTTTAATTCGTGGAAAACAAACAAAAAGTGCAGATTTGCCTTTTTTATACAACATACGTCAAAAAGGCAGCAGAAGCGAGCGAGGAGGATACATTACAATTCATAAACAAGAAAAAAACAGCTAGCCTCTGGCTGTGTGAGTAGCTGCAGACAGGTAGAGCAACAAAGATACAAATAACTGTCAAGACACTGAAAGAGAACAAGCAAGTGATGTAGGGAGAACGGGAAAAGAGAGATCTGAGCAGCTAAGAGACCAAGAGACAGAGAGTGTTTTAGTTCAGAGCAGAATGTTGTTATTTATCTGGTGGCTGATAAACAAATAAGGAGACTCCCTGTTCAGTGATTGTCTCAGTGGGGTGCTGTCAGATTTAGGCACGAATCTTCCCTCAGCATGCAACCAACTCAACACTCCAGCTGTGATTCCTCTGCGCCTTTAACATGTTCGCCAAACATTCTCCAAATGTTTTTGTTTTGGTTAGTGCACTTTGAAATTCCTCAATGTCTTCCACAAGGCTCAAGTATTCCCTAAGCAGCGTTACCGTGTGTTCCTCGCGGCAACCACAAAAAGATAACTGACTCATTTTCAATAGCATCTTTATAAGCGAGTCCTGATTTATGTTTAAAAAAAACCATATATATTTATCAATGACAAATATTGACGTATGCCATATAAACATACATTCAAAGTAAGACTTCAGACGCTTGCTGTTGAGTTCTGTCGTGATATTTTCATATCTGTGAGGTGCACGTCACTGTTGGACTAGTGACAGATCCAGCTGTTTGCAGTTACTATACTGTCCTAAGACCTGAGCTTTAGTTTGGCTTGTGCATTAGATTTCTTTTAGCGATTTGTGGTTCGGACAAATCAGTAAATATAATGACCAGATATCATCTTTGAAAATGAAACTCCTTTTGAATAAGTGAGTAAATAAATAAAAATGATGTCCACAAATGTGTACACCCAGTCTGAGTTTCCTCAGAACACAATCAGGATACCACTGGATATCAAGGTGCAGATCTCTCTTATTTCAAGCCTGAGCACTGTTTCACATTTTTCATTGTCAGTGTTGCATTTCACTGCTTCAACTGTGTTCACGTTTGTGTACAACAGGTTCCAGTTATACAGAATTAAGTATCATGGTGCAGACAACCAAAAATGTGATGATCACATTTGGGGATGCCGGACTATCGGGGGTTACGGATCCTTAAGGCAGAAACAAATAAAATAATAAAAGAGCTGCTCATCTCATTTGTTCTTTGCATTCCTGGCCTGCAACAAACTCCAAAATACGGGGATGACAACATTACCAATGTAATGCTGCCATTCTTTCCCTGAAAGGGCATTGCAGCAATGAGCATACTTTTCTGTGTCAATGGTATCACAGAAGTGTATCTGGCCCTTGCCAATAACACAAGTACTATCCCATACCACCACAGAGCCTAGCCTGTGCCTCTTAAGAGTTAACATAAAACTTTTTTTTTGTACTACAAGGCTTTTATTATCTTCTTCTTTTTTTAATGCAGCTCTGTATTGTAGTGACTTGAGACTAATTAGGTATCCAGCAGACAGCTGATTATAAAAGGGGGTCAAAACCCCTTCCCATTTCATGCCGTCAGCAATGGCACCACATGGAAGAGGAATGACAGAAGACCTGAGAAAGATAATAATTTCTTTACACCACAAAGGTGAAGGCTACAAGAAGATCCGCAAAGCTGTACTTGGCAGGCAGAATACTGGAGTAAAAGCGGTCCAGAAGGGCAGCATCGCCCCGCAGCAAGTCCTGAATGTCTGTGTCTCCATCTTTCACCATGTCCAGAGGAATGT
>JBAMYA010000008.1:14872914-14914952 GCA_037176975.1 Arrhamphus sclerolepis
CCCCCCCCCCCCCCCCCCCCCCCCCCCCCCCCCCCCCCCCCCCTCCCCCCCCCCCCCCCCCCCCCCCTCCCCCCCCCTCCCCCTTCCTTTTTTTAGTGCATGTGTGTGGTGAGGGTAAACAAATATACTCCAGCTAATGCTTTGTTAAAATACTAAAGCAAACAATACGTGTCACATGGCTCATGATCATGATAATATCTTCATATGGCGATACTGCAATTACCTACAATTAAAAGCAATATATTGCTCTGAAAAACCTATGATATAGCCTTGTGTTTATAGGTGAAAAAAAAAGAAACAAAAATAAATAGATGTCATAGTTTATACTTTCCACCTACATTAGGGTTTCTGAAGATAATGGTAGAAGTTTCAACACCCACGTGGTGATATTCAAAGGGGTGTAAATATGAGCATAAAACCCAGAATTTAAAAAAAGTATATGCAGCACATTGGATCACTTATAAAGCTCATAGAACCTTTTTGGTTTTCTTTAAAACAATTAAACTTGTTAAATTAATTTTTAATTTAAGAAAATTAAGGCTGCCCAGTACAAAGTGATTTGAGTATAACTATAGTAATAACATTGCTTACAATGTAATCAATTAAATACAAAGATATTAAACTTTGGAATGAATAAATTAATACATTTACATCGTGGTTAAACTAATTTGATCACTCTTCCACTGCTCTCTTAAGTACTTCTGAAATGTATGCACTGGTGTGAGTTTCATGCATCACCCTTTTTTTTTGCATTACATACGAGTAAATTTCCCAGTGGTTGTTTATAAAGTGCACGGTGATTGCGATGTAAGACTCTGTGGCCCTCAAAGTCCGCCTGTCAAGTAAGCCCGGCTCTCTGCAGATTTGGTTGCACTCTCCACTTTAGCTTTGGCCACCTGGTAAAACGCTGGAACAGTTTTTTCTGTAAAATGTTTATGGCTGGGTATTTCGTACCCCGCCTCAAGTACCTACATCACGAAGCGAAATCCTTTATTTTCCACAATGCTGTACGGACGAAGGTCCTTTAAATATACACAGAGATGGCATGTGTAATTGCCATTGCCCTGCATGAATTAAAATGCAGAATTGCTTAGAAAAAAGTTAACACTTGGCTTTGCCGACGAGCTCGTAGGCACAGTTTTTTCCGCAAGCTCAGGGTGGTGGCAAATGAGGTGGCTGTGCATGTTTGTCATGCCGCCCACGTGTTGTATTTTTGTGAGACGCTTCTTACATACTGCAAAGTCCTTATCCAGCTTTGTCCCTTCACACTATAAAAGCCACCAGAACAGATGTTTTACCTGCTTCAGTGTTCAGATAAATACCATTCAAGACCTTGATTTGTCGCACTCTTAATTCCAACCGTACACTACACTAAAAGAGGGATGTATACACTATAGATCAGAACAAAAGGAAAAAATTATGAACACTTCATTGTCTTCAGAAATGATCTAATCTTCATCTTCATCGTCAGCATTCGAAAGATTTTATGTTGTGTCTATGCCATGCTAATAGAATAGTGCTTTACAAAATAAACATGGCACTTTAAAAACAACAACAACAAAAAGACTTTATTTTATGGACAACACGATCAAAATTAAATCCATTACTGTGATGACTACAGCAAAGAGAAAGATTACAATTAAAGTTCCTAATGGTCACAACAGTCAGCAGTAGGAAGGGTAAAGTTTCGGTGCTTTTAAATTACTTCAGGCAGAGGACATCACTAATGACTCAACACTCTGGTGTGATTTTGGTCCACTCCTCCAGTCTCTTCCACAACTCCTTGACTGTGGTGGGTTTCTTAGGCCAAGAATCTTGACCATAACTTTGTCTCAGTTGGATTGTCCAGAGGTCTTATATTTGGTTTAGGTAAGGACTCAGTTCATGGAACCATTTTAGTTTTCCAGTGTTTTCCATTTCAAGCAACTGCTTTACCTGTTTTTCTGTGTGATGAACGCATTGTCCTACATTAAAATTGCTGACTGGGTGATTAATGAACATGTTTTCAAAGAAGGTTGCGTTAAACGTTTGCATTCATTCTGCCATGAACATAGAGAGGCCAACTCCTGCTACAGGAGTGACGCGTCCTTCTCCACCTTCCACTGGCCTTTCTTTTCCCAGTTTGATGACAAACATAAGGCAAGGCAAGTTTATTTGTACAGTAAAAGTAAAGTAAAGTTTAAATGTGTCTCGAGTTGGAGGACATTTGATATCTAGAGGAAGTTTATTCCATCTATGTACAGCATAGTAGCTAAATGTATTTTCACCTTGTTTGGTCCTAACTGGAGGTTCTACCAGCTGACTGCTACAGAACCTAGAGATCTCAGAGCTCTACCTGGTTTATATTCTACAAGAAGATCAATAATGTATTCTGGCCCATTTTACTAAGTGATTTGTAAACTAACAACAACACTTTAAAGTCTATTCTGTAGCTAACTGGTAGCCAGCGTAAGGATCTCAGAACAGGAGTGATGTGTTCAGTTTTTCTGGTTCTTGTTAGGACTCTGGCAGCAGCGTTCTGGATGAGCTGAAGCTGTCTGATTGTCTTTTTGGGAAGACCAGATAAAAGAGCATTACAGCAGTCAAGTAGAGATGAAGGCATGAATGAGCTTCTGTAAATCAGCTCTGGACATGAGATCTGTGACACTGGAGATTTGTTTAAGGCGGTAAAAAGCCGTATTAGTTACAGCCTTGATGTGGCTGCTGACGTTCAGGTCTGAGTCAATTAAAACTCCAAGATTCTTAACCTGGATTTTGTCTTGAGCCCTCTGGATTTAAGCTGGGTAACAACTCTCATTCTGTCTATTTTGTTACCAAATATAATTATTTCTGTCTTGTCCTGATTTAATTGAAGGAAGCTTGATTGCATTCAGCTATCCTCTTGCTCCAAGCAAAGACAGAGGGAGTGTAACGGACCAGAGTCATTTGGTGAGAGAGCCAAGTAGATCATCTGCATAGCTGTGATCAACAACTTTGCTGTTACGTATGATCTGTACTAGAGGAAGCATGTAGAGGTTGAATAATAGTGGTCCAAGAACTCACCCTTGAGGGACAGTGGAATAAGCTCAGATTTATTCTCACCAATGGAAACAACCAAGCTCCTGCCTTCAAGATAAGATCTGAATTAACCAAGAACTGGACCTGACAACCCCACCCAGTTTTCCAGTCTATCCAGAAGGATTTTATGGTCCACAGTATCAAAGGCTGAACTAAGATCGAGCAGCACCAGAACAGATGTTTTACCTGCTTCAGTGTTCAGATAAATATAATTCAAGACCTTGCTCAGAGCTGTCTCAGTGCTGTGATTTTTTCTAAAGCCAGAATGAAATCTGTCTAAAAGACAATCATTTTCCCTATAAAGGGGAGATTAGAGATGGGTCTGTAATTGTTTAATTCTGAAGGATCTAAGCTTCTCTTCTTCAGAAGGGGATTGACTATTGTCTTTTTTGGAAGACCAGACAAAAGATCTGGGAAATATGCCTGATAATAGTGAAGTACTGATGATCATCTCTTGTATTGCGATTGTCTTTCATGGATGGCCTGCCTTCTTTAGTTTTTGATGTTGTAAAGATGCATTATTCTAGAAATGACAGATTTGGAACAACAAGCTTCTCTTGCTATGGTTGATACAGTCATCACTTTGGCCTTCATTTGACAACCTTCTACCAGGTTTCAATCACTTTAGAGAGGCTCATCATCTTGCAAGGTCAGTAAACTCTGGATAGCTGGTTGCCCAGTTAATTAGTGTTTATTAGATAATTAAGGGACATTTTTACATTTTTTAAAAACTATTTTCAGAATATATGTAGTAATTCATGAACTACGCTTAAAATACCGCTCTTTTACTCCTGTTTGGATAATTTGAAATATGACTGCACAGTGAGGGAAATTGTAGGTTGTTCCCTAATTTTTATCTTCAGTGTACATTTGTGAAAGAGATGGAACGCTTGTGTATACATGTTGGATGCACATAAGAAAAAAAAGGCATTATTCCTTTTGCTGGTTCAATGTGTTTACATTTGTGGGCTTCACATATTTTAGCTTAGAATAAAAAGAATAAAGGGCAAGAGTTCTGACTCACATGTCTTGATTTAGTTCTGACTATAGCAAAGTCAAAAGCTTGCATGTGTGACGGGCGTGCTGCTTTGCTGGAACAGAATGAAGGTGAGGATGACTGGACAGGTAGGGACCAACCTGGCTCAGCCACAGTTAGTTTTAACAATAAGCAAAACTAACATCAACTAAAGTCACCACATACCCATCCACCCGTGAACAGTTATGTTACAATTTTCCCTCTGGGTCTGGTTGTGTCACCTTGAAACAGTCCTTAAACTACTTGTTGTGTTATTCCATTATGCGACTGATTGAAAAGAGCTGTGGTTCCAGAGGTGTTTACAGTCTCTCCTGTGCAGTTTTTTGTCGATAAAGTTTGAAGGGAACTCCTTTGTTGTCTTTGCAGAGCTAGCATTCAACACTAATTTGCAACTTTGCTCAAACTGAATCTGAAGTCAGCTTGCAGACTTTACACCAAGTTGTTTACACTCAACTAACAGTATGTACCTGGCTATCAATTTTAGGCAGTATGTCTGAAGACATTTCTGTGGGTATGACTACATGATGGTTAGAGAGCAGAGCTCTGCAGAGGTTGAGAAGAAACTTATAGATATTGATTTAAGAGATGGAAGACAGTGGGTTCAGATGGAGAATAGTTAAGGCGTTAATCGGTGGAGCCTCCTGACAGAACATACAATATAACTTTCTGACAGGCATCATTTTACTTTAACCGACATCCCTTTTCTTTTATTCTCATAAAAATAATAATCCTTAAAGGAAAGGTAACACGAGAATCATCCACAGCACAAAGACAAGGTCAATTCCATATTGTCAACTACAAAACCAAAAGCTAACAGACCCAAATTAGAAATATTCTGTCAGCATAGTATCACATAGTATTCTGTCATGAGTGAAGTGTGAGGAAGAAGAACGCACTTATTATAAAATAAAATCAAAACATATCTTTCTTTCTTGATCGCATGCCTGCTGTTCTACAGAAATGTATTGCCATGATACTTCAGCATGATCTGAACTTGAACCCATTTATTCAAGTAAATGTATAGCTGTCTACTTTTAATCACCATAGAGCTTCTTTAATAGATAAGCTCCTTGTAATTCATCCTGCTGATTGAAATGAGATGGGGAAATTAAAAACAAAAGAAAGAGAAAGTATTTTTTATTTCTCTGTAGACTCTAAATTGCCCATACGAATGAGTGTGTGTTGGTTGTGTGTCGACATGTGGCTCTGTGATGTTCTGGCAATCTGTCCAGGGGAGATGGATAGATGGACTGATGGGGGAGTATGTTAATTCGGTCATATAAATGAATAAATAAAAAAATTTTATATATATTTTTTACATGTTTTCTAAAACAGTACTACCAACAAGAGGAGTTTATATAACCATCTTTACAATCTGACATTTTGGTAACATATTTGCCAATCAAGAAATTATGAATATGTACCATGTAAGAGGCAAAAAAAAAAAAAGGTGTTTGGGTTTATAGGACTTAGGATGTGCAAGTTCCTTCTCTGTAGTGAGTGAGCTCCACAGTATGAGGTAAACGCCTGCTGTAGTCTTGAAAATCAATTCCCCCTCTTTTCCTTTAAGTGGTCAATATTTTTTGTTTCTCACAGCGAGCTCCACCATGGCCCTTTTAATTCAATGGACCCATTAGAGATACCGTCATGTCTAATTCTGGCCACAGGGATGCTTGTTTGTATTGTTACCTCATCCCTGGTGAGAGAGCTGGAGGGGCAGGGTGAGATACTGAATGACACAGCCCGTCCAGGTTAATCCTGGCACCTGCGCTTCCTCACAAGCTCATCCCCCATTTATTTCTTCTTCACCCCCCTACATTTTTTTTTTCTCTGTTCTTCTCGAAGTCAAGGACAAAAGCAATTGACATGAAACTCTCAAAAAATGAATCTGGCCATGTGTGTCACTTGCAGAGTGGGAAGGAGGGGCTGCTGGGTCCAGGCCACTGCCACTCCACTGGAATCATTTGTTACTCAGCCCTGATTGGCCCTGACAAAACAATACCCTAAAAACTCACCAAAGTAAATTATAGTCCCGGTAAATGGCCAGCGAGGGTGGAATGGAAAGGAAGGAAGGAAATGGCCGTCCGTCGAGACAGGGCTTTCGAAATACGTTGGCTCACTGCCAGACGCAAAACAAAGTAATGTGCTTTTGATATTAATAACGGAGATGATATTGATCTGCACTGTGGTCAGAACGACTCTGCCTCCCTTCACGGTGGCCCACAGTAGAGTTGAAGAAGGAGGGAGGAAGGTGGAGGGGTTCTCAGTGAAGACGCAATACCCCATTCCCAGCATTCTGCCTTTCATCCTCGTCCTCAACATCCTCATCTTTGCTGAAAGCAACTTTTTCTGAGGGTCCATTTCATTTGAGCATCTTTAATTATGTGAAATGGATTCCAAGGGAGAAAGAGAAACGTTAGTGGTGGGCAGCAACAGCAGGAGAGCAAAAAAAAAAAAAGAAAAGAAAAACAACAGATGAGTGAAGGGGTGACCAGTATTTGCATGCTACCTTTTCCTACATTAGATTCACAGTTCTGTCAGTGACTGTGTATGTGCAATATATTCATCTGTCTGCAGCCTGACCTAAAAGAAACTATTTTAAAACGTGAAGGATAAGAATAAATGTGCAGCACAATGAAAGGAGAATAAAAGGGATCCAGCCCAACAGACATATACGGCTGGGAAGTCACTTTCTGTAATTGTCCAAATTTTGGTGTATATTTTTGAGGGAGATACTATACGTATAAGGCTTTATTCTACCTCTGCAATCCAAGCTGAAATGCCCTTGAGTAAGCTTCAGAAACTACGACTGAATAATAGTTTTCATGTAACCGTCTATGTCCATGCAAACAAGATCAAGGCTGTGGTAAAATGAGAATGGTTTCTGAAACACAGTAATTCAGCACCACGTCTGGTTTGTGTGCTTCATTTATACCTCCCCTGAAAATCTCTTGCGTGAATGTTGACTAGCTCTCCAGAAAACATGTCTTGCAAATAATAATAATAATAATAAAAAAAAGCATTCTAAATAAACTGAGGCAATTTTTTTTCCCTCAGATTTACTTTGTGCAGCACTTTACTCAGGACGCTCCTGCATGCATGACAAATAAGAAGAAAGACAAATAGAGGAAATATGAGCAGAAAACTTCCACGAGGTTACTGTACAGTTTGGAATAATTTAAGAGGGCAACGATGTAAACAAACAACAGAGCGGTTTTGGATAAGCTATAATACAACAAATCCCCATCAGACACATATGCGTTCAAACACAAACCCAGACTGACCATGTGGGATGGCTACATTTTTCAATATTTCTACCTTTTCCCTCTTCTTCTTCTCCGTTTCATGTTTGATCCCTGTTCTTGTACATTTATGAAGTACCATTGTTTTCTTCAAGAATTCTTCTGACACAGAAAAGGATCCACACAGACGTGCAGTGTCAATGAGTCATATCTCCTTCTGGAAATGGGGAACCCTGAGAACTGTAAGAGTAGAAGCGGCCAGACATCATATATCTAACAAATTTAATATCACTGCTAACGAGGTGATTCTATATAGTCTGTAAAATGTCAATGCTTCAGGAGCATTTTCACCAAATAACATAACCTGATACTGAGACAGCTCTGAGAAACACAGGGCGTTACAAGAGAGGCAGTAAAATTATGACTAAAAACAAAAAAAAACAACTGATGAATAAGTGAGTCTGTTTGGACTTTGAGACTCACTATCCCCTGCAGCTAGCTTACTTCTTTTTTTTTTAAACATTGGCTTTGGGTTTTCCACACGAGGCTACCCAGAGAACAAGGCTCTTTCTCCATTCCCCTAACACATCTCTCTTTCTGTATCACTCTGGTCCCTTGCTCCCTCTGTTGTCACAGAGACAGAGGTGAGCCCTGACAAGCCAGGGCCAAGTATTTGCATATAACGAACCTGCATTCTTTTGTCATGTCCTTCCCTTCAATTGCCAGAAACTAATAATACACAGGGAGATGCATCCACCAGGTTAAAAGACCTTGGTTTTAAGCCAGCTGGTGCTCAGTGTGTCAGTTTGAGCTGTGATTAAAGCACAGATTTACCGTACTCTTATGTGAGCATTAGTGCAGCCACACCTTCTCAGACATATGATACATAACATTTATTGTTTCATCGGTCTGTCGAAGAGATGATTCAGACACATTTCAGTTTTGCTCTGACGTCGCGTGCCAAGAAAAGCAACGTGAGATATTTACGTCATTTTGTCACATTTAAGTGGCTGAGATGCTGAGAGAAAATGAAGAGCTACCTACGACAACTAACTATTGTAGGTTCAACCATGGGGAAGGGAGGCCTGGACTGTGCTGTAGTGCTGTGAGAAGCAAACAGGATCTTTTCCATACCTCTGAGCATCTGAGCAGAAGCCAAATGATCCTGCACTTACAATACAATCCTGCTGCAGGAGTTCAGACTTGTTTTAATACAAACATGTTTAAGAGAGAAATAAAGCACAAGTCTACCCTAGTTACAGTGCCATCACAAAATATTATGAAACGGTTTCAGGGGTCATTCAAACAAAAGCGAGCATCAGTTCAGTGCATAGGCCCTTAGGTGGAAAGTGTATTTTCACGTTCATACTATTTTGTGTGTATTTAATGTTCATGGAAAGAGAACACCCATACTGGCAAACACTTTTTCTTGCATTTGAGAACTCATTAATTTTAAAGCAAAATAAACTGTAAGTGTGATAAATATTTCATGTGAATTGGGCTCACTGTTAACTACACTCCAAATGTATTTCATTTTAGTTATCACAGGTGATGTTGTTTTCTCACCTTCAGTGAAAAAAGACAAGTTCACCCACATGAATGCTATCTCAGTAGCCTCAGTGACTGCAACTACTGACAGTGTAAGATCATAAATGAAGATGATGTAAATCTAGATTAGTGTTTTAAGCTGTAACGTTGCTCCATTTAAAAATAACGGCTTAAATTCTTCAGTAGTATTTCATTGATGGTTGACTTTTCTCACACTCGTACTCATTCTGAACATTTTTTTAAAAATGATTCTCATGACTAAGCTATGACGCAAATCTTTCAGTATCATGCAATTAGTAAGGTCACATGACTGATTTTGTTACCACTTTAAGTTTGAACACAGTTTTTTGAAACTGCACAACACGATGGCAACATGAAGTTGTCTCCGTCCATCTCAGTCTGAGTACTAAGTACCATTTCCTCAGTTTCATCTCTAGTTTGATCTGTCCTGTCTTTCACCAGGTTCTCCTTCTCTCTACAATTGCTTTGGCAGTTCAAACTCTTCCTTCCCTTCCCCTGCAATTTAAAGTAACATCACTCCAACCTCACTGGAACTTAGTAAAAGTAAGTATAATGCAAAACAACGACTCGTAAATTCAGTAAAAAGCAACAGTTATTAGAATAAAAGACACTGTCACATGTTTTAATACTAAAATGCATTAGTTAGCTCAGCTAGCAGGTGTGCAGGCAAGGCAGACAGAGTCTACATTAACCACCCATCAACTATTCTACTGCTTTACTCAGTCATCCTACCTTGTTACACTGCAATCACATACGCGCCATTACAAAATGCATATGAAGGAGATCTCTCGACCGTACTGCTGATGTGTGTATGAAGCTGCGTGCTCTCCGTCAATGCAATGGTCTGTTACATGTGTTCAGGCTGAGAGAACTAGGACTTAAAGTATGAATAACAGAGGCGCATAACACTGCCAATATGTTTGCATCAAAGCAAATCCACTGGATAGAACATGGAATTCATTTTGCTTTCAGGACATATTGTATATTCTAAAAAAACACAAATGCTTGAACTGTACCACAATGATATTGGTGGGCACCAATGATGTTAAAGCACAAATTTTGCAAGAAATTTCACAAAAAACAAACATTCGAACATACAAAGTTAACAGCAGAAAAAAAGCACATTTCTGTTTGTTTGTGAGCATTTTCATTTCTTGCCCGTGTAAGTAAACTGTCTTTTACTTTATCCTAAGTCTAACGTGTAGCTTCTACTACATAAAATCATGTTTTGTGTGTGAACATTTTTAAAACATGTTGTTAAACGTCTTTTTTTTATTATTGTGTATTATGTGTATTATGTGTTAGTTTCATATGAAATGTGCTTTATAAATAAAGTTTGATTGACTGATCGATTGATTTCACATAAAATGCAACTATTTAAAATTTACTAGAACAACATATGTTAAAAAACAACCTAATTCTAATGGGTTATGAATGCACTTACGATCACTTACAACTCCAAAGCAGTAGGTGGCAGTAATGTGCAAAGTCCTAATTAATAGTGGCCCTCTATTTTATATCAGTTAAAGGTCATGGTAGCACGTTTGGTTAGCACTGTTACCTCACAGCAAGAGGGTTTGTGGTTCAAATCTCCACAGGTGTCTTTCTGTGTTAAGTTCTCATGTTCTCCCCCAAGATGGTGTGGGTTCTCTCTGGATACTCCACCTTCCTCCCACATCCAAAGACGTGCATGGTAGGTTAACTGGAGTTTCTAAACTGCCCTTAGGTATGATTACAGAAATGCATGGGTGTAGACAATGGGGAGGTCAGAGTGAGAGGACGCTGGCACGTTTGGCTATCTCACTGCCTCTCACTCTGAAAGTGTCTTTCAGTGTCCTAATTAAGCACTATATAGACTGAATGTATGTAAAAAGTTAATGATTTTCTGAATAATTACTGTTCATTTTCATATGATGAAAGTAATCTCTCCTTAACTTTGTTTTGTTCGCCCGGCACAACTGATTCATGTACTGTACTATTTAAAAAGTATTTGTAACTACTGTATTAAATGAAGTATCTCAGAATCCTATCATACAAGTTTAAATGGCCCAAGGAAATTATGTTAGTATGTAACATTTAGTTGGACTGAACTTTGGTAATTAAAAGTAACGCAAGGTTCACCCAACATATTTGCATTTAGGTCACTCAACAAAATTGTTTCTCACTAAATCGAAGCATTTTGTTCAGGTGGAAATTATTTCCATAACTTTGTTATGTTCCATGAACAAGTTAATTGTTTGAGTGTCTCTTACTTGAAACCCCTAATTTTCACTTAAGACACAAT
The DNA here is from genome assembly GCA_037176975.1 of Arrhamphus sclerolepis. Taxonomy (NCBI): domain Eukaryota; kingdom Metazoa; phylum Chordata; class Actinopteri; order Beloniformes; family Hemiramphidae; genus Arrhamphus; species Arrhamphus sclerolepis. Next base: position 14,884,103 of record JBAMYA010000008.1, read on the forward strand.
TCATCACCCATTCTTAAGCCCTTACTCACCTGTAAAATTGTATATGTACTTTCCTTTTTCACTGGGCCAAAACAAAAACTAAGAATGAAAAATCAAGTGGCTGAGAGTATTAAAGAATGCTTTCCCTTTCCTTCCGCTATATTAAATATCAAGTCAGAAAATGAGCTGGAAGGTGTCTATAAATGCTAAATAATGGAGAGGCTGCATTCGTCTGGGTCAGAGCTCTCTCCCTTGTTCTGTCTTCTCTCTGATACATTATTTAATGAGGATGCACTTCCCCATCGCAGCAGGAGAGAACAAGGGGCAGGGGGCACCCTGTCTTCTCTGCAGGAATGGTGGATGGAGAGGGGGCGGTGAGGGATAGGTGCAATTCACAGACTAGGTGTGTTTATGTGTGTGCGCAAGGAGAGTAGCTTGGCACCCCTCCCTATCTGCTTTACACACACACATGCAAACACACAACCTCCTTGCAGAAGTACCTTGGGCCCATTTGTACTAATGACTCTCCGTGCCTAATGCACTTTATGGAGGACGAGGTTGGATATTCATTTGGAAAGAGGGAAGGGGTGGGGGGAAGTTTCAAGACGAAGCACTGCCGTGCTGTTTCCCGTTTGTCTGTTTTAGCTGCCAGATTCCTTAGCAATGAGCTTGGCAGGAACTTGATATGGCAGTGATGCCATTCATCACAGGAGAAGTAAGTAGGGGTCCTCATTTTCCTTGGACTTTCTGAACTATTAAAGACTGTATGCACAACAGGAGGAAGTGCCTGGATATCTAATCAAAGAATGGTAGTTAAAAGTCTGCTGCACAGAGAAGAGCAAATAAATTAAGGAAGATTTTCAGTTCTAATGTGTGTGCTACATGAGTGGTTTATATTTCTGTAGCTTTGCCTCACTAGTACAGTTTCTGGCAAATGCAAATTTTTATTTTCTTATATTTAATTACATCAACTATAAAATACAGGGACAACAGTACATGCAATGCATTAGGAGGTTATTTGCTTTGAAATGTACTGCAATGCCTGCCAGTTTTGGAGAGTTTTGTCACACTAGCATTTTTCTTTTTTTTCCTATGCCTATTTTATGCTCAACTACAGCAGTACGTCTTTCACATGTGAAGTGATCCCAGAGTGTGTGGCAAGAAACCAACCTTGAAACTCCCTCTCACCCAGGGTGACAGTTCCAATAAACATCTCTCTTCTTCAGTTTTATGTGTTCCTGTGTATTTTTGTGCTTTGGAAGGTAGTTACTACAGATGAGGGAGGTTCCCAAAGTCTTTCAACACAGTGGAAGCTGGAGCGCAGAGACTGAAAGGGGTCCCAGCGTTGGAATTAAAGGCAACCCCCTTCCCCTTGGCTCATTTGTTCCCCACGAGGGAGGATGTTCTTGCAACCAGTGGTGGTGTCTGAGGACTCAACGAAAACACACCAGGAGCAGTGACAAATGCATACAAGCCTGTTCAAGTACAAACTCTTGCTCTCTTCTTCTCTTCTATACGAACAGGAAAAAAAAAAAAAAGTATAATAAATAAATAAGTCATAAAGAGAAGAATCGTTTGATGTTACCTTGTGTCGCCTGAGGCCGACACTACACTGAGGAGCACTGCCATCTTCAGACTGCACACACACTCACGCTTAAATACACAACTAGCATATGGTGAAGAGGGAGAGGAGCAGGCTCTCTGCAAAAGAGGCCCCCCGGACCACCTTTGGATCCAGTAGGAAGTTTCACTGCAGTATAGTGTGCGGTGTGTATAAGAGTGTGGTACCTGCTCTGCTGTGCTGCCAGGTCCACTACAAAACCTTTGGTATGATACAAACATATAAATGCAGCTGAAAATCTGTAATCTGCATGTACAAGGAGAAAAAAAAATCTTGTTTTTTGTATTTTCCAGTGTGTGTGTGTCTGAAAACAGTTAAATTCACCTGATTGCAGTGGATCTTAATATTAAACAAACTTAGACGAAAGCATAGAACTTTTTTCAGTGACACTGTTTATTTAACAAAAGTCAAGCCAGAAAGAAACTTTATCTTTATCTCTAACTGTGATTCTGTCAAAATAATTTCTTTTTTAAATAAAAAAATAAATGTTAATGAAAACATAGTCTCACTTATTTTTTTTCCAAGATAATCATGATTTATGGCACCAAAGGCTTGAGAATAGTTGATTTTCAGTTCAGTTAAGTTCAATAATTACAATATGTGTTATCTCTGTTGTTTGAAATTGAATTATAGACCATGTATATTCATGATTTATGAAGTAAATTTTAGTTTAGAATTGTTTTTAAAACAATAAATGCACAAAATCGAAATCCTTTTGTACAAAAGCTGAAAATGTGCACTAAAATGTATAAAAACACACTCATGTTACCCATGCATATGCTGTTTTTCCTGAACATAAAATAAGAGTGAAAACATTTAGTCAATTCCAACAACCAGTTGAATCTGAAACTTTTTTTTTGCTTTGTTTCCCCAACTATACAGAAAAATAAATACAAAAAAGTTCATCCCATCTTCACTTGTGGGTGGGTTTTGTAATTCAGTAATACCAAATGGTATTTAGAAAATGAATAAGTAAATGTTTTAAAGTCAGAAAAATGTAAAAATGGCAAAGATTCACATTTAAACACATTTTAAATGTGTAACTACTGTTGTAAAAGCTGAGGACCAAGGATAAGCTATTAAAATCTAACATCATTAACTATATTTTCAACCAATATATAATAGATTGGCAGTGTAAAGTGAAAATTAGCCCCTGGCATACCTATAAGTGACATATTTGATCACTAGCTGTTCATCAGTGTATGACTTGATCCTCTCAGAGGGCTAGAAGTATCATGAAATACACGCAGGCTGGTTAACTGTTGTTTTAGTTGGTTTTTGCCTGGTGGCACTGGCCCACACTGGTGTTACAGTCTTTTAGCTGGCATATGTTAGCATGTGTGGGATTTAATCTTCTCTGCCTCACAGCTGGGGCCTCGTTAAATAATGTAACACTCACGGGGCAGTCTTTGCCTGATTTTACATTTGCCCTCTTCAAATACTTGCTCTTTGCCATAAGCACTGCTGAGAGATTTCTGGGCAAATAACAAAAAGATAATGGAGAGTATTGTAGAGATGTAAAATCTTTGTTCTTCTCTAAAACAGGCATAACATATTTAAACATTGAATATTGTGATTAAATACTGGAGACACCAGGGGAATGAGGAATGAAAGTGAAATCGTGTTTATGACACAAATAACAGAAATAAGTACACCGTAAAGCTCTCAGCATGGTATTTTATTGCTATTTTGAATGAAAACAGTGAACATGGATGAGGTTTGCAACCATTAGATTTTATTCACAAAGGATCGTGTATGCTTATTAACAGCCTGCTGAGATGTGGGATTTTACTGCATGTAGGCAGATAAACATGAAAACTGCATTTAAAAGTTAGGAAACCACTTTGCTTTCTTACAAGATGATAAAGTTTGGATTACTGAAAACTTTCTGTTTTCAAAATATGGTTTCATTGGAGGGAAACGACTGGCCTTGACAGAATGTAAAAAGACTTAAAACTCTACTTGGAGTTTTACACCAGTGACTCGTCACTTCACTTGGACTTGAATCTCCTGACATAAAAACATTTGATATTTTACCCAATATCCAAAGAACAACACTGGTTATTTAAAAAGTGTGTACGAGAACATTAGGTAAGCGCAGACCGTCTCTCTCTCTCTCTGCTATATACGTATGTGCGAGTGAGCTCTTGGCACAGCCAATCAAAATATACCAGAATGAGATTTTGTTCTTTCAAACAAAAACAGAACTTTGCAAATATGTTCCCAAGATTGATTTCATTCAGGTGCAAAAACTACAAAGTAGCAAGCAAAAAATGAATCATTCAATACATGTGGGTCAAGGATCAGAGACAGAGATGGAAAAACCTGTAACTTCGTTCAAGATTTGAAGTTGCTCAAAGAAGAGTATAAGTGGTGCTCTCGTGCTATGCCATCATTTACATTTAACATATAACTGCACCGTTGCTAAAAGGACTTCAAAGGAGTTCACTGTGTTTGATTAGTAGTATCAGGTTAAAGAGCTTGTTGGGATCCAAGCGGATTTCATCCCTTCGTGTTGGTCAGCTCATGACTATCCATAGTGATTGAGATAAATTCAGAACAAACACAAATACAGACAGGGAATAATGGACTGGGATTACTATCTGGACACCCTTATTTGGGTTTATTTGAGAGTGGGAATGGTTCCCAATATGTAAATTTTTCCTTGCTGGGATGTCTGTTTACGTCTACATTTCAATCCAACCGTCCACGTATGATTATACATATGTGTGTGAGTGACTGTGACTGCATGCATGTCTATGATAAAAAGGCGTGACTTTGTTTGCGCATGTTTTCCACGTGTCCATTTGATGAGGAAAAAACACACACGGAAAGCTGCCCAAAGGGTGATTGAAGTCGCTGACATTTTAAGGCTATGGAAAACAAAAGCTAATAGGCAGCGCCACGTGCTGGAATCGTGTCTGGTTCATGTTTAACAAAACAAGGTCACAGAGGTTGTCAGGCCATGAATTCCATAAATAACTTGATAATGGGATTTTAAAACAAGCCGTCCACCAGTCATCTCCCCTCCTTTTACACACTCTCTTTTGCCCGTAACAGGCCCCGTGTGTGTGCGTGTGTGTGTGTGTGCACACGTGTGTCTCCACAACAGAGAGATTATTAGAATGCAAATGGATTCACACCGCATCCTCATAAACAACGGTGTTCATTTAACCCTCGACCCCTGCATTTAACTGCCCATCATGTCATTTGTGTTGGGCAAGACACGTTGGAGTAGGTTGAGGGAGGCCAGCAGGGGTGCACATGCATGAGTGTATCTGTCTAGCTGAGCAAGAACAATAACTTGCAGACTTGCAGGTATGTGCACATCAGTGTACTAAATGCTTATGAACACAATATGTATGTGTTTGTATTCCTATATCAGTGTTTGGGTGTTTATGTCTGCTTGTGTGGCTATGTGCATTAGCGTGTCAGCACCTGCATCCATGTGCGTGCGCCCATTTTTTAGGTGTGGGTTTCAGAGTTTACCATTTGCAATGCTCAATTAATCTTGTCAGCATGCATTTACAGGGAAATTGAACACCTTTTAAAGTGGGCCTGGCTTTGTCACCATCTCCTTTTCCATCAATTACAGACACTGACACAGTACTTTGGAAGACCTGCAGAATGCATCACACTCTTAACAGTCTCCTTTAACACGCAGAACTGACAAAAGATGAATGTCACCTAAGTTTAATCCTTTTTGTACTGTTTCAAGGCCACTGCTATCAAAGGCCCACGTTTATATATGTTTTAATCTGTTTTTTTCCGCTTAATTCTTTTCATTCTTTCCTTAGTTATAAAAAAATGTAAACACTTGATTCCACCAGAATTCTCTGGATATCCTTTCTCTTCCTCAGTTCCCCTTTCAAGTATTTCTACAGTGAGTCTGTCTTTAACCCACAGGCATGAAATCTTTTGCCGTTAAACAGTAAATAATGTGAGTTGAGATTTTTGAAAAGTTGACTGAAACGAAAATAAATATGAGCTCATCGCCTATAAAGGAAACAAGGGTGAGTGCAAAAAAAAAAAAGAGATCGAAAAGAGATTGAACAGATAAATGGACAGAGAACCGTTCAATAAAGAAAAACTGCTGTGAAGATCAGTGCAAAAGGTTGACATGTTTCCATACCACAACTCCTGCTCCTGAGAGTCTTCTTAGACTCGAGATTTTTTCTGCTGCCTTGGAAAGATGCATTTTACATACAGTATGGAGGGGAAAAAAATGAAAGAAACGCTGCAATGAATAATGAAAGAAAAGACAGAAGTCAAGTTGTCACACAAAAGAGACAGATGACAGAAAAATGCAGTTAGTCATGCTGTTAAAAGAGGATATGAGGAGAGTCAGTCAAAGAAATGCAGAGGGAGAGTGAGAGCAAACGGGGCTCATTTTAAGAGGGCACACTATGTTCGGCCCCATGTCTCTTAATCCTGGGCGTTTGTCGTGGCTAATTATGGTGGACAAGCCTCTTTATCGAACCTGCTCCTGCCATCAGCATTAGGATGCATGAGCTGCGCCTGTTGTTTTAAACGCTCTCATTAACCACACAAATCAGTGCTGTTGACAGAGTGCTTTTGAATTAAGCGTCTCTCCCCCACCGCCGCGCGCCAATGCTTGCAGGGCCCAGGACAAGGAGCAATTTATAACACCATTAGCCACACTCGCCGAGGTTACAGGCATCAAAATTGTTCCCGTCTAATTACTCTTAATGGATACAAGGAGGGAGAGACGCTCAGGACAGCTTTTTCATTAGCCTTCAATCAAGAGGGTCGGGGGGGAGAGGGGTGGGCCAAATGTACTGCTCAGGAAAATGGGAAATCAAAAATAATCATGTTTGCTTTTTTCATAATATAACACAAATGCATAGATGGAGGGGGGAGGAGAGAGGGAGGTAAAGGGGGGAAGATGCACTGCTCTTGATATTAGAAGAATTCTTACTGCTGTCAAGACATCACACACACACACACACACACACACACACACACACACACACAGAAACAGAGAGAGAAATGACAGTTCATTTGCTTTTACTGCCTTGTAAACTAATGGCTGTGTAAATGTGTGCTTCTAAGTCATGGTTATTGGTTAATGAATGCAAAAGTGAAGTTCTGAAAGGAAAACATTTCAATTGTTTAGATAGTGGATCTGCTAATGAGGTTCTACCCATGTGCAATCATGTGTGATTGGTCACTGTTAATTATCATGGAATAGCTGTTGTAAACCTGTATTTTATTAATGTATCAACCCAGCCTGATATCAGACCGCTGATAATTTCTAACCTAAAAATAATTTCGTCAGCGACTGTCAAGCCATTCAGCCTAAGGCTTCAATTGTAACCAAATTGTGACTATGAGTGTTTTAACAGTGTAACATACATACAGCCAAGGGGCCCATCATTTACCGTCTATCAGCTTTCTCATTTCAACACAAAGTACTCAGCCTGCAATTAAATTCCCCCAAGAGTACTTGATCATACTGTATCTGTCATCTCACATAGCATCCAGAAGAAAAAAAAAGAGGGAAGCAAAGAAGAGAGTGTTAACCATCTTTTTACAAGCCATTAAGCGGAAGGACTTAACCACATGACATAGTCCCTTAACGAGGACTGACATATGCGAGGGAGGCAGTTAGCACCTAACATTAAGACGCAGCAGCCCACTGATGAGATGGGACATTGTCCATGGGGGAGGTATCAGTGTTAATTACGGGATAATCAGCTGTGCTCTACATCTCCCTTCGCCGCGATAACCACAACCCTCTCCCCACATCTTGACAATGATATGGTGTGGCCTGTTATGACAGTGGAAGCTGGTACTCCTGTTTTCTGTAGGAAGGAAAGAACTAACGGAAGATGCATCATGAGAGGAGCGGGCAGAAGGGCCAAAGTACATCAATCACATTCCTGTTGTGCTCTTGTGCTGGTCCGTCCTCCACAAGTGATGTCAGAAATATTGGTATATTTCATGACATCATTAGCAAAGTTTACTCTGATGACGCTGTTAGAAAGCTTCTCATTAAAATGCAATGATGTGGTGGGATACTTTGGGTCCTACCAACACACACACGCCCAGTAGCAGTGGTACTCCCAGACAGCGGCCACCTAGATAGGTGCAGTACAAGTACATTCGCTGCAGGAACATGCAACACCACAAAAACTGGTCAAGATCAGCTCAGGGAGCATGGCAAAGGCACTGGCCCAGCCTCCAAATTCCAGTGACTTCAATTCAGCTGAGTTTTGACTAGAACAAAAGGCTGATCCAGAGAGATCCAAGACCCACATCACAAGATCTAATACCTCAATGTATGCACCGTTTTGTCACTGGTAGATAGAGCATGCAAAACAATAAGTTGATTTACTTTCATAACAACAGATAAAGAGAGTACTGTAGTTCTGCTGTAGTTCTGCTGTGCTGATGGAGAGGACTGGTCACATATGATGTAAGCAGGGCACATGGCAAAGATTCCCAGGCCATCTTATGTGACCTGCACGGCCTCAAGGGGCACTGTGAGAGATGGAATCAGGGTAAGCATTCCTAGTGTGCCCTAATTTAGCCCATAGCACTTTTTGTCACAACCAAGAAACAAAAGGGGAGCACATGCTAGAGTGCACATCATTAACACATACGTGCATGAGGAGATGTAAAGTGTGAGAGAGGTAAGTATGTGAAAAATGAACCCTCAAGAGAACAATCCCAAAGTGGAAATCAACTATCAGGACACGTAGGAATAGCTGTCCCTTTAACCTGTTTTTATTTTTTATTTTCCTTTGTCTTTTTTTTTTTTTTTTTAATAAATGGGCCTTCCTACCAACTATTTAAATCACCGGTGGTAACTGGACCAAGATAACATGCTTCCATGTGCCTCCCCCCACCCACTTTTTCTTTTCCCAATGCCCCTGGGCAACAGTGATGTACGGTGTTGGACAGGCTAGAATCATGCCTTCCAGCAGAGCTAGCCAATCAGGTTGAATTATTCTCTCTGGGAGCTGGAACGACATGTCATGGGATATTCGGGTTGGACACAGCAAAGCTTTGTTGGTTTGGTCAGTCAGTGCCCAGGAGACAAATGCCTCAGCGTCCACATGTGATAGGTTGGCAAATATGTCCATCTCTTCGTGTAGCCACAGGTAATGGAGGGTCAGTGGACATTAGAGTGAACCTTTCCATGAAATCTAACAAGAAATATAAACCATTGAGACTGATCGAGTTGTTCTGAGGCCGGATTTATCATGTTGTCAATTGGATTCATCAAACACAAAATGTACTAAAATTACAACACAAATTACAAAAGTAATGAAGGACTTTTGCATAGTTCTTATTTTAATTTTCCATTTTCAACTCAAGACATTGTTTCAGTTACTACAAGTTAGAGTATTATTTGAGCAGACTCAATAAAATTGGTATGACTAACTTTGTTATATGGATGTTATATCAAAAATAACATTTTCTGATGTTGTTTTTTTTCTGATCTTATTCTGACCTTGTAAGGATGAGGTGACTTACTGCATTTCAAACCTCTAGAAAAAGAGAAAAAGAAAAATCACTAATCAGAGGAGACCAAGGTTTTGCAGCTTGACCTTGCAGCTGTGCAGTTTTTAATGAGTGAATTTAGGTATTTTCTTTAGATGAAGGTTCCAGAATATAACCTGAGATTTAGGGCTAATTCACCGTATTTCAACACAAATTCAAGGTCTTAAAAAACAAAACTAGAATTTGAGAAAATTTTATTCTCGATAAAATTAAAATTAAAATTAAAATTAAATAAAATATAAACACATTTAGATGTGACGTGGCTGATTATGTATTATTTATATTAGCACTAGAAATTTAAGTCAAAACAGTCAAGTTTTCTTTTTTTTTCTTAAAGAGTGAGATCAAAAGAAACAACAATAAGCAGAAATTAATATTGCATTGAAGGGAAAGGAATTTCCTTTCAGAGTAATTAAGGATTTATTAAGACAATTTGTAACCACTGTGGTGTTGCAAAATATGCTGAACGCCAAGATGGAATTGGCTTCACTACCCAACCATCAAAGGCATTTCTCAGAACCAGTGCTACCAGCATAACTTTAGCATTCCCTCCTTCAGTTCTTAGGTTTTCTGTATCAGAACATATGTATGTACACACATGTGTGTATATATACATACATACATATGTTCTTTTCTTTTATTTTAATCTAAAAGCTAACGCCCTGTGAATAATCCATATATCAGTGCAATTTTACAACGCTTCCACAATGCGTGAATTGAGATTGATAAGATTAATTTCAGACAAGATTTATCTTGTTGAAATCTTTTAGTTTGTTGGGGTTTGTCTTCGCCTCTTCTCTTTTCCTTGTGTGTGTTTTGGCATTTTTGGGACAGCTCCCATTAAAATTTCAGATATCCAGCTGTGTTACTTTCTATTTCTATTTCTATTTTCTTTCTAATAAAGTGACCTCATGGAACCACGTTTGCCTCCACTTGAATCCTGCTTTTGAGTCTGCTTACTCCATGCTAACAAAACACAATCACTTTAATCAAGCATAAACACATGCAAATGCAGCACATATTATAAAGGAAACGTGCAGCAGACTTTTAGGCAAGCTTGACTTAATTATAAAACCAGGAGAAGAGGAGTTTTTCTGGCGTTTTTATTTTATTTTTTATCATGTCCTCACACATAACTGAAGAACTGCAAGAAGGCGCGCTTATTTTTACATGACTGTATTAGAGGAAGACATTTACCTGCTGTATTTACTTACTGTAACAGCTGCTACCAAAAGGTAAGACTATGTCAGTCAGATGAGCGCCAGTCTTTCAAGAGGTTTTTGTTCTACACAACACAATAAAACATTATGCAAAGGGTTTAATGACATGTAGCACCTTGAAGTGGGCAAAGCAGCAAAGAACAGAAAACACAGAAAGAAAACATTCTGCCTAAATGCATTATAACACTGTCCCTGTTCCATTTTTGAATAAAATGCAAAGGATTTTTAAATGTTTTTAGTGGACCATTCATTAATACCTTTAACAGTGTTGAATATTTTTTCATGCATATTTAAAGCAGACTGGATAATATTTTGAAAGCATAAATACATCTACTTAAGTAGCAGAAAATGCAATAACTGATGGCTTCCTATATGTGCAAACTGGGTACAGATAACTGACATACAATGTTGGACTACGTAAATTTGCTAACATTCAGACCCTGTACACAACTACAACCACATCATGCTGCTTTTCTGTAACTGTTTATTTTCATAGTTGATTGTATATTTTGTACATAAGTGCAGCATAGTGTAGCAGACAATAGCATTTATTAATGGATAGTAACTAACTGAAGTTGCGATGCTTCAATAAATTAAACTTTTCTCAATAGATACACTTCATTCAGATTGAGATTTCTGTCGCTTCTACAAGCGTCATATCTCTAAAAGACTGACACACAGCCAACAATAACTAAGCTAGCCCCTAACATGAACTAGTCCCCATATCCCCAGCGGCTGATCAACAAGTAATTTCATAAGCAGCCAAGATTTAGTCTTAGACTTTGTGGCTGCTACTCATATGGTTCACTTTCAATGGACGTGAACAACTAATTTTAGGTGGACTGAAATACATTAGCTGCATACAGAAATGACACAGGTTTCTCTATAACCATTAGTACAACTCATGTTTGGGTACCACCTTGATGGCATATTGACAAAATCAGCATCATTGCATTAAAAATTGTGAGGGACTTTACAGCTTCTAATATTGCAAAATTCTTTACAAGTAAAAAGTAGCCATTTTTTATATAAAAATACGCACAGAGAAAGCAAAGTTGGAAAAAAGTGCAAAACTCCATAAATTCACAGGGAAAGAGATGTTTCTCTTTTCCTTTCTTGCATTTTATCATTATCTTTCCATTGTAATATGTAAGTGTGTGTGTGTATGTGTGGAAGAGCATGTGGCTGAAAAATGTGGTCATGAGCCCTGACAGGGCACTCCGGGGGGCACAAACCAGTGCCACGTCCATCCGCTTCTCTCTCCACAATGCCATGCCACATCCTGACAGGGTCCCGCTACCTCTTTCTGCGTAATTTAACACTGCTTTCTCCAGCTCCATGAACAAGTGAAGCCCAGACATACACAGAAATGTTAAACACTGCTCATGTGTCTTGTCGAGTCTACTCTAAGATCTTTACTGACTGACCCTTTATGTCTTGTTACTCAAAAGGCTTCCTGTCTAAGTTGGCAGACAATTTCAAGAACTTGACCTGTTTCCACACTGTTTGTCTCCGGTATAATCATTTGCAACATAAATCAAATCTAAACTGAGTTAACCTGAGGTTCTCATTCTGATCTTTGAGGGAATTATTTGGTGCAAAGATTTTCATTTCTTCACCTCATTGATTCTCCAGTCACACACACAACCTCAGCTCCTTTTTTTTCCTTCCTACTTTTGACAGTTTCCTGTAAAACAACCCTGATCCTCAGCCTAAGCTCTCCGTCTCAGCTATCTGTCGAGCTTCTCTGCCTGGTCTCCATCTCCAAGCTCCTACTCCCCATGGCTCTCTCATCCCACTACCCTGTTTGACAGCTTCATCTGATCCACAGGACTTTCGGCTCTCATATCTGGCATTCTGCCCTACCCACAGGACTCTAGATCCCACAGTTCATCCTCTTAGGGCTACCTTTTTCTGGCTTCCTCTTCCCACTGACTCTCAATGTGTGGCAAAGAGTTATCATTCCTGACAAGAGTGCAGGTAAGACTCTCAGGGGTTAGCTTACCTGTTCTCACAATCCTGTAATACTTGAACATATAGGAAGAGTCAGAGACTGCATTCTTTGTTTGTGGTTAATGGTGCGTTTCCATGTGAAGCGACAAAAGCTGGGCTCTTGATGTGACGCAGTCATGCAGAGCGCTTTATCTAGTCATGAAGGACAGTGACTTGTGAGGGTTGATTCCCATATTTTAGGAATTTTAATTCAGATCTAGAAGACAAAAAAATCCTGATAACCAGACTGAAATCAAAAATGAGTAAAGACTACTACAAATACAGTGTGGATAGAGTTATAAAATAAATTAATGGAAAAATGTGTTGAAATACACAATCAGGGACCACAAAGATTAAAAAGAAAAAAGCTGGTTGAGAATTATATAATAAATTCTGAATCTAACTGATTATTCTCTAATTACTGTACAATATCAGTGGATGATTTTGCAAATGTTAATAAAAGCTTGCGGGTGCAGGGCAGTGTATTGACTTCTTAAATGAAACCAAGCTTGTTTTTTTGGCCTCACTCCCTACTCAGCAAGCCTTGTGAGCTGCAGACTTTCCTCACACCTTCTCTCCACTGCCAACTCGGTCATTTCATCACTAAATTTAAAAAAGAAAAAAAAACACCAGTCAATAAATATGTAAATTTTTAAACAAAGTACAAAGATTTAGTGGCCAAACTCCACAAGGCGAAAACTCAAATCTGTCAAAGCATAAGCACACACATTACATTTCCTGACCTCAAAACCACACTTTTTTATGTCATAAAGCTATCACTGTTTTCCTGTTTTATAAAGTACGGGGATCAAGCGTATGGCCATCCCACAGACTTTCCAGTACTTGGAGAAGGATGAACAGAATCTGTCCGAGATAACGCAGACAGCAGACATCACACAACTGAGACTAAACTTGGACCAACCACCGTCTCTCCTTTCTAGTCAGGCAAATCCCTATCTCCCATCTATACACACACAGACATCTTTCATATATAAAGCTCCCCTTCTTTATTTAGTCAGACAGCAGGGGTCCTCACTTCCCCAAAGCCCCCGTTAAAGCCACTCCTCACCTCCCATGTCACTGGGCCATGTCTGTCATTTTGAATCTGCCCATCTTTTCCCGCTCTTGCACAAAAGTCCCAAGAGGTTAATAGGGACCGAAACAATAGTCCAGTACAGACACAACAAACAATGGCCCCAGAGAGCAGTTTGGTCATGGGCTCCACCATCTCTCACCACTCTGCATCTTTCTCCATCTGAGTTTTTTCTCCTCTGTTTCCCCATCGCTCCCTCTTGCACTTCCCTTTCCACTTCTCCCTCAGTCTGACAGCACATGCCAATATCTTGTCTCTTGGACAGTCATTTATATCCGATTGCCATTTCATTGTGGGCTATTTATATTTTAAAAAGCCTTGTTAGGAGAGTAATAAAGTGGTTTCAGAAAAGTAATTACTACAGACAGTTAACGGTCAGGTGGTCGCACTCGTCATTTCAGTGGGAACGCTGAGCGTAATTGTTTTACTCTGGTGTTGATGTGAGGGCAGAAGGAAAGGAAAATATCTGTTAATTATTCAGTCAGAGAGGAGTAGGAAGCAATGAAGAGGGACACACAAGGTCCTCAGGGTCCAGCTTTTTACACTCTTGTTGTGTGTGTGTGTTTTTATTCAACTGAGAGAATTAAATTATTCATTCATTTTCTCTTGTTCATTTATGAAATATTGAGAAAGCTAATAAAAAACTGTAGTGTTCAGAAATTTTTTTCAGAAAAAATGCTGTTTCACTAATTCACTAATTTGCTCTCTGAAGTTCTGCTTATAATAGCGCTCTCTCACATATATAATTTATACACACACACACATACTTATCTATACACATATATACATACATGTATACATACAGGACAACACAGCTTTTATTTTGGAGGACTGGACAGAGGCCAAACATAGACAGGATGAGAACAGCAAAAGACAGAGAGAGGTGAGAGGTGAGAGAAGGAAGATGGAGAAGAATACAATGAAGTGGCTTAACAGCCTGATTCTTCCCAAATCCGCGCATGCACTCATACCGCGAGCTGAGGGAGAGAAAGAGTCAACTCTTTGTCTTCTGTTTGCTCAGCAACCTAACCCAGCAGGGGAGCACTGGGAGGAAAAAAGAAGCAAATGTGTGGGCTGGGTGGGACATGATGGGAGGATGGTGTAGGGATACAGATGGGGTCAGCAAAGGTCACATTGTTGATTTCATTCTCTATTTTTTTTTTAAGCTCTGCTTTTCCTAGCGCCCACTCTTTTATACCTTAGTCCTCCCTCCGCACGCACAAACTTAATCTGCGCACACGGGCACGCATAACTTTGAAATACACATGTATACCAATCCCTCCCCCCCAAAAGAGATAAGTGATCGGGGGTGTCCCCTCCGAGTGTGTCCTCCTTGTCCCCCATCCTTCGCTTATTTTGCTCCTTCATTGTGTTTTGTCAGAGTCAGCAACAAAATGGACGGTCAAGAAAAAAGACAGGCAGAAAAAAAAGGAGGGGGGGCAAGACTATCGATTAGCCTTCAGAGCTCCACGTGGGCCACTTTCATTGATTACGAATGAGAGAGCAGCAAAGCACCAGCCATGTTCACTCTCTTCCCCCTCTCCCTCTCTCTCTCCAGGGTCCTTTGTCCATGAAGAGAGCAATATAATGGCCCTTTGAGAGGGAGTGAAAGAGGGAGGCAGGAGATGTAGGAGGCAAGGGACGAGGTGGCGAAGGTGGGGGAATAAGGGAGATGAAGGAGAGGTGGTGGGGTGGTGGCTATGGCGTTTTGAGGGGGATAGGAGAGCTCAGCCTTTGCAGCATGGGAAGGGTAGTGTACAGAAGGATGGTGAGAGGGGGAGGGAGGAGGGGAGAGGTAAAGAAAGACACCAAGGCAAGAAGAGAAAGTCTCAATGACAAAAGGTCGGGGCAGCTGGGCTTAGGGCGACAGGGACCAAAGGGAGCAGCGGGATAATCTGCTAAAGCCCAGAAAGGAGAGATTCAGCATGCGCGCCACCCTCGTAGGGCCTAAGAGCAAATTTGCACATAAATAAGAAGCCAACTTTGCTTTGAACAGGGGGTTGAGGGAGAAAGCATCAGAAAGGGAGAGAGAGTCACAGATATGGAGTGAAGTGCTGGAGCCACAGCTGCCCAATGGCTGGCAGCAACCGGACCTAGACAAAGTTCAGCATTTAAAGCTCTGCAAGGTTTTTTTTTTTTTTCCCACTCATGTTTGAAAAAAAAATTAAGCAAAGATATTTATCTTTTTTTTTTCCCCTGCCACCTCAGGTTTTCTTCTTCTCCTAGCTGCTGGCCCTGAGCTTTCTAAGTTTGCCCCTCAAAGACTCCTCTGTCTTCCGTGTTGACATTCCTGGACTCAGGGGACGTGAGTGTGTGTTTTTGAGAACTCCAGGCTTTGTTGTGACGGTCCTGCACCTATGAGATGCCAAGCTTTTAAGAATAATATTCATACGTGGAGGGAAAAAATACACTAATAGATTTTTTTTTTAATTATAAGTAATGCAAAACAAAGATCTAGCCTTCAATTAATAAAAACTTTTTTGAACAAATGTGCGCCTTATAAATACTGTATACAGCCATAATTGTAAGACTTAAATTTTCTCCTGAAACACCTGCACAATAACCTCTTGTGAGTCACAAGAGAAAAGTTAAATAGAAGCAATACATTCGTTTTGCACTTGCTTTATTATTCATAGCCACAAAAAAAAAAGCATATTACTAGCCTATATTTTTAAGTACATTACAATAAACTCTTCTTTCAATCAGGTGTGGAGTGTTTGATAAGGTGCTTCTGTAGTGAGGACGATTTTCCAAGAGGGGTGATTCAGGAAGTGCAGGTACTTATCGATCAGCCTTGGAAGTTATGAACTAGCTGTCATTTCCCTTTCATGAAGAACTCAATAGGTATTGACTGCAGATGAAAAGAGTGTGCAAGTATGGCCAGGCTTAAGGACAGGACAGAGAGAGAAGACAAGAAGAGCTCAATGAGGATAGCGTATGGGCCCTTGACATCATTGCACAGTCATCAGTGCACACAGTTGGACACAGAATGACCAAATTTGCACCAAAACGCTGCTATGTATCCTTTTAGAAGACTGAGACAGACAGACATACAAGCAAACACTGGAACCCCTGCAAACCATCTGTCCAATCGTGCATATAACTGATTAATCGCCTTAAGCCTGGATTCATAAATCCGGATAAATTATTGGTAACGAGTCACACATGATGGGAGCGTCACGTTCTGCAAGTCACATCCTGAAATTCTGCAGAGCTACTAATATAAAACTGTTTCATTTCAAAAGTGTAGAAACAATTCTACCATATAAGTATGAACCACCACATGAGGCAGTTCACGATTCATTAAACTAAGATTTAAAAAAAAAAAAACTCAGGTCACAACCCCAATTACATAAAAGATGGGTTGCTCTGTAAACATAAGTGAAAATAGAATGCAATGATTTGAAAATCTCATAAATCCATATTTTATTCCCAGCAGAAGATAAAGAACACATCAGATGTTGAAACTCACACATTTTACCATTTCATTCAAAATATTAGCTCATTTTGGCATGACACATCTCAAAAGGCTGGAAAAATAATTGGCGCAAATAAAAAAAAAAATGAAGGAGCATTTGACAACTAATTAGATTAATTGGCAACAAGGTCAGAAAGATGACTGGATATAAAAAGGAGTATTTCAGACAGGCAGCGCCTTGGATGTTAAGATGGACAGAGGTTCATCAATCTGCAATAAACCGCCTAAAAGTAGTGGTATACTTGTGGTGCAAAAAGGATAAGGCAGAAGGTCAAAATCTGGATGTGTTTGATGTTAGGGCCCTTTAGAAAGAGTTGCATTTAAAACAAGAATGATTCTCTATTGCACATCACTACATGGGCCCAGGAACACTCCCAGAAATCACAGTCCAACGTACAATCAACTAATGCAAGATAAAGCTGTATCATGCAAAAAAATAAATAAATAAAGCCATATGTAAACACCATCCAGAAACACTGTCATCTTTGTGCCAAAACTCTTCTAAAACGGTCTGAGGACAAATGGAAAACTGACCATCCAGCTTGTTATCAGTGGGTAAAGCCTGCATCTCTGATGGTATGGGGTTGGATTAGTGCCTGGGCATGGGCAGCTACAACATCAGGAAAGGAACCATCAATGCTAAAGTGTACATCGAGGTTTTAGAGCAACATATGCTCCCATCCAGACAACATCTCTGTCTGGGAAGGTGTTGTATATTTCAGCAAGACTATACTAAACCACATACTGCATCCATCACAACAGCATGGCTTCACAGAAGAAGAGTCCAGGCGCTGAACTGACCTGTCTGCAGTCCAGAACTTTCACCAATTGATAACATTTGACGACAAATACAATAAAAAAATCCAGGAACAAAGGCTGAGGACGGTTTAGCAGCTAGAATCCTGTATCAGACAAGAATGGAACAACATTCCTCTCCTACAACTCAAGGAAATGGTCTCCTTACTTACCAGAAAATTTAGACATTTAGAGAATGTTGTGAAGAGAAAAGGTATGTTACATGATGCTGGACATTACTCTGTTCTTCTACTTTTATTAGATGTGTTGCTGAAGATCAAAACTTACAAAAACCTGTGGTGAAGCTGAAATGGCATGAATCCTTCCAGTTAAAGGCGTCTTAAATTTCCTACAGTCAATAATAAATAATGTGATTTGGTGAAGATACACTCATTCTTTAGATGTTTATTTACAGCAATGGAAAATAACTTCCCTTTACATTCTTTCCTCCGACCAGGATTGCATGATACTAGTGCACGCTTCTTTCAACAACTGTCACAGCCATGTGAAGTGCAAACTTCAAGGCTTTTCTCTGCAGTAAATAAGTTAATGTAATTGGCAGTCAATAGTAGCACAACGTTTAGTAAATGAGATTCCACCACCCAAATTTAACACTGTGAAAGGAAAATTACTTTAAATAATTATGCAACATGGTTGTTGGGTGCAAAAAGATCACTGTGTCCACACCTTTGGGTGCGAAATTACTAAATTATAAAAAGTGGATTTAAAAAAAATGCATCCATATATTCATCTTCTACACCTGCCTCATCCAGCTCAGGGCTGCAGCCTATCTTAGCTGTCACAGAGTGCGAGGTAGGCTACACCTACCAGTCCATCACAGAGCTCATTAATAAAGATCAACAGAGATTGTTCTTTTTTTCTCTCTCTCTTACGCCAAAACAGACTTTGTGTGAGGCATGAAGCCACAGCGAACCTCAGTCCTACTGTGATATAAGGCATGATCAAATCAAAGTAAGGACATACAGTATGAAATGAAGGGTGAGAAGGGGAGAACTTTGTGGACACAGTTGTAGAGATGAGTAGGACTGAAGGAGTGCAAGGATTTGTCAAGGTGGCGTGTGGCCATGTCACTGCACAGACGTTGGGTTGTTGTGTGGACACTGAAAGGCATGTGGTGCCTACTGAGCGTCATCCAGATCAACGACACCCTACAAGGCGCAGATGAAGAGACAGCTCTGGGCCTCCCTAATCCCAGCTCATCCGTGTTCCATGTTCTGCGGCTCTCGACTACGCTTAGCAGAATTTCACGCCAGAGTCTTTCCACAAACCTAAAACCAGCATGCTACACTAAAGGGATAAGACCGGGATGCAAAAGGAAGCGCAGCCTTTTGTCACTAACAGACACCTCCTGGTCTTTTACAGTTGTGAAGATCCATCTTCTTTGCTATCCCCTTTTATATCTCTACCATTTGGTCTGAATCTAAATAAATATACATATTTTTTTGGTCTGCATAAACTTCCTTTCTTTATTTCTTGTTCTTTATCCAACCTCATTTTCTCTATATATGCTGTTCTGTTTGAGAACGCTTCAAGTGTTTCGAAGAACAACATTTGTGCATCAATGAGTCAAAGAGACAGAGTTGGGGTTAAAGAAAAAGGAATTAAGGGAAACATAAAAAAAGAAGAAGAAGAAGAAATAAAGGATTGTAAGGTAGATAGCAACCTCCCCCAGCATTTTACTTTACTTAACAGGAGCACCCACTGAAAAGGAATCAAACATTGAACTGCTGCCATCTGATGCCAATCTCTTCATGAGACAGAGGCATTTTGCTGCAGGCGCAGAGGGAGCAAATCCATACCAGAACTAAGACTCCTGAAGAATGGGAAAGCAGGAAGACAACAACTAAGCATGTTAGTTTCACCCCTACAAATATGTATGTGTGTTGGCAGGGGAATGAAAGATGAGTGGCCTTTTGCAAAACCCAGACAATTACAACAGAGCAGCAGTGTTGTGTGCTTCACAAAAAACAGCTTCCCAGGAATCACAAGTGATGGAAAGCAAATGTGAAAGATGCCATTGGTTTTTTGTGACGTGCAGAAGAATGTCGGTATTTACTGCATGTTATCTCAAAACACAAACACATTAGGGGCTATTCAACACAGAGAAGGTTGAATCTTTCAGCCCATTCATTCTGAGTATTTTCATCATTCTGGTTGCGTTTAAGGCAAATTATCCTCTTTAGATTGGTCATGATTCTATACAGTCTGAAATCTCCATGATGAAATACTTCACTTCTGATGAAATCCTATAAAGAATGCACCGTTAATTTAAAGCCTCCTACTATATTATAGCACACAGCAAAGGTATAGTTCCTTTGTTGTTTGTGGGCCTTAAGTTACCCCCCGTAGACTGCTCACACATCCTAATTACAAGACGGATAGGTCTCTTTGAACCGCATTGTGTGACCGCTAATCTGTCTCTGTGCTTAGGCATACAGCCTTCTGCTGAGCAGTTTACTTCAGTTTTGATAGCAACAGCATCAACAACAGGACCTAATGGGGTGCATTACTGAGAGATCTGAGGACAAGCCTTCCATATGCATTTCCCCACTGCATCACAAATCTCATGCAGTATTACCATGAGCCTAGGAGAGAGGGGTAAGCTATGCAACACTAGCAATGTTCAGTCACGTAACAGCACAGTAAATGGGATTTTTCAAATTTGTGTTTGTGCTCTCATGTGTGTTTCTGTGTGTGCAGAATGCGAGCACAGATTCTTTGGGTTTGTGATCTGCAGGGATGGTGAGGAAGCTTCACCAGCCTATGCTTAGATTTTGCGTGAGTGAACGTGTGTGTGTCTAGAATATTATGTGCATGTGTGTTTGTAACCATCTTCCTGCAAGTACATGGTGAGATGTTGTTTACCTTCGTTTTTGGTGGCAAGCATGCATGACGGCACCCAACACTGTGGGGGTAAAAATACTAAATGTGTGAGGCGAGACAGCGCCAGGGTTATATAGCGGACAACAGGGGAGCTGTTTAGTTTTATGTTAATTGAAGGGGCTTACACAAAACTATATTGACAGTTAACATGCCCTTCAAGGTGTTCTTTGTGGTTCAGCACTTCTGTCAAGACAAAGGCAGTCATTTTGCTTCACCTTTATTTATATGCTTGACTACTCAGAACATTATGAAACACTGTGGGGCTTGAGCAATAGATGTAGTGAAGAAAGATGGATGGGTCATCTGACCTCCCACGCAAACAGGTGTTTGAACACTCTGTGATTCATACAAAAGGGATAGATGTCCATGATGGGGTTACTAGAGGTAAGGGATCATCGAAAATAGGAATTGCTTTTTTTTGTTTTCATATTTTATTCAAACCTGACAAAGCAAGCAGACGAGTAAGCAAAGTCAGGGATTCTTGTATAAGGTCATGTGTCTTTAGAGAGTATAACCTTTTTCTCTCTTTTTTTTTTTTGCCTTTGCAACAATGATTATACATGTTGACCTAGATACAGATAATACAGACTGAATTTCACTCGTCCCTGCCAGTATGTCTGAAGCAAAGAAGCATATTTCATTTGAATTCATGAACACACTTGAAGACTGTTTTGATAAGTGCAGTGTGAGTGTCAGTGCCATTTCTTGTCTAATTGGTTGGGCGTACATCTCTAGACAACACTGGACAGGATTTCTCACTCCAAGATCAGTGTGCTCAAAAGCAGCCCAGTCTTCCATCACGCCACCAAGGTCATCTGTCACTTTGCACCCCTCGACCACTGTGCATGTTTGATTTGGTTGACACATTAACAGACAACTGTGACATTTAGTTGTGGATGCTAAGAGGACTATGCCCTTTAAACTCCATCTTCATACTCAACAACACTGTGATTCTGCCAAGGCAGCAACAGGCCATGTTTTACAAGTTTAATCACCAATTAGTGAGTGATTAAAAATGCATTGGAATCAATTTGTATTTAACATAAGGTGAAGTTGAACCATACTGCAGTTGCATTTGTTACCGTACCTCCATCCTTCACCCTATTAATCAAATGCATGTAAAACTCATTATGCAGCCACCAAATTAGAGTCAGCACTTCTGTGCTCAATGGAAATATTGAGGCTCTTAACAACAAACATTGTCATTTTCAGTCAATAAGACAAGAAAGACCGCCCAGTAAAAGGACAACGATGTGGTACAACAGGACTGAATGAAGTCACAATGGTAATATTAGCCTGGCTGAGAAATGTCAAGTCAGAGAGTGGTGCTACATGGGTACAGCTAATCATTTAGGTTAATTGAGGTTTCCGCAGAGCTGGGTCTTGTAGATTTTCCATGCATGCCTCATGTGACTGTTCCCCCACAAAGTCTCTATGAGCCATTGTTGAAAGGAAGGTACCCACCCTACTTATGTAAGCCATTATTATCACAGTATGACCTACAACTAATTGGAGGAGATACCACTGGATGGTACAAGCGAAGGTGGACAAGGTTAAACTTTTTTTTTCCACACATCTCTTCCTCATAAATGTATAAAATAAATTCATTATCCTGGCTTAGGTTTTGGTCTTGACTAGGAGACTTGTCAATGAGACAGCAAAGACCTTCTAATCACTGGACCTTTTCAGAGTCTATTTTGCTAGCATGTTGTTCACCTTTGTGGCTTGGTCAAGTTGGCAAATCAATGACCCAGAGGTCCAAATGCCTATCTGTGTGACCCAGGGGTGGTTGACCAGAGGCCAAGCATACACTCCACAATGGTACTGGATCCTGAGCACATGAACAAACCTGCTTGTCGTGCAATAAAGATGATTTAGCATTGTAACTCTACCTGCCCGCCACCAGTCTCTGGTTTGTGTGCCTTTTGATTAATCATGGGCCAAGGGGATTTATTGTATGGGAGATATTTGCCTCAGCGATTTAATAATGGTAGGGGAGGAACATAATTAATCAGAGGGGGTCCACACATAATTCTCTTCTAAAAAACTTGTAGAATTAATGACTATGAATATGTATATTTGTTTGTTAGCAGTGTACAGCGTGTTTCTGACTTGCATTAGTAGATATAGTGCTCAACAGTAGCTCTGTCCTCTGTGAATAACATTGCCCTTTGTGTGCTATGTATAACTTTCTCATGGGTGGCCAGATTTCATTACACTAGCATGGGGTGGTGGAACGGCTTATTATTATGTTTTGACTCGGCATCCACGGGTCCATCAGATACATGCACTTACAAGTAGAGAGAAGACACACGTGTACATACACACAAACAGATATATGATGTGCACATAGTGCCACATATCTTTGTCTTTTCCACTCCTGCTCTGCAAATTTGCTCTCAGGCTCATGCAGGTATGAGAACCTCCTTCTTACTCTCATCATGTACGAACAGCCTGGCAGTATAGAAAAATAATGATGTGCCGTCCTGTTGGCTCATTTATCAGCATGTTTTACAACAGGCGCCGGGTGGAAGTAATTAAACTCTGCCATCATTACAATGAGCCGGGCCCCCCTCTTAATAGACACCCAATGAGACACTAGAGGCTTGCCTGGTAATTGCAGCTCCAACTATTTCTATCTCTCTCTTTCACTGTATGTGTGCGGGGCTGTGTGTGTGCCTGTGTGAGTGTTTCCTGTGTGTTTGTAAGTATCCTATTGTTTCATGTGTGGTTTTAATTAGAAAAGCAACATAGCTGATAAGCAATTGAGAAAAAGAGAACATGTGAGGAAATTACAGAAAAAGATTAAGGGTCTTTGATTCCAAGCATCTACTTGACACCTTTAACAACAGAAAAGAAATTAATTCATTAAGTGAAAAATGTGGATTACAAGCTGACACAAAATAATGTATATAAGAAGAATCAATCAACATCTGATACAGGACTAGGGGCCATACAAATGTATTTGTAGTTTTATATGACAGATATTTTGGCACTTTGGATATTCATCCATCCAGTAACTTCTGCTTATACAGTAGAGAGGTCCAGACCACACTCTCTTCCACCAAGGTTTTCTTGTTTTCTTTTGTTTTGTTTTTTTTCTCTGCCCAGCCAAGAGATATATAGCCTCTCAGGTACGCATGCTGGTCTTCTCCCGATAGGAATCCTAACCAGACCCAAGCCACCTCACTTGGTTCCGCTCAATGTGGAGGAGCAGCGACTCTGCTCTGAGTCTCTCCTGGATGACTGAACTTCTCAACATATCTTTAAGGGAGAGTCCAGCCATCCTGATAAGGGTTTTTTTTTTTTTTGTGATCACCACACTCAGTTGATGACCAGCCTACAGAGTCCACACCATTGCAGATGCTGCATTAAATCACCGGCTGATCTCCTTGTCACATTCTTCCTTCAAGACCCAAAGACACTTAAACTCCCCCACCTGAGACAGGACCCCTCTCAGATCCCGGAGCAGGCAAATCACAATGATCTCAGACATGGAGGTGCTGATTCTCATCCCTTCCAATTCAGTTGAGAACAACTAATATTATGCATGTTAGACATTTTAAAAAGTGAATTCATCTAAGTATGAACCTTACATTATATCCCCCATAATCACTAAGCTGCTGCCAATATCAATTTTTTTTTTAAAAGAAGCATCTCACAAAAAACATTTTTGAAATAACTGCTTCTCTTCTGCTATAGCTTTGTCTTTTTTAGAAAGTCTTAAAAAGACAGAACATATTTGCACGTGCAGTGTCATTAGTGAATAATGTATACAAGACAGAATGAAGAACTTGTTATCATAAAAACTTGTCATGATTAACCTGTTTCTATTCAGTACATAGAAAGCTATGAGCTGGGCTGGTTTCAAAGGGAAAGAGCGGTCATACCCTGCATTCCTCCAGTCACACATTTCTCATGAAAACAATGAAACGCAAGAGTCCAGCGCTCTTGCAAAGACAAAAGAAAGGTACCAACGGTTTACCTTGCATTGAAAAAAGAAAAGAAAAAAAAACATTCTAAAATAAATGGTTCATACAGTCTATATATGCACAACATAAAATTAAAACATCTAAAGCTCATTTCTATAAACTGTCTATATAAGTGCTGTGTAGTAAATATGATTTTAAATTGTGTTTTGTAGATTTTGGTGATGCTCCTACAATTCTCAATATGTGTGCTACTCCTGGAGATTAAGTCTGTAGCTCTGGTTTCACTCAGAAGAATAGAAGAGACTGTGAAAGAAAAAGAAAAAAGTACACAAGCCCTCTCAAATCAGATGGTCCACCACTTCCAAAATTTCTACAATAATTTAATTGAAGCACAATTTCATTTTATCTGGCTAGCACGCATTCATCGGTTGCTTGCTAAGACCATTGTAAACTCTTCTTTGTTATCTATAAACAAACGCTCCAAATGTATAAATCTGCATGAAATGAATCTGAGCTTCCCTGGACAAAACCAAATGATTTAGATGGTTGTCTTGGTTGCGCTGAGATAGTTCAAGCTCATCTGTCTTACTGTAGCAATGATAGGCACTTTGCCCAAGGATATACCAACTATTAAGACGCCTATTCAAAGATTTGTATTAGATCACCTACCAGCTCTCTGTAGTCAGTGGTTTCTTTAGCATACTTGCACCATTTAGTATCACTTACAGCTCTAATAGCACTATTACCCTTCACCACCAGCACTAATAGTGCTCTAAAGGAATCTTTTGACGTATAGCCTCATACATGACCCATTCAAACCCTGCCCCATCCAGTTCCCACTCCAATGTCCACACTCAGCTTTTCCAAAGCCTCTGATCACTGGATATTGATTAGACCCACAACCCCAAATGCTATCCTACACCTTTTAAACCCACCTCTCCTTCAGCTCCCACCTTTACCATGCTCTCACCCAACCTATGATAATCAAATGGGGTTGGGTGACTGGCCCTTCAGCGCTGCACCAATTAGCCAGTGAGCAGGTCTAGAGATTGCAGGACTGGAGATTGTGGTACCAGCCAAGGCAGCAGCAAACACAGTAGTATCGAGGGAGGCTGTAAACATCCATTAGTGGTTAACCGTCCCCACTCATTTTTTTCTTCCCAAAGCTCTCTCATTAGTGCAGTGAGCCCTGACAGGTAAACAGCACTAATGGGAATGGCCTATCAATAAACGCCTTGTGTGTTAACAGGAAGTGTTAGCAAGAGAACGGAACAAGGGACCAGGAGCTATAAAGAGGGGAAAAGGGTGAATTCTCTGATAAAAATAGCTATAAACATGGGGAGGTATGTTATTAGTGATAGAAAGTAGTTAAAGCCTCCCTGTGCATTTGATAAAAGCTAAAGGTGAATGTTGTGTTGCCAAAACTACAAAAGAAGTAGTGCAACATTGGCCGAGAAAAGATCTGAGACATCATGTAATAATATATGATCTGAAGTCTTTTGAAAGTCACTTTGAAGTAACTGCGATAATGTTGGCCTACAGTTGCCAAATGGAAAAGCACTTCGAGGCATGACTGCAGGTATTTACAAATTATGTTTGTGTGTGGGTATTGTAAGCTCTAGAATGTGCAACATCCCTGTGCGTTAATGCTTACACTTTGCACACCCCAACTCTCATGAAAGAGAGTAAGAAACTGGAATGGAGAGACTATGATAGACTAAAGAGAAAAAAGAAAAAGAAAGATGGGAGGAAGACGGGCTGTTGGGGCTAGGGAGAAATGGAAGAGGGATTTTATTTATGTTTGGAGCAGGTTCACTCTGAGTTCATCTTACCATGAGACGTCCCTGAGCAGTGACAACCACATTGCTGCCGATGTGTGTATCTATGAACATATGTGTGTGCGCAAGCTCCAGCAATTGCTTGGTGTGCATCTATGAGCATATGTGAGTACAAGACCATGTAACTGCTTGAGAGCTTCTCTTTCTTAACATTAATGTGAGCATATGAGTGTCTGAAGTGAGGAGCAACCAGTGGGCAGTAATATCTTTGGCAAGACAAAGCATATTTGTGGCATGCACTCTGTGTGCATTTTTGTGGTTCTTTCAGGAGGCCATTACTACTGTGGCTGTGGGGCACTAAATCAGCTGTGCTACCGCAGTGGATAAAGACAATGATACACAAATTACATTCACACTCAGTCTCTGCTGCACACTTCTTTTTTTCCACACCCAGACAGATAAAGAGACAGTGCATGCATGTGTGTTGACCTATGGATGCGTGCAGAAGTGCAAATGGTCCTGTGCTTCTGCATATTTGTCAAAGTGTTAATTTTGTGTATATGCTTTAAAATGCATCTGCGCGTTTTTGTTCATCGAAGTGTGATAGGGTGTGTGATTCCAGGCACCAAACACACTTTCTTAGATACAAACACGTATTTACACTACTAACTGAGATACAGACAACATTTAGAGCAAAAATGAACCGCTATCATCAAGCAGGACCTTGTTTGAACAGTATCTGTAGCCCGAGGTTGTATGGACTCTAATCCACTGACAGCCCGCTCCAATAAACAGCACCTTATCCCTGTCTTTCTGAGCCACATTTACCACTTCATCTACTGCCACAGAAACCCACTGGCACAGTACTAATTTCTTTATATAAAAAAATGAGAAAAAAAAACAACATTCCGCTTAAAGGGGATGAAAACTGCTACAATTCCTGATAATGGAACAGGATATTCTGAAGTAGTTCAGTTGAATCAGAATTACAAGAAAGTGTAGATGGCAACTGTGGCAAAGTAAAGCATATATATCATTTTGCAGTGTTTATGTGTAGTCCTAACTTCAACACATTTCTTAGCCTTCTCCCATCCAACATCAGACTTACCTCCAGTCCTGCATTAGACCTTCTCTGGTCTAATTGCATGGCTGACCTCCCACAGGTCGCCTGAGCAAAGGCCCTCTAAAGATCAATATTCATTCTTTTAGATCTGTCATCCGCTTTTGACACTATCGACCATGTTCTGTGTCTGCCCCCCCTCACCCCAAATCTATTTACCCACTCCTAACCCCGGCAACTGTGCTTGAATTTGGTTTGTATTCACTGTTATGGATGCCTTTAGATTTACTGATTTTTTTTTCTCATCTAAAACACAGACTGGAAAGAAATGTTTTTAAGTTGGAATATAACATAGAGCATTGTCTCATGTTAAGCACAAGGTTAATTAACCCGTACGGCTTAATGGGAGTATTTATTCAGGTCTACTTAGGTCTGAAGATTAGAAACATATAATACGAGTTCATTTTTTGTCTATAGATTTGTCTTTTCAATTTAGCAACAACCCTTCAAATTGCAATAGACATGTGTACAGTTTTAGCAAAGAGAATGAGGATAGTAGAATTAAGATTTATTCCAGTAATAAATATCTATCTAACTGCAAATTATACATTTGTCAGGTCATAGAGTCCGTGTTTGTTTTTGTTTTAGCGATTTTGGAATCTAGGCACTTGCAAAGTCTCTAATAAGAACCAAAACGTCAACCTCATCAAGGAGGGTTGAGATGCTGAGGACAACACACAAACACACAAGTCACATGACTGCCATAAACCAGAACATGCTGGAAGACAACTAGCAGTGACTATCAGTCAGTCAGGTTTGCATTTGACCACACAGATGAAGAAAAAGCATTCTAGATAAAAGCACTGTTGCTATTGTCTCATGACACTTGGATCTTTTTTTCTTTGGCTACAATGTTTAGCAAAATGTTTGCACATAAAGACACCCCAAGACATTAAAGTTAATTAAGTCAAGTTAATTAAGTAAAGTTAATTAGACATTAAAGTTAACTTCTACCAGTTTTTAATTACTGGAGCAGTAGGATTACGCTCTGGGAATGTTTCCTGATACAAAGTAAAATGAGTCCTGGATGAAAAAGGAGGGTTGACTAAAGCAATGACACCAAACACACTGCAAAAACTGATTTCTAAGAAACAAAAATGGCCTTATTTTAAAAACACATTTCTCATTTTAAATATTCTTGCCAAGAAATTTTTCTCACCCCACTGGCAGATAAATACGTTTTGCTTAATAAGACTAGATTTAGAAATAATATATTCCTAAACCTAGACAAATTATCAGGTCTGGGAACCAACAAATTCAACTGGTCTCAAAAAGGATTTGTCATTAAATTGGCTTTATACCAAACCAGAATTCTCCTACAAGTTTATAGATGGCTACCAAAGCCATTTAAGTTTTGTTGAACTACAACATACAGTTTTACTGTCAACTGTGGGGTTTGAGGCTGTGAAGTTGACCACCTTGAACTAAATTTTAAAAACCCATCTTTTCACCTGTATTTTATCGTTTACTTTGGTAGTGCCCAGTGGCCTCATATTCTCAACAGCAGTATTATTGTAGATAAGCACCATGTAGCTAATGAACAGAGAGAGGGCTTGTTGAAGGTCAGCCTCTTCATTTAGGGGCCCTCCAATGAGCAGGCCCACTCTGCATGGCTAAACGCATCATCATAATAATCCCAAGGACCCACCGTTTTTAAAAGTCTTGCATCTTTTTTCTCCACCTACATGCTCCCATCCTCCCAACCTATATTGCCTGGCACACTTTACTTTATATCTTTGATATTCCCCTTCATCTGAATTATGTTGATTTCCCAGTTTCTGTCTGAAAGGCTTTTAAAGGTCTTGGCAATTATCCCTCTCTAGATGTGCTTAGAGAAGGATGCTGTCCATCCAGTGTCTGCTGATGATCGGGAAATATGACTTAACACAATCAGAGATGCAAAGCAAGGCTGGATAAGGGTACCGATGTGACCTGGTGCCAAGGCCAGCCAAGGTCATGTTCATCTACATGATTAAGGAAGATTAATTCGGCCCTGACCTCTGGATTATGCCAGAAGGAAGTCCCAGACTGACTGAAACACTGTGTCTATCTACTGTATATGTTTAAAAGTTGAAAACATTATCTTAAATCAGAAGATATAGAGATTTCTTTTGCTTAAATGTCCTTTTTTAGTCATAATAAGACCCATTACCTACCTCTTGAAATACACTAAATTCTGAACTCTAAATTCTTTCCTTAGTAGAAATCTTTCTGCCTTCTCCTCCAGAATAAGGAGAAGACATCTGTGCTCTACCTGCTCTCTACTGTCCCCTCCTGGAGGGACAGGGCATCTGGCTCACACACACTGACATCTGCCTATTATTATCTCAATGTAAAATAACCCTTTTATTAAGGACCGGCTCTTAAATCAAAATAAAAAAAATAATAATACAGAAATGTGTCATTTAATGTTCCTTATAACATTCCTTCTTAGATTCTGCTATAATATTAAAACTACTTTTCTCACTTAGTTTGAATGTCTCTGTGAGGGAAATTTCACAGCAGGAAACTGGCTACACTTGAGGGAGTGAAAAGAAAACCTGTAACACAAAAACTTTGTCTTTTTGCCATACTTAGAAGCAGGCTATTTAAATTTTTGACAGTGCGCACTATTATTATTGGTCTGCTCTACTGTCTTTCAAATCATAAAAGCTGAACTTAAAGAATTCATTTAAAGAATAATGATGTCTGCAAACAGCTGACAGTGCCTCCTTTTCACAGTATCATAAGTCACGTCACAGTTTGTTGTTCTGCAAAGGTTATATAGACATAAGTTTATTTTTGATGCACACAGTGGATCATTTCCCTCAACGCCTTGTCATTGTTGTTATTTTTTGTTCCTTCACTGTAAAGAAGAAGAGTAGCAAGGACAAGAGATTTCATGGTAACACTCTTAGACAGCACAATGGATCAGACTAATCTTTCCTACCTTTTTAGTTAAGGGAAGGAAAGGTAAATGCAGCTTTTAAGGAAAAGTAAAGAAAAGAAATTACAGCTGTATGTTTGTAAATATTTAGCCTGTATTTATTCCCTGCCATACATTCTTTTCCTCCCCACATTCTTATGCTGTTCATTCAACATCCCAACGGGCCCAAGAACGATGGCAGAAAAAAAGGGAGAAGAGAGGGAGAGCAGGAGTGTGAACCCTCGACAGCAGAGGGCCAGGTGTCAATCACCTCCTCAGGTTGGCGTCAGGAGCGCGCGCACACACACACACACACACACATATACACGTGTATGTACCGTGCAAAACCAATATCTAGGGGAATTAAAATACACTGCCAAGGAGCAGAAACAGGAGACATGGAGAGAGGAGCAGGAGAGCAAATGGGACAAAGGGGGATGTGCAGAGAGTTGGGCCTGGATGATGCAAAGGTAAGAAAAAGAATTCAAAGAGCGCAAAGCAGA
>JBAMYA010000008.1:14917100-14961000 GCA_037176975.1 Arrhamphus sclerolepis
TGTATATAGATAGATAGATAGATAGATAGATATACATACGTATATATAGACACACACCCACATATTAGTTAATATGAAATCAAACAGACAATTCCTCCCCACTGACAGTTACTGGTCTTTTCTGGCTGCAGGCCATGTTAGAAGTATTGGCAATCACTGAGGCATTAAAAGCTCAGCAATGACACCAGTGTAACGCAGCATTCTGCTCAAGATTATTGCGCTTATCATGGATTGGATAACCCTTATTAAGGCGTTCATTTAAGCTAACGTGAGTCAAATTATAGGCTGTCATGACACAGATACCCAGGCTGTTTAGACAAGTGCTGACACTAAGGAACTGCTGTTCCATGATTTGACCTGATGTGATTGATGCAACAATTTCTCTAATCCTAAGTATCTAGGAAGCAGTCATTTCATAAGTATAATCATTTTTGAAAGGTGTTAATTTTGAAATGAATTGTCCCGATATCTCTGAATCATTTAATAATTTTGAACATAAGCATGTCCTATAATTTTGCTGCTAAAACACATACAAGGATCGCCTTCTTGGAGCAAATGAGGATCCTCTCCTAATGGCTCAGTGCTCCCAGTCTTCACTTCCTGCTTGTTACAGCTCTGTTCCTGCTCAAAAAGGCTGGCGAAAAGTGGCAGCACCCTGCCCTTCAAGCATATGCAGCTGCCAATGCTGTTTCTACTCACAAATTCACAGAGACATAGATTACTTGTTGGCTCGCTCTTCAGTAACAAAGCCTTCCCCCTTGCTGAACAAGGCATCCGAGCCTGTAGCAAATCCCGGGCACCACAGTCTGAACAGCATCACAAAACTACAAAAAAAAAGAGAGAGAGAGAGCGAGAGAGAGAGACAACGGTGCGTATTTACAAAGTATACATCAACGTTCCAATTCAAATATCTAGGGCACACAGGCACATATATCTTTGTTTACAATATATAGAATCCCTTAGAATCAGAAGTTCACAATATAAGTGTTTTAAATATAATGTTAAATCTACATTCAGGCAATTAAGAGTGGCAAACATATACCTGTGTGTCTTTATGTGTGTAAGCCTGTTTAAGTCGTGTAACATCCAGTCATCCTGCCAGATCAAGACCTGTCAGTCAAGCAGCTCAGGCCAACATACTTCCCCAACTGCTCTCCTCTTTTATCCATTAAATTATCAATCAGTCTCTCTCTCTCCCTCTATCTTTTCTTTATGGGGTAAAACAGATGTGGAAATCAGTAAACTCCACAAATGCTTAAAACTTGAAACATGTCTACAAAAGTATAAATCTGGAAGTGTCTGTGCTTGTTCCTTCTTTTCTGTCTTGGAAAGAGAGAGGAGAGAAGAAAACATGGATCTTCCCCCCTTTAAGGGTCTTCAGACAGACAAGAGCGGAGGGCTGTGTGGTGTGTCGGGTGAAGTGGACAATGTTGCAGGTGCTCTGTGCTGCATCAGTGTGTTGTCACTGTCATGTCACACGGCCGTCTGAGCGTCTCGTGTGGTCGAGCTGGCTGGTTAGCGGAGAGACAAAGAGATAGATCCGAGGGGCCAGCGGGACTTGATGTTGACGCTGCACTGCCGTTGTAGCAGATATGTACTGGCATGTGTGCGTTGTGCGTTTTCATGCATGTGCATGTGTGTGTCTACACTGAGGAGCCATGACAGGGACAGTAGTTCGGCTGTCATTTCGGGTGCTACGATACAATTGGCCAGGGCTGACAGGTCAAGGGGGGAAGGGGGGGGGGGGTCCAACAGAACAGAATGTAGGTGCTTCTGTGTGATGTCTGTGTGTGCGCTGTGGTACAGAAGGGGATGCAGAGATGCAACCTAACAAACATCATAATTACTGAGTTGCGTCCCTCCCTACTTCTCTGCTTAAGCCTGAGAACTTACCCAGTTCCAGCACACTGAATTTAAGTCTATTTAATTATATAACCCAGGGATATTAGATAATATAAAACCATCTACAGTATCACAACAAAGCCTTTCAGCAGTGTGAATTGTGTGGACCTCTATTTATGGTTTTAACAACACTTGTACTCCGTGATGTCCTATAGGGTCATTTGGTGGTTATCCAGTGCATCACAGTAAGCCCTACTCAAATGACTATTGCGTAAGTGAGGGCAATTATTAAACCTTTGACCGATTTCTGAATACATTACACACCTAACTACTACTCCCACGCACAAGTCTCCTATGCCGACATACCATTTTGCCCTTGAGCCACTCTCCGCCTAAGGTTTCCCCGTGCAAGTCGCAGCGTCCAGAACTGCCTGCTGCAACGCATGAGGTGACATTGAGAGGCCCCCAAGTCTCTGTGGATTTGGGGTATCCATACAGCTGCCCATGCACAAATAAATAATGCAATGGCCGGCTAATGCAATGGGCCCTGACGCAGTGGCTGACGTTGCCTGCAGCTACCTTTGGGCTGGAAAATAATTACCATGCAAAAGGGGGTTGCGGGTGGGGGGCATACCTAGTGTAGTGGGCTAAAATGGGGTGATACAATGCAGCTGCCCTCCACAAGTCGATGTCTCTCTCTTCTGGTTTTTTTTTTTTTTTTTTTTTTTTTTTTTTTTTTTTTAACTCCACCGCTGACGTCCCATAACCCTAACTCACTTTTCTTCAAAACAAGCAGTGTTGTCTGGTACTCTGAGGAGTCCAGAGATGAGAGCTTGCTAGAGGCTCTACCCTAATATCCATGGATCTAGAGTTTCCAATGACACAGTAACACTTGTTATAGTACACACTGACTGAGTTTACATAAACTATGCATTCTTCATGCACGCATATATATATATATATATATATATATATATAAGAACAACAACTGAGGACTAAAAGTACGTGGTTGCCACTTTTAGACTGCAATATAAAACAGTAGAACACCTATATGTGTCTGTAAGTTTCCAGGAAATGATGTCCCGACAGTGTGTCGTATTCCAATTAGGCTTTGGCATTGACATTGGCCACAGTTTAGAGTGGAACAAACAGACAGGTCGGTATTTGGCCTAATCCAGTGTAGACACAGACATGCTGATCATAAATAGAGGGCTGATCAATGTTCTGATGTTTACACTGGCCTAACAGTGTTTACTGTGACACATTTAAACACAACCTTCCTGCTCTCATGGATCAGAAGGGTATAGGACCTGAGAAAATGGTGTGATTTACCTTGCCCCTTATATTTACCGCACGGAGGTTATGATGCTTTCTCAAAGGCAGGCTTACAAAAGGAGCACATTTTTTGTTACTACTAATACTGATTTACCAGAGGAACTGTAAATTTGTCACTTTTATTTTGTAAATATAAAGGTTCTTCCCGAGCAGTGAGCTTTGTTTTCCAGAAGGTTTTCTCTTCCTTGTCTTTAAAGGGAATACATGAAGAGTTCATTTGCAAAGACAGACAACTCCACTTATGAAAAATTTGATTAATTGTACTTTTTGGTCTATGTATTTTAAGAGACAGCAAAGTATTTGATTGGAAAAGCATGCATCGATTTATTTAAAAAAGAAATTAAAACTGTGGCCATAAAAAAAACATTAGATGCAAAGGATCGACAAGTTTTCTCATAAGTGGACATTTATCTGTTTTTGTAAATGAGCTCTTCACATGCAATATAAGAGACAAGGTGAACAAATTACTACAAGGAGTAAAAACTGGGAGCAATTTTTTGAGACTGGTATTGGGAAGATAACGCCATTGACAAAAATAAATAAGTGAATAAAATAAAAATAAAACCACACAACAGATAGACGTTCAGGTGAAATATGAGGTCACATCAGTAAAATATCTGTTGTTTTTGTTTGCAGCACAGTTGTTGTCATACATAAAGAAGAATTAGTAGAGATGTAAAACATCAACTGGACTTAACTGACTTCCTTTACTGTTAACCACAGAAACATTCACATTACATGCTTTGGCCCGCAATTGTTCATTTGGAAGTTCAAAGGAGTCATATTGTCCTTGACATTCTCGGTTCAAAAGGAAAATACCATGAAACACTGAGCCAGCCAGTGATCTATGGCAGCGCTTCCACACATCTTGACCTCCAATCATTTCAGCCCAGTTTCTAATGAATACAGCTAGATGGGGGTGAGAGCCACGGAGATGGTTGGGCATCGTGGGACTATGGCATGCCGCCTGCCACCAGGTCCATTTCACTCTAGGGGCCTGTCAGTCAAAGCGGAAAACTTCCCTTTGAAGCTCTGTCAACTCTCTGGAGTGTTTCACTGCCCCAAACTCAGCCCCCACCACCTTCTCCCCAAGCCTTCAAGACTCCACACCTCCAGTCCCCTCATTCTCTCATGTCCTGTCCTCCTGTCCCTTTGCTGCTCCATCCCTTTCCCCTGTGACCCCCACTTGAAATCCGCTGTCCACTGTCTCCAAACGTTATCCCTTTATCCCTGCTTATCTTTCTCTCAGGATATCCAAAAATTTAACTTGGGTTAAAAAAAAAAAAAAAAAAAAAAGGAGAACCACAAAAAGGGCTTAGTTTCACTTTTGCAAACCAAATAAGGTTTAAAATGGTAAGACGTCATGAGAGAGTAACTCTTAAGCCTTGAGACAGACATGCAGGGTGATTCCCTACGGCTCAATTGGTTCTGCTGTATTGTCTTGTTCCAAAAAAAAAAACAAGAAGTGAAGCTAAACGAGGCTGCATTCAAAATAGTTACTTAATAACAGCTGATTAAGACACAATTTTCATGTGGATTAGGTGCCAGAAACAAAAGAAAATCATTCCAGCTGTTGGTCTTACCAATTTGGACATTCCTTTTTCATAAACCTGAATAAGAAAATAATAAATATGACTTATCAGCAGTACTAAATGCATGAACACATGGTGTGAGAGGGATATGTTAAGTGCTGATGTTTAAGAAATGGCTTTGAAGGTGTATGTATCATAGAGTGCATCTCTAATAGTACAGCCTTGGATTTGCTGATGGCTTGTTTAAGAATTGATGGAGTGCATATTAGATTTGTTGTGATTCATACAGCCCAGTTCACACCTCATGTTTTCCTATTAGAGTAGCCACTGGATTTCAGATAAGTGATCATTGACATCCTGGTTAAACACACTTAATAACAGAATTTGTGTGAGGAAGTGAATGACAGAAAGTGTGCTCACATATTCATTAAAGCATCTATTCTACAGGATGCGTGGAGATTTGAGTCCATCCATAAAAGTGCAAAGAACTTTGTCAAACCTCCAAAAGAATTAATTGTAAAAAAAGGGGAGACCAATTGCTGAATCCTGTGGCTGCTGAATATGAAGTGTGGGACTTAAAGAAAAGTCAAGAGGGACAAAGATAAAAGGATAAAAGAGTGTTTTTCTTGTGACGATCCTTGAGCTTTGCTCACTGAGACACAGTACAGTTGAGGTGATGCTAATAAGCATATAATAATAAACTTTCCGCTTAAAAGCTGTATTTCTGAAAATAATAAAATAAAATACAATAAGCACCAGCAGAAAAGACATCTGTCTAGAAAGCCCACAACACCTGGAGTATTTGATTCATTCTTGCAGCTACCTCGAGTGCAACTTCAAAATCGAATGTCTGCTCTTAGTGATGTCATCCACAATCAATTTGGGGAGTCTAACATTATCCATTAGAAGAAAGAGTAGCATCAATCAACCAAAAGGCTCTATGGGGGTAGTGACTAACATAAAATACATAGAAAGGCATTCTACATGTGACCCTGGGAGTCCATTTGACTGAATGGCTTTTTCTCCCTCTTACTCCTTCGATGTGTCGCCTCCTCATTGCCGACACGTGGCAGGCAGGCCAGCTCATGGCCACAGGGTCTGCTCCTTTGAATAACGGTAGGTTAAGACATAATCATCCTCAGCGAGGAGAAGATTCACTTTGACCTCATCACCTCTTCATTCACAAGCCCTGAGAGAGAAGAAGAGAGAGACTGAGACAAAGAGAGAAAAATAGAAAGGGGCGAGAGGGAAAGATGGAGCAAATTACAGTGTGAACCCAGAGGCCGAAAAGAGACAGAGGGAGAGATTGAGGGTGAGGATAGTTAGTCCTTGCCTTTGATGCTTAACACTCGTCGACAGTGCAAAGACTGAGAATCAGAGAGATGTGAAGTGAAAAACCTCTCTGTGGGTTGCCATGCTACAACCCCAAGGCTGCACAATCATTCTCACATGTTAATGGGCTGCCATTTGGCTCCTAAATCAACTCAGGGCAGGAAACTGAACTGAGCAAAGCATAAGACAAATATCCAATTCATTACAGGAAGTCGGAGTTAAAGTCACAATTTTTTTTAAAAATGGCTTGTATAACCTTTCTGTAATGAATAGATGTTTCATGAACAATATGATTATTGCTCTACTGTATTTGCTATAGTAGTAGCACTCATTAAAACGTACGCATACTCATGTGCATATGGTATAAATGGGTGCACAGTGGGGAGTGCCATTGCAATTGATGAAGACAATTCTTCTCATGTACCTCGTCCCAGTTTCAGACTTCAAATTCTCTCTCATGCCCTATCTCCCTCTCTCATTCTTTCCCTTCCTCTTTGGTCCACTAACCCAGTTTAAAAGCAAGCAGCCAGACACCTCCTCCTCCTGCAGTTTGTCTGGGACAGTAGACAGCCCTCACTATGACTAGACTTCTAATGAATACATTCTGCCTGTATGCTCGCATGTGTGTGTGAAACTCATAAAACAGCTCATAGTTTTCAAACACTTGGCTGTAAACAGAGCTGTTTCTATAGACCTGCAAAAATAAAGGAATGAACTTCCACGCAAGATAATCCAAATAATTTAACTAAAATATATCATTACAGCTCAAATCAATTTGAACTGACTGCAGTCGAGACTAACAGGTGCTGTTTAACAGCTGTAATGGGTTTGAGAGGTTTTCAGAGCTGTAAATGATTCCAGAATAATTGTTGGTTTTGCAAATCGTAATTGTAAAGCAGCACTGGGATTCTCTTGGTCAAAGCTTTACCCATTCAGTTGTTTGAGTCTTTAATAAATATATAATAGTTAACCAGCATTTAGGATTCAAAAGACCTAATTTGACATTTTATGTTGCAATTGTTTATGAGTAAGAGGTGGATCATGTTAAAGCCCAGCAGCTTGTACACTTGTGACAGCACAGTCACAAATGTAAGGAGTTATCTACAAAGCATTCATATGTAGTTAGCCACTGATGAGGGACAATTTTTAAGTTAACTGATTTTTTTTTTATCCACTTATTAATTTCCCCTGCTTTCTCTCTCACTCCCTCTCTCTCTGCCCTCATCAGCAGTCTGTCAATAGTCTTCGTAGCTACGCTCAATCTTTCATCGCCTCAGGAACACCTCAATCAAATCCCAATCAGTCACTCGTACTGCCCATCAGTACCCAACTCTGGTCATGCTCTACATAAACATGGATGCACATGATGAATGAAGACTGTAAACACAAACACATTTTACTCTCATGTACACATTTAGCGTTAGTCAGGTGCTTCCTGATCGATAAAACTTGTGATCATGTACTCATTAGTCATAATTTCAGTAAAACGATAGTGTCCTCCTTCTGACAAAGTGGAGAAGGATAGTGGGGCTCCCGAATTATGATAAATTAACATTTCATTAAAAATAAAATAAATAAAAGCAAGTGTGTTTCTTTTGGTTTGTTTTATTCTATAGGATATTTCTGTCTTAAATAACTGTTTTCTTCTTGTAAAACTTCACTGTAAAAGAAATAACAAATCTCAAAATCAAGTGTTTCCTCCACCTTTAGGCAGGGTCAACTTTTTCTTTATATGACATGATAAGGTATCATGAGTTTCATCACCATCATGTTTTATTCAAGTGTTCTTTTTTAATCTTCCTCAGTGCAACAGGAATAATTTAAAAGGTCAATCAATACTTTTTTGCTCTACACCAAAGGATTTAAAATGTTCTACACACAAAATGTGTCAATCATTTAAAGCTACGTCCTCTACACGCACTTCATCTCTAACTATTCCAATCTCAACTAACTGTGGAGAATGAAGATCACCAGGTTTAATGTTTTCACTCATTCACAGTTCCGATCATTATTTATTATGAATGTCTTTTTTTTTTTTTTTTTTTGTAAGTCAGCATATTGCTGCATTCTCTTTTGTTTTATGTAAATAAAGCTTGCAGACATAAGGGCATTCAACCCTCCCTCTTAAGCTCCCACCTTCCCTCCCTCCACTCACCCCTCTATCCCTCCCTCTCAACATGTCCCAGACAGAGAGCTGTCCCAAGTGCGCATCCCCGCCCATTGTCCAGCCCCATCCGGTATCCACCAGTGCTGTTTTGTCATCGTTACACCTCCCCTGCTCACCCTGCTTTCCTTAATACACGTCACCTTCATGGCGTTGCCGCTGCCGGCAGTGGAAGGGTTAACTCCATTTTGTCCAGGCTTGTGTGTGAATATGCGAGTGTGTGATTGCACCAGTATGCTTTAGTACATGTCCAGATAGGCATGCGTTCCTGTCCACGAGTGTCTGTTTGTCCACTTGTGTGTGTATGTCCATGCAGGGCCGTGGTCCGCTTGGTGTGTGTGTGTGTGTATGTGTGTGTGTGTGTATGTAAAGGAGAAATTTGCCTGTCCTTGCCTAAGTGAATGGCTAGGATTAAGCTGACAGCCCACCTTAGTGATGGCGAAATAATTGGTTGTTCAGCTCTGTCCTTGTCAGAGCGCTGACAGTTCTGCAGATGTCCTGTGCGGTTCTCCAAAGGTTAGGCTCAGCTGGGGCCGCCATTCATTAATCATTCCGCTCTGACAGTGCACCGAGCAGCCTGCAGCTGCCACCCCGTCCCCCTCAATTTCTGTCACCGCCTTGCACCACCACCACCACCACCAATACCCCCTCCACAATCCCCCTTCTAGGTCTCCCTCCACCCCTGTGTGTGTATATTTGTGTTCTTCTTCATACACACAAACAAGTGCACTTAAACATAAATTTGCATGGAAAGTCAAGGGATATACACGAGCAACAGCATGCCCCATACATGAAAGGTTTGAACTGGGTGAACCGTAGGTAAGGGTGTAAACAAAGCCTTAAAATCTTACAGGGTAACATTTGCTGCTAATGATATAACTTACTCTTCTTTTGAATTATTGGGTTGAGCGCAGAACGAAAACAAAATACCATGTGTGCTTGAAAGTAAGCATAAAAAAAACAAACAAAGTGTATTCTCCATAATAAGATAATGTAGATAATACTCTCCATAAATAATAGCTTTTCCAGAGCTTCACAAACCAATTTTAGCCTTTGCTGACTATTTAACCCAAAGATTCATCATTTGCAAGATAAGGGACGTAAGGGACGTTTTCTTTACATGATTTGGTTTGAACCTGAGCATAAAATGCCATGGCAACAGATGCTTCATAAAATATAAGTATGCTTTTAATGAACATGTGAACTTA
Organism: Arrhamphus sclerolepis; assembly: GCA_037176975.1. Classification (NCBI taxonomy): domain Eukaryota; kingdom Metazoa; phylum Chordata; class Actinopteri; order Beloniformes; family Hemiramphidae; genus Arrhamphus; species Arrhamphus sclerolepis. The sequence continues at coordinate 14,926,514 of JBAMYA010000008.1, forward strand.
TTCCATTTCAAAGGCCAAACTGAAAAAGATCTTTATACTCTGCAAAGTCAGACATACAGTATAAAAATTAGTTCTCATGTTGCTGACAGTTCTGACTGTGTCAGAAATGTCAGAAATGTTGTTTTGATCTAATGACCTCCCAACCTGTTTTGTCCCTCATTCCAACAATTCTCCTCCTTTTTTTGTTCCTCTTCATCACATCCTTTGGCAAAAAGGAATCTGAGTTGTAAGTGAGAGGTTGAAAATAAAAAATAAATTAGTAATATAAGAAAGTACAGAGAAGAAGAGTGGTGGAGGCGTTCACCAGGAAGTGAGTGGTCCAAAGACCTGAGATAAATCCTCCATTACCTCAGCTCTGTCCGCTCCTCAGCGTTGATAAACAGTGGCAGACATCTGGATGTCTGGTGTGAAGTAAAACTCTTTACCTGCCTACAAAAGGCAACCTTGGGTTACAGCAGGGTGATTGGCAAAGATAATCTCCACAAATTACATTAAAATGCGTTGATTTACTTTTACGTTGAGTGCTAAGTAATAAATTCATATTGATATCATTAAGTGATTTCTTTTTACTTCTAAATTTCCACTCAGTTTCTTAATGTCTTCAGAAGCCTTAAATGCCGTGTACATTCATGCCGAGCACATTAAATGTTGGAGTATGCAAAAGAAAATGCAGAGGTATTTTCAGCCACTGGGCAGCAGAAGGTCAGATCAATAAATGAAAAAAAATGGGTGCTTGCAGAATATGCCTGTGCAGCCTCTGTTTTCTAAATCCTACTTAAATGTTAGATCAACACTACAAATGCCTTTAGAATAGTGCACCTATAGACCTATATGAGCGTATATCCTTAAACTTTAACCAGGTGCAGATGAATAATTTCTATGAGCCACTTACACATTTCTTACAGAATAGAATATATTTCTGTTGCTTCTGAAGTTAATTGTGAAGTAAAAATCTCTAAAATAAAAAATAAAGGCTGTGACCACTTGAACTCATGACTTCTGAAGTACTATTGTGAAAAATGTCTGTTCATAGTACAGACCAGTGAACAAGGCCCTGTTGGTGGTCACCACTGAGTTTTACATACAAACCCATCAGTGACACAGTCTTCTATATGCTATCCTTTAGACTAGCAGAATCATTTCAGACACTCATATTGACTCAACGCATACATAGCTGTCTACTCTCTGATGGCAGCTGTAGGCCTTGAACGATGGAGAGCTTTGTGCAGACATCAGCAGAGAAAGGGCTAGAGGACTGGTAGTAATAAAGAGGAGGTGGATGTGGTGCCCTGTTGTGCAACTCAGGAAATTCACTCTCTTATTCTGTCAAAACAGTATTTTTTTTCCCTGGAGACAAAGGCATTCCCTGCACTTACACATACACAGGAAACAGACGTAGATATAAAAGGGTGCCACTTTGGAGGAATTGAAGACTAGTGATCGAAGAGGCCATCATTTTATTGCCTCCCCTCAAAAACAAAGTTATTTTTTCATTAATATGTAATGATGTTGATGTTGACCTGCTGGACGAAAGAGGAATGGGGATTTATGACATTAATACTCTATACATTATGACTGTGCCAATGGGTAATATTCTAGCAATTACACTAATGATCTCTCATCAAACGGTGCACCATGTTAACATCACAGCTTGAGGGTAGACATTTTTTAAGCTCTAATCTATCTACCCAAGTCTACAACCCCATATCTATTCATATCAGTCACTGCTTAGCGAGATACAGAAAAGTGTTACTACCCAGATGCAAGGACATCTGAAACTAGAAGACATAGAATGCCTACCAATAATGGGCATGCAAAAATGACAGATTCTTCCTGAATTCAAAGAGAAACATAGCAGTGAATATCCCTGATTTTCCCCACTGAGGTTACCCATGTATTATAACTGTATGTAGATCATCCATACTGCCCCCCCTTTTCCCCTCTGTGACTATCGTATTCGAATAGAAGTACAAAGGGGAGGCACATACAGTAGATGACGAGCCTCAGTCACATGGTAAAGCCCACGGAGGATCTCATCAGCTTCTATGTAGATGTGTATACTGAGTGAGTGATTGCCCATGGCTGGAAATTGGTGTAGAAGGTTTCACGGGGGAATTGGAGCAAGGTTTTCTTCTACCCCCTCTCTTAGTGTGATATACACACACAGGCACACAGCAGTGGGACACACATCCACTGAAATATACACACTTATTGGAAAACTCCCACTGCAAGAAATGCATGCACATGCACACTCAACCTGCTCACGCACAAATCACCCTATATGCACATGCACACTGAGCCAGGATGATTAAGGTCCAGTGCAGAAGAGAGTAGTACTGTGAATGTGGCTGCTTGTTTTCCCTGCTGAATACAAGCCACTGGCTTAGTATTCTCCAATGGGAAGGAAACCAGTCATCACTAATGCAAGATCAGGGGTAATTACGTGGTAATGCGCCACATGAAATATTTCCTTGTAGCAGGAATGGGATTCCTTTTACCTCAAATTTATAAGATATATTCCATTCAGCTGGACTGAATGCAGTATACATTTGCTGTTCATTTAAATGCTGTACATCTCTGATATAATCCTGAGTCACTGTCATGTAGCCCCGCCTGCATGGGAGATCAATCCTACTTTAGTACTGATCAATGATTCTGATCAACTGAGATTATCAGTATTGCGGAGATATCAATGCGATGATGGATGACTGATAATGCAACCGATGTAATTGATCTGCAGAATATTGCTGAAAAGACTTGTTAAGGAATTTGCATTAACTGCACAGTAGGTCTGATATATGGTGGGGTTCATATTGCTCAAACTTGGCAAATTAAATTTTTCAAAGTATCTCAAACAACACTTGAAGACATAACCAGATTTATATTAATTTAGAGGTATGTTATTATCCATCTATACCAGAGAAGCCCATGTATTTGATTTGTCAAACCCGTGCATCTCTGCCACCACATATTGTGACCACTGGTCCATTATGTAAGCTCTTGGTGGATTAGGGGCATGGAGGATGATTTGTTACCGTTTTGGGTAGCTGTCGTAGACCCTTATTTCCCTCTGCTGCATATTCTTCCCCTCTGCCGCCATGCCCCACATCACCACCTCCCACCCCACCATTTTGATGAATAGCCAACCACATGAAGGCGAGCAGCAGATCTCACCACCAAGGTTACTGCAACCTGGGCCCCACATCTCAGGGGCTCTACCTGCCTCCTATTAGCACTGCAGAGACAGGGAGCAAGAGAGGCAGGAAGGGAGTGGAGGTCAATGCTGCGCTACAGTAGCAGTGGAGAGAAGGAACAGTCCAAGGATCTTCTATTATAGGCTTTAAATCTGCATTGCAATTTCTGGAGACTGGGGCTGGATGGGATTCTTGATTACTCTCCTTCGTCGCCACAGAGCTCATCCTGCCAGCACCCTCTCCTCAACTCTACTCCTGCAGCTTGATGTCTCCCTGCCTAGCTTTTGTCACTGATCACCCAGCACCTACATGCTTTGATTACTGTCTGGGTAGCAATATGGATTGCTCTAAAGGACGGGGGGGACTTAGTGAATCTTTCTTTGGGTTGAGAATGCACAGGGGGATGGATATCAGAAGGGAGATATGAATGGATTTATTTGTCTGTTGATTGGATGGATTGGAGATTGGTTTATCAGCACATTTGAGCAATATCTACAGTATCAGCACACAGATATCTGAGGGAGGGAATTGGGCAATTACTATAAATGAGCTGCGTAAATGCATGGAGACAGCATTCATAATATATCCAATCTGATACATAATACATGGTGAAAAGTTAGAGTACCTACTCAGAAGTGTTTCATGAAAAGTTACAGGGCAAATACTGTATGAAAGTAAAAAACTGAGACAACAGCGTGACTCTCATTTGCCCATTAAGAAGCAAAGTTCTAACATTTCTCATGCCCTTCTGCAGCCATCTTCATGAGCCTATGAACCCTCCTGCCTTTCCAAACCACCCCAGCCTACTTTTGAGGTTGTTCAGGCTCCACTTTCTCACAGGCATCACTGCCAACTAACAATCCCCATATTAGAAAAATATAATTCACATTTGAAAACCAGAGTGAAAACACTAAGTTTGACACTATCTCAGGCTCTTGCTTTTGTGTGCTTTTATATTTGCACACAAAGCCTTAACGCAAGCAGTTTTACTTCTCATTGTGATGATGTCAGGTTTTCACAGTCCAGCACCACTACAGAACACCGTCTCAGCCAGCGATTAGAGCCTGAGGTACAAGAGGGCCACTCCACCTCCAAGATTAGAATGACACAAAGACTGGGGTCTTCAGATTGTGCCAAGAAATAGAAGAGGACAAAGGTATGAGCCAAACACAGATTTACTGGAAAGCTGACAAGGATGACTTGTCTGGAGTGAAAAAAAAAAAAATCAACAGTAAGCAGTGGCAAATTAATACAAGTCTATGCTGGGGTCACCTTGTGAAAAGAAAGCCTTCTTTATTTTTTGTTTTTAGTTTTGGAAACTCTGATGCGCAGCTTATGAGTTTCAATCCATCACATTCTATGCAAATTCAGAACATAGATCAAACTGCTGCACCAATGGCTCCTGTTTCCTTTTATCATTTCTGTATTTTCAAAGCACTCAGGCAGCAGGGTCAAGGTCTTGCTGGGTGCAGAGGTGGAGGCAACACGAATAGCCTCTGTTTAGTCCATAGCCTCATCCCCACCGCCTCTTGACCAGTTCCACTCTAGTCCTTCATAGTTGTCTGTAAGACTATACGTTTGGCTGCATGTTCATGTTCCAACTTCTTTCTCACATCTTTTGCTCGCTCAGTCAACAGGCCCTTGGTTGCCCACCACTGGTTGCTAATTGCTGCTGACATTGTTTGGTCTCTCGCTGCTTAGTTTAGGACAAACCCCTCATTCATGTGCTGTGGATGGCTCATTAGGGTTGACCCCCCACCTTCTACATCTCCCTCTCTGTCTTTGTCGCTCTCTCTCCCTCTCTCTCCATCTTTCACTGACCTTCTTAATTAACTAGTAAGGCGCTGCTGGGAAATTTGCACACAAAGGCCTGGTGTCTAGCCTATTAGCCTCCCACTACCAAAACTCCCTGCTTCCACCTCCTCCTCCTCATCGCCATACTCAGCCTGCTATGTCTTCATCCCTACCCCAAACGGAGGTCATTGAACAGTTACATAAAACAAAGATAAAATGACTCAATAAACAAAGTGCTTTCATGCACATTCACCTGTTTGTCTGTCTTTTTCATTGTCCACTGCCAGCCCATTCTGCTTTTTGCCTTCCCCTTTGTTGCTTTTCATTCTATTCGTTCTCTGTAATAAAGAGCCTACCTCATTAGAAAAGCATGTTTGGTGATGTGCTCTTTTAAACCAGTTTGCCTACTTTTTCTATTTACTTTTATTGCTATTCTTGCTCCATCTATGCCATGTTATTCGGGATGCTCTCACCATCCCACACTCTTCCATCTCCTTTTCAGGAAGCCCTTCGAGGCTTTAGCTGTTTTTTGTGGTCCCTGTGGAGGGTTCCCAAAGAGCAGTTGCCTGTCGGCAATGAGGCCATCTAAAGGGGCCCGTTGAAGAATGCTGGGGGCAAAGAAGTGTAAACAGGTGGAGCCTCCCCATTATATGGGACCCCCCCCACACACATTCACACAGTCCACCTTCAACTGTCTTTTTCTATGATGTTGTCTCTCAGGCATATACTACCACACACACACACACACATTCCACTTTTATCCTTTGTATTTCTTTTTGTGAGATCGTGTGTTCTCCTAAACGGCCTCTCTGCTTTTTGTATTGCTGTGGACCAAAAATCTCCTAATAGTGCCTTTTTTCACTTAAATATTTTGCGACATTTTCTGCCCATGGGCACTGCGTGTATTCCATAGATCGTGCACATTTTAGTGTGTGAGTGAGGAAGTTTTTGAAAGAGCATCAACAGGATCAACATCATAGCCACTTTCTACTCCTTCTTTCCAATAATTATTTTCACTTTTTTCTTTCCTTCTTTTCATATTTCTTTTTTTTGACATTTTGCAAAAATGCTATGCCTCTTGTTGTTTCTTTACATAATGTACATAATCTTCTCTCTTTCATTAGTTCACACAGAATCAAAGGAGTGGAAATCCAGGAGCAAGAAAGAGAAAAACTAACTTCTGTTCGCCTGGGGAGTACTCTACAGCCCATCTGTTGAAATTGCTCCACATATGTGACCTAGATAAAGAAAGAAAGAAAAAAAAACTTCACTCTTCGATAGCACTGCCTTAGTCAGTGTCTGACACTTATCTATTCATTTTATTGGTTTAGTTGTCTCAAAATAGTCCTCTGCATAATTTCCACCTTTACATATGATTTTAATAAATTGGCAAAAGAGAAAGGATCTGTTATGAAATTAAATAAAAATTACATAATGAAAAGTTTAGGTGGTTTTTTTTTTTAGTTATTCCAGGCAGCTTTATGTGTCTTCTGTCCAAAATGTAAATATTTCACAATGAGAAAAGACTAAAAGACCTAAAAATCAATGTACAGGTGGTACATGAAGGATGATGAATATGACAAGATTTACTCATTCTGTCAACCTCCTGGCAGCCTCGACTGTACTGTCTACACTCTTTCAAGAGCATGATGTTATCTTTTTTATTTTTTTCCCCTTTCGAAGGACTCCTGTCATTGTCAGAAGAAGATGCCCAGGTTTTCTTTAATTGACGTGAGGATGGAGAAGGAGGGGAAAAGGTTAAAAGAGATATCCTTTGTTTGAATAAGGAGGTAAAATTGACTGGAAGCTTGTCTTTCAGAGACTCCACCCTGACCTTGAAGGAGGACCAGAGGGAGGTTCGTCCTCTCTTATTGACTAAGGATGTGAGGTTAAGTAGGTCTGCTATGACCACACATTTCCACAAACTTACCGTAAGTGTGCACACACAGTGTTGACAGGCTCTTATTGTGCAACTCTCTGACAATATTATGTTTGGCCAAGAAGAACATTAATTTGCCTCCTTTGAAGAAAAGTGCTCTTCTCAACCATCTTCAGCCCACTTAAGCTCGAACTGAAGTGGAGTCCCATCCTCCCCTCAGTCCTTCCCGCCACCACCCAAGCACTCATTGTCTCTCGCTGCCCCCTGAAATGAGGTCTCTGAAGGCCCCAGTCCACTTAACATTGGGTGTGTGGGGTTGGTGCGGTGGGGTGAGGCTCCACCGTTTTATGTAAGTCTTTGTATGTAAGCTTATGCAATGGGTGCTGGACTAATAAAGCTGTTTCATCCTCTACTGTTTTTTTTTTTACATATATTGTCAGCTGCATAAAACCTTGTCTTCTTGAAAAATTCCATGTTCTGGTGGACAGTGATGAGGAAAAAAATGGACTAATGCTGAGAAGTTAGAGGTTAAGAAGAAATCCTAGCGTACACACATCCCACATTCGGCAAAGGAAAATAATCTTTATCTTAAATTTGCATTGAAAAACTGCACATGATACACAACTAGATATTTCACATGAATCCAATAAGCTACCACAAAATACAGGAACATTATTTTCATATTTATGCAGCCTGAAATCACAAATCGGACTGAAAAAGCTTTATTATTTGTACAGCATAATAATTCAAGTCAATTCAAGTGTTCAGAAAATCTCCAAAAAAAAAAAAAAAGATTTTCAGAAAATGCGAATGAAGCTCTAAATGGTTATCCGAGGACACAGACAAGTGCACATAAGTAGATTAAAGCATGTGCTGCTTTAATCTAATCATCACAATTAGACTCCAAGTCCTGCCCCTTGCCTCCCTTGATTTGACACCTTTCATGAGGCCACATAAAGGTGTCACCTCAAACTAGGAAGTACAGGAGACATGTTTGTAATCACACTGCCCTGTGCCGCCTTCTCTTTGTCAGTCGCCATGTACTAACATTAAATTTTAAGTGTGAATGTGATTATAGCGTGGCATTCATTTTTAATGGGCTCTGCCTCTATGTGTTTTAGCATGCAGCAAGGCCCAGCAAAGCGCTGACTCAGAGCCTTTTTCTGCTGATGCCTTATATATTTCGCATACATACATGCACTGCTTATTCCTCCTTATCGAGCTCTCCCTAGTCTTCCTCCTCTTCTTGCTCCTATCACCTCCTCTCCTTCATCTCCATCCTTTTATCATTCCAGTTGGAGGAGTTGGGCCAAGGGGAATGAGGGTGAGACAGTGCCCTCTGAGGTCTAACTAGCCAATAAGGTTGGCCGAAAGGTTTCAGCATACGAGGCAGTATGTCCCTGTTGTCCTCTGCAGAAATTAACTCGGAAGAAAGTCAAGAATCTGGATGAACTATTAATGACTGACAATATGAGGCCTTCACCAACAACCAGGCTATGCCTATAAAAATATTAGTCCAATTGATTTGTTTCTGCTTCCCTCTAATCTGTTACATTTTCTTGTGATTTGACAGCATCCTGCTTGCCTGTCTCAAAAAAAAAAAAAAAAAAAAAAAAAAAAAGATGAAGGCAGACTTAAGGAAAATTTTGGTCTTTTAGGAAACATCCAATTTTCCATATAAAACAACCAGTGAAACTGTTTTAAAAAAAAGAAAAGAAAACAAAAAAGACAGATTTCCTATACTTCCACGCAGACTTAATAATGCCTGTAGGAAAAAAAGAAAATGAAATAAAGAAAGGGTTCACATGAATCACAGAAGGAGCGATAAGGCATTGAAATTAAAACAGATATATAGCCAGTCCAGTATGGATATCAATAACGTATTATTAACTGAGAGGCCACCCAGAGAGATAGGAGAGGCTTAAATGCATATATATTCATAATAACAATATTGAGATATAAATAAAAGGAAAAGGGAAGTAAATACCAAGCTCACTTTTATTAGCTGCCAGTCTTCCTGCCAATATGTGTCGTGACTCTGATGTCCAAAACGGCAACTGTCCAACACTGGATCAAATTAGAGAGATTGACAGGCAATAAGAAATTGGTAAGGTTTAATGTGAATTCCGTACTCATACATCCAGAACATTTTAAATATTAGAGCCACGATGTCATAGGGTGGCAGAAAGTGGGCTGGGGTGACGTAAAAGAGGAAGCCGGAGCTCAGGCATCTCCTGATAAAGTCTTATTAAACCCATATGTATTCCTTGGCCCACATTTTCTCCTTCTCTCCTCTCCTTTAATTGTTATAAGCCTGACAGTGACGTTGGTATACCTAGAACATACAGCTCGATGTCATTTATGTTGTCTTTGTGTGCTGTGAACAAAACATATGGATTAATGTATTAATTGCTCTTTTTTGCTGTCTTTTATTTACCACTCACTGTATAGCACTTTGGTCAGTTTTTTACTGTTTTAAATATGCTTTATAAATTAAAATTACTTACTTACTTACAAGAGTAAACCTTTGCTGTGTCACAAAAATGAACACACATCTTTGTGTGCTTCAGAAAGAAAATGCTGAAATCAAATGGTGGAACAATTATCAAATACATCAATTGCGTAGCCACTGTTCACGCTCACTTCTTTCCCACTAATTGTCTTTATTAGCTTTCACTTCCTCTTTTTCCTCTTGACTTTTAGCAGAGGGCCACACATGGAGCAACAGTGAGGTTCTGCCTATTTTGGAAGACCAAGAGAAAATCCACTCCACATCCAGATGCAGTCTGATGTTGTCTGTCTGTGCTGCAGTTTGTTTTCAAATGAATAGCTGAGAAAAACTTGTGGGCCTTTTGCCCACCAATGCTGTCCTTCTTCCTCCCCCCTCAGCTACAACCGTCTTTCACTTGAGTCCTCTTTCTTTATTTCTGACTGGCTCTTTGAACCAAGCATGGGGCCCGGTGCCATTGTAAGGCATGCCTTCTTCCTCCCCGAGTTTTTTTCTGTGTGTTCTTCAGCCCCACTGAGGGCTCCACAACCCTTTCCACTGTGCATCTCCTTTGTAGCCTCCAGAAAGGCCTTCATCTTACACTTGTTTTTCTTCAGGAGCCCACCACACCCCTCCTTTTTTTTTCCCCTCTTTCTCTTCAGAAAGAGACAGGAAACGAATGCAGATGTCGGACCCACCTGAGCTCATTGCTCTCTCTTGCTTTCTCTTGTTCTCACTTCAACAATCTCCTTCGTGCTTATTTTCTTTCTTCAGTCCAGTTGTTATATCACATGCTGAACCCTCTGACATACTGAACCTCTCAGCGGAGGCTGCCCATCACGATAGCAGTATGCTTGTATGTTGTCTCTCTTTGTTTCCTCGCTGTCTAAACTTGCACTTGTCTTTGATGCTTCAGCATCCAGACAGGTAAATGGTCTACTATCGAAAGCAAAGATGGGTAAATAATGATTTACTTTTGTCGATGGAGCAAATATTTTCTCATCAGTAATTCCTGTCAAACAAGCATGTTCAACCATTTCTTCAATTTCTTTTTTTTTTTAAAAATACGTGGTAAAATGATATAGAAGTAAGGCAATCGGATGGTAATTAATCGACTTTGAACTTAGGCTTGTTGTAACCAGCGCATGTTTGGACAATCAGCAATGGACATCTTCAAAACTTCCTTTTAAATTAAAAATAACTAACAAAAAGATGAGTCAGTTCAACACCACTCAGGGCCACTACACAATGGCTCCAAAACATCTTTCATTGCAAAAGCAAGCATAGACTCTATATGCCAATATCGGTCAATACAGATTGGTTTTTAGGTAATACTAATAAAGAACTTCATGTACAACAGGGATGCCTGCAGCACAAGACAGGAAAAACAAATAACAACCAAGATAGTTCCATACTGGCAGTTGAAAGCGCCGTCAACCTATCACTACTCCTCAAAGCCCATTGGACTTTTCGTACAGCAGGAAATACGGCACTATCCTGAGAGGGGATCCGGACAGTTACCGCATTGCGCCAGGGAGCAGGACAAAAGGGCACACTGCCTGGTGCAGACTCATGATGGGTGTCTGGCTGCTGGCACAGGATACCAGCAACTGGTGAAGTTGGCACAGGGGGCGCATGGCATTCTACTGCATGCCACTGAGGCATTCAGATGGGGCAATTTTTTGGCAAGGGTCCCTGGTATTACCTCTGTAGTGGTTTCAGGCGGTCCCTGGGTCCCTGAACTGCAAATGAGCTCGGAATTTAGTCGCCATCATTCAGTAACATGTTGCCATGACATCTAATAGAAAGCAAGACAGAAGGGTCAACAAGACTTTTGTGTAACAGAGCTTTAATTGAAGGGCAAAGTCAACAGAATTTCATTGCCAATTGCCAACTACCCCCAATCTCAAAGAACGTGGCAAGTAGATGCGAGCCATGTGGTCATGAAGAAAGCACAAAGCATGTGGATCAAACTGATCTGGTATTCTGAAATAGGAAGATAGACATGCAACTGTTTGGGAAACCTACAAACTTTCATTTAGCATTTTTCAACACAAAATAAGTGCCTCCAGTGCATTTCTGAGAATGGAAAATATATATATATTTTTTTTTGGTACAGCTAAATATTTGACTACTCTGAATAATTACATGCTTCTGACTTTTCACCACAACACCTCAGCTGTCCCTTGAGGCATTATTGGTGCTGTAACTGTAAGCAATGTGCCTTTGGAAGTGTAAAATAAAGGTAGTGGACACCAGCACTCAGATGGGGGCCAAAGACAGAGAAACAGAGGGGTGTATAGGTAAGATGAAAAAAAAATTGAGACAAAGATTGGGGATATTTATGTTTGTCAGAAAAAGAGAGTGAGTGAGGAAAAACAAAAGACAAGGAAGGAAGAGGTGTATGTGTGTAAGTGCATGTGAGCACAATCGTACAGAGACAGATCACCAGCGTTTGTATCTTCTCCGCGGCCATGCCTAGCAGCACGTCAGCAGCAGCCTCCATTTACATTAGGGAGATTTAAGCTGTCTCAGGCAATGGTGACAAGTCAAGGTGTTTCACTTTAATTACACTGGGCAAGGTCACCCCCGAGCTAGCTCACCCTCACACAGGAGAAGAAAGAGGAGGGTGTCTATAAGGAAGTGAGGGTGGTAGATGTGGGGGGTGTTTGGTGAGCTCATGGTATTTACATTCTAATGTTCAGCCACCGCCTTTAATGCGCTTCTGCTGACACACACTGTAAAAAATAAAAAGTGCATGTAGATTTAGAGAAATAGCCTCAATATCCTGATGATAATACACTTCAGGACTCACATGCAAACACGGTGCGCAAACAATTCATTTTTCAATACTCGCAAACGAAATAAAGGAAACACAAACAACCACACTTTCCCTGACAAGCCAGTTTGTTCCGAATAATCCCTAGTGACAAAATAAACGGCATGGTCTATGAGGTTATAGCCTTAATAGGCCATACACCATTGAAGTGACATAGTGTATTACACACCCTTAATGTGACCCCTATTGCCTATTGCACTTTCAGCCAGGTTTCTTTTCCTTTTTTTCCTGGGGCCATGGTGTTGTGCAGTGAAACTGACAGACTGGGAGTTCAAAAGCGCCTGCATGGTGTGAGTAAACCCTGTCCTGAGAGTCCTGAGAGGCCCACAGATACAGGCATGAGAGAGGAAAGAGGTCAGTCAGGGCTAAAGGAGGATGTCATCTTGCATAACCACTAGCTGTCTATTTCTTTTTTGGACTTTTGTTAGACATGTTACAAATGTGAATATTACTAAAGTTACTAAAGTTACTAAAGTTCTATATAATAAAAAATAAATATATGCATCTATTATTATTCATAAGGAAAGAGAACAAAAGTCAAAACTCATTTGTACATGTACAAGTTTTCAAATGCATCTTTGCATTTTCAGATTTTTTTTTTAAAGAAAAGACCTACTGAGGTGTACATCAGGGTGAGCTTCATCTTCTTTAAATTAGCACATATACAATCAAACAAAATGCTCCGTGAATACAGCTTTGCATATAGGAGTGCAGATGCTTGCATTGAGCCTTTTGAAAAGAAACAAAAGACCACATTGATGAGTGTATTTTAATAGAGTGGAGAAAAAAAAAAAAACTAATCTCATTTAGAAGTCCATACATGCTCTCATTTATGTGTGTGTGTGTTTTCCTGACAGATGTGATATCAGGCTGTCAGTTAAAAGCAGCCTTACCTTTCTTATCAGCATCACAGCTTTACCCGTGAAAACTGCAGCCATTGAAAAAAAATAAAAATAAAATAGAGGGAGCAGGAGAATGGGAGTGAATGAAAGAAAAGGGGGGAAGAGGAGGTAGAGGAAAAGAAGGAAGTGCCTTCGGGGGGAAGTTATTAAAGAAGGTGCAAGCTGGCTGGTTTGGCAGCAGTTCAGAGGGGTGGATCCCCTTGCCTCCCTGCACCCAAATGGCAGTTGCTGGCACCGCCGCTAAACACACAATGCCTTGTGGCAAAACTGTGTCTTTCATTGACAGATGAGGGGGGAAAGGCAAGGAAAGGAGGAAAGGAGGAGGGAACGCAAAATGCTGCTATTCAGTCACTCTTTTCCTTTTTTTTTTTTTTTTTGGGGTAAAAAAACCAAAACAGGCTTAACTTGTAAGAGGTGTGAGCACCGTAACCAGTTGTGAACGGCAGAACCCAAATTTTACTGTAGGAGCAACAATGTGGGGAATTGTGGTGAGTTAAAGAGGGCTGTCACAAATTAATAATAATGATAAAACTATAATTAAGAGTAAGGAACAAACTGATGGCTGTAATGTTGAAAGACGTGTTTCCTGAAAGAGATGCGCTTTAGCTTACATCAACTGTGGTTGTCTCAAACAATACAGATGATTAAATTTAAACTGATCAAATGACTTACTGAATACAAATGAAAACCATTCACTGACTCTCTTTTTCCTCTGCTTCTAGCAATTTGACACCATCCATCCTCATAGGCACAAGGTTAACATATTTTATTGGATGCAGGCCCTTGAGCTTCAGTCAATGCTGCTGGTCGATAGTTTTTATTAATAAATGGATTTCAAGGGATTTATTTTATTCACCAGAATGCTAAACATGAAGTTAGGGCATTCCAGGCATATAAACCTACTGTACATCAGAAACACAGGCCTTGGTTAAGTGAATATATGCCAATGATTATATAGTTACATAAAGGCTGCGTTTCATCCCGAGTTTATAGAACAACAAAAAGATATTAATGGGGAAAAAAAAGATTAAACAACTGCACATATCATCAGAACTGAATTAGCTAAATTTATGCAAACATGTTCAAAAAGTAGATCTATCTATCAGTTGTCTGTTTATGGAAGAAAAATTCAAATCTGCTGGGGCAACTGCATGATGTCGAAACAAGTAGGAGGCTGCACACCCAGATGTCATCTTCATTCTGACCAGTGATTTTGATCACTGTGTGCTCAGAAACATCTTCACTAAGTGTCATCAACAAGTGAGCTTGCCCAAAGAATAGTCTTCTTGACCTGGGCCAGAGCAATGTGAAGGACACCTAAAAGGGTGTCCTTCACATTGCTCCCATAGCTGCACTCCCAGCAGTCAGACCACACATCAGCATTCCTCTACCCAACCCACACACATCTCCTGAATCAAGATACCCCGGTAAATAAGAGAATTCTTTTCGGAATATAAACTAGAATATGTTTAGAGTACTTTATTCTACGAATGTTATGCTAGCTGTAGGAACATGCTGAAGCTTTGTTTGGAAAGGCAGCTCATGAACCCCAACAAAAGGATGATCACAACCACCTTGGAGCCTTTACACAAAACCAGACCCTTACAACAATGACACACGTGAGAATGCTATTTATTTCTTTTAGCATTTAACATTAAAGTCTGTGAGACCACACACTCCGAAGCTGTGGATCTTCAGACTGAGACAGTGTGTTAAACGTCCTGGCAGCTTGACCTCAGTCAGTCAGAATTATCCATCAGGACTGAAATGGCAAAAATCCCTTCAGGTACATGATTTACAAGGTCTCCTAGAAAAACACCAGCATTCAAAAGTTTGCACATGACACCACAGAGATGGTGCTGGCATTGCTGGTGGGGAGGAGACCGCATATAGCAGTGGGATGGCTTTTTATAACAGGAAAATGTTCCGCTCTCTGTGAAAATGCATACAGCACTGACGAGAGGATCACTGATTCTATGAGAGAAGGACGAGAGAAGACCCACGTCACATCAGTGACGTAAAGAGAATGGAAAGCTTCCAGTATGCCATGTGGTGCTTCCACAGCTGCTGTGAACAATGTTCCATCTCTTGGTAAGGAATGGTGAAGACTGCTTTGACTGAAATGAATTTAAACGAATAAGCATACTTGCTTTCTCCTTGTTACATACATCAGAGGAAAGTAGAGTCATCAAAAGAAAGAATGGCTATTTTCACATACAAAACAATATTCAGACTATTGACCTTATTCTAAATTAGACAACATTACAGTTACATTGTTTAGATGTGCTCCATACAGAGATGTTAGAGAGAAGAGCCTGATTGATATAATTACATCACATTTCACATTGATTCCCCCTACACCACTCCAAGCCTTAATTACATCCATATCACTCAAAGCACTGAGCATTACTCAGGCTTCTCCGCACCCTAAAAGTGTCTCTTCTTTTTTCCCACAGCCATCCTGCTCTGCACTGACTCAGCTGGAGCCTAGGGCATGCGCTGTAAAGCAGTGGCGTGCGTCACAGGATGCTGCGAAAACTCTGATAGGTCCTAATATTGCGATTAAGGTAAATACATGTTTGCGTAACATCATTAAAATTGTCATACTCAACGTAATTGTAACTGATTAAAGTGTTATCAGAAAGTGTTCTTTACATGCCAGTGTCTTATTCAGGCCGAGTAAGATATAAATATTAACATAAAAAACATTTATTACTTAAACACAGACGCACACAAATACATATCTAGCAATCAGAAATGTTACAGACTTTTTCCACTAAGCAGAAGGATGAACGGAGACCTGGTTTGCTCTGGCTTGAAGGCCTCTAAAGTAAGGATTAAGTCTCTATAAAAGGAGATCTGTTCTCTTCATTACCACTAAACTCAACTACAAAATAATGTTTCATAGTTGTTTCACCCAAGTAATCATCATAATGCAGCAGGCTACTATTATCTATGGTGATGCAGTTATGTTTATGTGTTTCATTGTGCATTTTCTTTCTCTTTTTTCTTTTATTTTTTGCAGGTTATATGTCATGCACTAATGGCGTTTTGGTGTCTCTGGAAAGGGGGAGACAAATTATGCCACCAGAATATACGATAAAAGTGGTTTATAACACAATGACATAACATTGCACCGTTTTTTTTTGTCTTCAAATAAATAAATTTTTTGTAAGGTTGTATGGCAAAGTACAACAAAATAAATACCACAGATGCCATGTTAAAAAAAAAAAAAAAAAAGAAGAGGAAGAAAAAAATGTGCACTTTGGTTGGAACATTAGAGGGAAAAAAAGGTTTACTGGAATCCTTTTGAGAGTATTTTATTCAACATTTCTGCACAGCATCTTAGTCCTGATTTCAGAAACCGAACTAAGCCGCATAATGGCACGCCAATTGTGTTGCGTGAGCAGCAAGGGTGTCTGTATATCCTCTAACTGTCTGTGCGAAACAGAGACAATTGTCAAGCCATGGCCAACTCAGTCACGCTGCTACTAAACTCCAAACAATGACCTGAATGTAACGACAGATGACATGTAGGGAGTGTGGATGCAGCACAAGACAGAACCCAAACCCCATCTGTTACTCTGCCATATCAGAGGAAGTTGGTTTTTTTTTTTTTTTTGTTTTTTTTTAAATAAAAATAAACGTGCGACTCTGAATTGCGGGGCATATACAACACATTTCCTTCAGTTAAAAGCCTATTTTTCAAGCGACAATTTCAATGGAAGGTACTTTGCATTGTGAAACTTTTATCATATAATCTAGCCAACATTTTCCTGACTATTAAGTGCAGTTCTTTTTTACCATTATAGATTCTACATCATCCTCCTTGCACTTTTGAGTGTTTTTTAATTGCTAAAGAAAAAAAGAACACACAATAAATAGTTAAAGATACAAGTGACAGATTATAATTATCTTTAAACCTTTTGTAAACAGTGCAATCATTATAAACATGTTGTGATATCCTTGCTTAATTAATGACCTACAAAATCAGGCCTGTGCTGAGTGGTGACCAAATCCACTCTTTTAATAAAATAAAAAAAAAGAATTCTGATCAGATCTTATTAATCAGAACATCACAGTCTTTAAAGCAATCTGTATTATGTCCGCACTCCCGCTAGTGCATGACTCCATTGATGAGCCGTTTCTTCAGGGCCAGTTTACAAGCACAGCAGATTTTTCATGTGTTTTGGGGCGACACACATGAGATAAAGGAGTGGAGGATGAAAAAAAGCTGCCCAAGAAAACTGTAGTGCTGCAACAAAGCTTGTTTAAATTGCAAAATTGAAGCTTATTCTGATATTTAAAACTAAATCAACAAAAATTTATTCCAGCCCCTTCAGGAAAACATTTGCACCTTCTTAATTTTCTTCATATGTATATACATACATACATACATATATATATGTATAGATATATGTATATATTTTAGGGTTTAACAAAGGAAATGTGACCAGGCAATGTGCACGTGTGTGTGTGTGTCTGTGCATGTGAGTTTGTGTCCCACCATGAAAGACCTGTAAGGGGGTTTTAGCAGCAATCGGCTAAGATGAGAAGCTTGTCATAGTGAGCACAGCTGCCAGTGCTAGAGGCTGAGAGGGAGGGGAACAGTGGCTGTTTTAAATGTATTTTCTACAACACTTTCTCAATTAAAGGCCCCTTTTACACATAGCACTCTGCTAATAACATAATGGCAAGTAAAATGTCATTGAGTGGTGTAATGTACCTAAATCCTTCACCCGCATTTTTAATGCTTTCATAATTGGACCCTACTTTGGAACATAGTGGCATACGGGAGGCAGCGGTGAAAAGGCAAAAAAAGAAATGATTTGTAAAGATGTTCGCACTGGAAATAATAACTAGCCTTGGTGCTAATGTAGGGCTCTTTGCAAAAGAGTCGGGAAAAAAAATGCTGCTAATTGAGTTTGCCTGAAAAAAGACATTTAAAACTCATCATTTCATTTTACAGTCCTTTTTGTGGGACATTGTGTTTAGAAAGGGGAAGAGGAACACTAGCGGTGTTTCACATCCATTTGGAGGTTAATGGTCAAGTTTCAAGCTTTTAAATGTGTTGAAAAAAAATTACACTGAAAGGATTTACTTTAATTAATTGCAAAGTGTGGATTTTTATTATTTTTTTTTTTTACTCAGTGCAGATGAACCTTTGCCTTTCAAAACTTACCAACAGAAATCACTCCACTTATGCAAGATAAATAACAGTTTGTCCTTTTTTTTTTCTTTTTTGCTCGTAGTAGAGTAATATGATCATTTTTGCCAAAACATTTATACCTATACTTAAAAAGATTTTTGGGAATAATCAAAACATAACTGCACTAAATTAGTTCCAAAATGTTTTGCATCTGCATTTCACTTTTCATACCTCTTTCCTAAAAAATAAATAAATAAATAAATATTTTTGCATGGACTGGGCCTGATTTGTGAATCCATCCCGACACTATACATTAGTTTCCACCACAATGACCCCTAGCCCTGTCTAAACACAGGCCTTAATGACTCATGGTTGTTGGTCACACCGCTTGGTTTTAGGGCTCCGCAGGCTGTGGCCAGGGCAAAGAGAGGACACTAGACTGCAGGAATGAATGGACACCACATGACATTAGTAACCTTCCTTCTGGCTTGTATTGCATCAACGTCAATGGGTAAAAACATGTCCTCTATCTTCAAAACCAAACCCTCGGGGACGACAAACGCACCTGAAGACCCCTTATCTATCAAAAGATAATGACCAAAGTCAAATCAGTCTTTCTCTGAAAGCACTCAACTGTTGTGCTGCTGCAGGATGCAGCAAGTGGTACAAATTAGCCGAGGCCTCGTTACTCATAGATAAGCTATTGTCCTGAAGCAGCCTTACATCTATTTTAGTGCTCCCTGCTTTTTCCACACACGAAAAAAGTGAGATCTACTGCAAAAATATATCCATACGCAGAAAAGGAGCTTGTGGCAAAGGAGCAGGGACATCTTTTATAATCGAATGATGAAGTGTTTCTTCCAGCAACAAACAATTTAACAGGAACTGGAGATCTCTTATTATTGTAAAAGCTTTTTTTTTTTTTTAGGTCAGTTAAACTGCACTTCAAATCAATCAGCAGGGGGAGACAAACAGATAAGCACAGCCACACAGAAACTATATAAGCATGTATATCAAACTAAAAGTTAAAAGCTTAAAGAGAAACTTGAATATGGTGAGAAATAACTGGACGAGATGACGAGCAGATACACAAGCACAGAGTGACCACAGAGCGCTACATCTCTTTAAATTACTCTTCTGAGAATATTTTAAAGCTGTGCACCAAAAGGAAAAAAACAATAACAAAAAAAAAACTCTCGTATTTGGTCTTGATGTAGGTCACAGACACTCGTCTTCAGATCAAAGTTTATATGGGTGATTTATCTTTACTCAAAAGTAGCAAAACCTACTTGAATTAAATGCAAACAGGAGGAGAGCTCAGAAGTTTTGACAGATGAGCCTGATGGCTCTGACAGTGCCACAGAACCTCACCAGCTGGTAGTGGACCTGGCGCCAACTGTCCGTCTACGTTGGCAGCTTGCTTTAGCATGCCAGTCGAAAACCTGTGAGGGCTCGGCTCACGACCAGTAAAATGCCAAGGGGTATCAGATGCCAAACCTTAAGAGTTGTCTGTCTGATGGATTAAGTGAGGCATTAAATCTAATGAGAGGGAACTAAATGAGCTTAAAATATATTTACGAGAATTTTTTTAAAAAGGGGTTTAAAAGAATGACATTGATTGGTTTCCATTAAGTGTCTAAAGAACTCTCTTCATTAGTTAAATGCAAAAATGTATTGCTGTTTATAGTCCTGAGTTAAATTAATACTCAGAAATGTGTTAAATGTCCAAACAAAATAAACCAAATTTCAATTATATGCCACTTTTGGGACAGACTTGTTTCAGGATTAACTGCAGCTACACACTGAAAAGCCAGACATGCAGAATCAACAATGTCAAGAGGAGCTGAAGAGCAGCAGTGAAAGCAGACAATAAAAGAGACTCGGAGATCCAGAGACATGTCAGTCGTGGCAATGAACTCTGACAAGCCAATTGTATGGATATCGTTTCTGTCAAAGAAATCTCTAATCATAGCGTTCTAAGTCAAAACCGGTCCTCTTGTATCTGAATACTGGCAAAGTGCTGGGATGTTTATGGGAAACAGCTGAAAGAAACATCCAAAGAAGGTGTCAAGACGAGCAGGCCCGCTCAGATCCTTGCTATTGTCACCGGCTGTTAGAGGGAAATGCAAAGGAAAGGAAGGAAAGAAGTTGAGAGTGTACACCATGCAGAAAAGAAAAGAGAAAAGGAGGAAAAGATGGCAGTTTTAAACACACCCGAGCAGGTAGTGCCTGTCAGAACACATTGCCATCCTCTAATTGGGTCATTTTTGATACCCCCTTCCACGCAGTGCCAGTGTATTGATGGGGAGGTGTCAGGATGCCAAGAGCCTGCAAGGCCTCACTGGCACCGAATCAAAGCAGGCACAAACGCTGCCCGCAGACAATCTGGCAAGCCTGTGCACACACAGGAGTGAGAACATCCAAAAACATGGCCCCACAGCCCGCGTCTCTACCACCAGGGCGTAATTGGTACATGGGCATTCCAAAGCATTTTCAAAGGAGGGAGCTTAATCCACATGTGTACTATGAAATTGGCTATTTTGTACCAACCACCTCCCACCCCCCCTTCCCGTCACCCTCCTCCAGTTTGCAACCCTACTGCTGATTTAGAACTTGCAAGGTCTTTTTTTTTTTTTTTTACCCTTTCCTCCCTTCCATCAACATATCAACTGCCAGTCAGTTGTTTGCTCTGAAATCGCCTCAGGTTTGGCCACAACATCTTAGGCTGTGAAGGTGGACAAGGTTGCCTAATCTCCACTCTTGACAAGATTTTCATCGTCTGAGTTTGTTTGTGGCTGTTTCAGCGTGCATACGTGCATGTTGGCATGTTTGTCAGCACTGTAATTGTGCATATTTAGAGAGCCTTAAAAAATTTGATTTGTTCAACGTGTACAAGCGCAAGATGCTGCAGAGTTGGGTTTATGGGTGTGGGCTGTGGACTGACGCTTTACAGTAGGATGTGGATGAGCCAAAGCAAGCACATCCCACTCCTCTTCTTAGAATCTTGACATCTGAATACTCTTAAACAGTTCCATCCTTTCGTGTGTTCTTATGTTCTGTACATTCCAATATTTAAGAACAGTGTGTCATCTTCTCTCCTTTTGTGTGGTGGAGTGTGCCTTCCAGCCAGCCTGGCACTGACTGGCACATGGTGTAAACTGACTCCAGCTGCTTTCTGACCAAGGGGAACTTGTTTAATTAACCACGCTCTGGTACAAATGAAAAGGTTGGTTTCGCTCCTGGCTGTTGACCAGTCTGTGGCACCCTGGGGCCCTGATGGAAGCTGGCATATAACCCCTGGTCCGGTCCGATCCACATTTCCCAGACAAAGATGGACTCTGCCTGTCATGCCAGAATGTATCACGCCTGAGTCCTCCCTCATAAATTAAACATGAGATCTGGAGGAGTTGTTTTAAAAAAGGAAAAAGACCCAGAGGATGTTTCTCTGCTCAGATTCACCCACGCTGTTTTTCTTTTCTTTTTTTTTTCTTTTTTTCTGTGACTCGGACTTACTCAGACGCGGAAAAAAGGTAGAATGGAGAGAAGGTATAAACAGGTGCAGAGGTGAATTAGAAAACAGTGCCCTTCGTGACTTTCTCAAGAGTGTGTTTGTGAATACTTTTGTGTGGGTAATCCATAGTGGCCCGCAAGAGCATTTCAAAGAGTCTTCCGACGTTTGTTTGGCCCATTGCATGTGCTTATGGGGATATCCTTGTACCTACAAAGTAAACTCACTTTTTAAGCATTACTCATCATGCGTGTTACAACTATGGCTGTGGTTAGTTTCACCTTGAAGAGCTGTTCCTTTTTCATTTGCAAATACTACGTTACGTTTTTTTTATAACTCCAAATGCAAGTCTGCAACTACATCCATCCATCCATCCATCATCTGTACCCGCTATTTCCAGTGCAGGTTCACGGGGGTCTGCTGGAGCCTATCCCAGCTCACTTTGGGCGAAAGGCAAGGGTACACCCTGGACAGGTCGCCAGTGTCTGCAACTACAATCCAAGACATAAGCTATAAGGGGCACCAGACAGCGTATCAGGCCCATGTACTGAGGCTACAGTCCCAATGCAGCCAGTCCAGGTTCGAGTAACGTCCTGTGTTTTCTGTCTCCATATTCCTGTCTAACTACTGCCAATGAAGTCCACTAGAGCCACAAAGTCAAAACCGGTGAAAGCTGTTTTTCCACCCTTGGAAGTAAACATGCTTAGAAACATGTAAACACCATATCACAGCAGCAACAACACAATCCCGCCATTTTAACCATATTGACTTTATTATTTGTTAGAATGAAGCCATGTACTGTATGTGTGACCAGGGTCAGCAGCACAGGAGCACTGCACTCTCACTGTTCCTCACATCTTTTTTTCTGTTAATCTCAGACTTTGAGTACAACACAGAATCCTGTCATATCCATACCCAGACGACTCTGCTGTTGGTCATCATGATGAAGTGAAAGTACAAAATTGTACCACAACTTAACAAAAGTAAAATGCATCCAAACAATGTAAAGTAATTTCACGTTTCTGTTGTGCCACTGTAATGTAACATTGTTTTTGAACAAACACTTTATTTGTTACAAATGATAAAGGAAGTCATTTACTTGTAAATTCTGGTACTTATTATTCTTAATTTTCCACTTTGCTTCTTCAAAGTGCAAAAATGTCTTCAGTGCTAATTGCACTGTCAAAAGGTTTCCACACTTTTTCTAAATAAATCAGACTTTACAAGAAAAGATGATCGCTAATGTGACACGCTGAAAGGTAGTGTCACCACCCAGCCATGCTGGAAATTGTTCCTAATCTGGTAAGAACTGGGATTTCACCAGGACAGCTCACTTCACCAGCAGCCGAATGACACGTCGAACCAATCACCAAGCACAATTGTCACTTTTACAAGCTGTCATGCAGCCCATATCCTTCATGCTGTAATTGTACAAAGTGGAAGGGCTTTATGTCATCACCCGCAGCCCTCAACAAATTAGTTGTGAAGATAGCAAAGAAACAAAAACACCTCAAGACTAGTGAGCGCACAAAAGGTATGAATCTAATTTCTACATATTTTTACATATCTTAAAAACTTTTTTTTTCATACATTTCCATAGCTCCCACAATCTCACTGCAATTCTTCATGATCTTTCCATCAAAACTAGACTGACTTTTTCTCCTCTGTATCACCCATAAAGTGAACCAGAGTCTGTCTGGAGCTTTAACTTAGTGTTGTTCCTAAGTGCCTTTGGCAGCGCAGGGAAGAAGGGATGAAGGGGCTGGAAAAAGCAGCAGAGGGGAGGTACAGTGGGAGAGAAAGGGTGGGACATGGGACAATGGGGTGGATTCAAGCCAGAGTTTTTGCCCTGGAGACACACTGGCAGTCCTTAAATTAGAGGGGTAATCAATCTCAGCGTGGAGCTGCCCAGTCCCACTGACCCACGGTCTGGGAACCTGGCCTCTGCAGGTGGGGGCAGGGCTGCAGGGAGCCAAGAACTACCGACAAGGGGGATAGCAGGATAAGAAAGAGAAAGACGAAGGAAGGCAAATACGCTTTATTAGGAATCATTTGCCCTTTAACAAGCTTTGTTGCTCGTTACTCGACTTGTGATAAAGCATAATACCACGAGCACATACATTACTGCCGCTGTTTACTATCTAGCAGCCTTCAGAATACAAGTAAAGTTCATACAACTATATACTTGATCATCTGACCATTTTAGATGAAGATGATACTATCTGAACTCTCCTAAGGAAAAAACAAAACAAAACTAAAACTGAAAAATGGCATTGTTGTGTTGGGAACCACACATGGATTTATTTAAGGAGGACTCTTCACTATAGTGATGGGTAACAAAAGCCAGTGTTAAGCTGACTATTGGCATTACTGTAACATAAATTCATTTTGGCTGTCCACTAATGATGACACAGCTGCCAGTGTCAGTGGATTACCTTTGATTCATGAGTGTGTTTACACTCTTCACTCCAGCGTGGCCAAACGCTCTGAAGTGTGAGTCAACCTCACATATTCAAATGTAAACTAAATGCAGTGAAATGCAGAAAAGGGTGATGAATGTCAAAGACTCCTGGTGCTGCTGCTATATAAGCAAATTCAATAAAATGAAATACTCAAGTCTTCAAGAAGAAAAGAAAAAGCACATGTTTTCACGTCCACATCATCACAGATGGTTTGGGTCAGGGTTCAGAGACTCTTCTGGTACCGACCCGCCTGGAGGAGCGATATCTGTCTGGGACACTCGTTCTAGCCCTGGGCTCCCCTTTTTCCTCCCTTCACCCTGCTCTTCTCTTCCACCTTCCCCCTCATCATCTTTTGAACGTGGGGGCTGGACTCATATACGTGGCGGGATTAGCAAGGCCGGATGGTTGCTGATGGGGTGGAGAGGAAATCACATCTACTCTCATTCTCACACATGCAAAAGAAGAAGTCTTCAATCCAAGTTTTCAGATAACTAAAATGATCTTTTACTTACGATTGTTATTAGAAGATACTTTGTGAAAAATGGCCACTCCACCTCACTTTGACTAAATTGTGATATTTATAGTGGGACAAAATATGAACTCAACAATAGTTAGACTGAACAAATTTAGATTTAGATGTTTTTATTCGTAGATTAGGTATCAGCATGGTTCAAATTAAAAATAAAAACTTTATTTAACGCCAAACATTAAACAGCAAACAGGAACAGCAAGTTATAGTGTTTTAAGTGTGACCAAGGACAGGGGTGGCTGTTTTACTGCCCTTGGAGTCAGAAAAGGTCTATAGAGCACAGCGTCAGCAAACGAGCTACAGAGGTCCATGGACTTTTTGAATAAGTTACAGTCACCTTAACTAATTACTATCAATGTGTACTAATCCAGTCAACACATGCAGATCAATTACCATCTGCAATGTGTACTGCAATGATGGACTGGAAGAGAAGACAGGCCATAGTGAATCAAGATGAGAACCTCTAAAGGTGTAAAAAAGAGGGAAAATAAAAGAAGAAAACATCCTCATGAGGCCTTTTAAAGATAAATGAAATAATTAGACACAACTCCCCAGTGGCTGTACCATTTTATTTCATTTCCAGGATAATAATTAGGTTTCTTTTTTTTTTCTTTTGGAAAGCTTCTGTTTTTCTTTTTTTTCTTCACAATTTTTAATCTTTAATCAGGGTAGAACAATTCCCTTTGGGCAGCAAGGTGCTTTATGGTAAGATGTGATATTCTGTAGAAATCAGAGTCGCTTTGCATCATGCATCAGCCATTATAAACATCTTACTGAAGTAACATTTTTTATCATCTTACTCAAGAAACCTTTATTATGAAATGATTGCACCTCTATCTATCCACTTATATATATATATGTATATAGATAGATATATAATACATATATATATACACACACACACACACACATATATATGATTCTTTATCTTATTGTTCATTTCCGTGTAGTAATACTGCCCTGTTTTGTTTTGTTTTTATTTGCTGTTTTTTGTTTGTTTTTTGTTTTGTTTGTTTGTGTGCTTGTTTTCCTTCCTTGGTTCATAAGTCATTCACATCCATTTCTCCAGTCTCAGCCTAGTTGTTGACATAAAGTATAGCATGCAGTTTCATAGGAAAACACCACCTCTCCACACCTCAGGGCGGTCCAAAGAGTTGGTTCACAATCTGTGTCCACGCCTGAAAGCTCATCAGTTTACCCAACAGACACATATGGAGTTGTATTATTAAAAATACAGCTATATAAGTGTATCTTCAACAACATCTTATCTGAACACAACCCCTCCCGGCAGGTCACTTTGCTCACAATGTCCTTTTTTACTTTTCTTTGTCATGATCAGTC
Source organism: Arrhamphus sclerolepis (assembly GCA_037176975.1). NCBI lineage: Eukaryota > Metazoa > Chordata > Actinopteri > Beloniformes > Hemiramphidae > Arrhamphus > Arrhamphus sclerolepis. The sequence goes on from JBAMYA010000008.1 coordinate 14,952,599, forward strand.
ATGATTACGCAATGGGTCATGTACAAACATGTATAAAAGGATGATAAACAGATTTTCTTACTCCAAGCATCATCCTGTTAGCTTCAACTTTAGCGTTATATTGGTAAAAAGTGGAATATCTACTGTAAAAGGTTGGTTGGCATGGTTTGGTCATCTCCAGCTCATTCTGCCTCTGTCTCTTTTTCAAACATCTAGATACAGTTCTACTTTTTTTTTTTTAATCCCAGATATGTCCAAAGGTTTCCATGGGAACATCAGTTCCAGCTTGACCCACAGAAATGGACATGGCAACAGTGAGGTTAATGGGTACCGTCTGCTGTTGTATGATTTATGCTGATGCTGATGTCTGTACTGGGAATCAAAGCCAATTAGATCCAGCATCAACCTGTCCCAATATAAGTTCCCAGTAATAAAACAAGGAATAAAGAAAATCTCAGCAAGGGAATAAAGAGCTCAGAGTCAAGACTGCCACAACAGTTCCAGCTAATGATGCCATTAGTGCTACGGAGGCGCACAATCAATCAGAGAAGTGATTAGCATGGGCTTGTAGAGAGAGACGGACCATTAGTCAGATGTGCTGTGTATAACCTTCAGGACTGCGTGCTAAGAAGTAGTGTATCACAGCGTCTGGTGGGGAAAATATACAAACGACCATTATGTTGACGTGTGAAACAGCATCGTTACGTGTTGATGAAAGTGTTCAAGAATAAATATAACTCTGAAATGTGGACAAAACATAATACAATGTTTGATAAAAGTGTGAGCTCAGGTAGGAGGAGCAATGGTAACGTTTCTCTCTCTGACACTTATGAAGGATCTTTATTTTTTCCACATTACAGTGAAGATAAAGTGGATTTTTTTTCATTCCTTCTTTCTAGTTAATTATGCAGTTTTCACATCTCCAAAATAATGAAACATAAACTCTTGGAGCAAAAATAATTTCAGTAATTACAGCAAGGACCCCAAATTAAAATGTGTCAGAAATATCTGATTAAAAATAAACAACTTTTAAATTAATATGTGAAAGTTTTCTGTCCTGTCTGCATTGTGTTTTCGGGTTTACAGAGAGACCGGAAAATATCATGTGGTGATTAAGTCAGTAAAAGATCTGCAGAATACATGAGAAGTCTTCACGTTATTTTTATTATACAATTTCAAAATGCTTCCGTCATCCTCAACCACCCTTTCTACCTAAATGTAAAGAGCAAAGTAAAAGGTGACTGAGAGCAACAGAACGGATATGATGTAGAAAATAATGGAAAGAGCAGGAAACAAATGAGTCCAGTCTGTAGATACACTTTCAGATGTCACTGTATACCTAAGGCTGGGTTCACACTGTACAATTCTGGACATCTCAGATGAATGATGGTCAATGGTGACAAAAATGTTCCATCATAGGTCAAAAATGGAGGCGGTAGATGTCACAATGTTGAAGGACCGAAGACGGGCTGTGACAGATATCAGCAGTATCAGAAATTTAGTGGAATCATCTCAGAGTGCGACGGCCTGTCGCTGCCTCTACCATCTCTGTCAGCTAACCAACCAGTAGGAACACACCATGAAAAAACATAAACATCAGCGCCTACACACACAACGTCTACACAGCACAGTAGCCAAGCAACAACAGCACCAGATACAACAGAGAAGAAAAATGTGCAACTCAAAGAGAGAGACTTCTTTTTCTTGATTTTTTTCTTGATTTTATTTTCAAAACACCCAAACACCACTATAAAAATGCTCACTTTTGTCATCAGCGCATTAGTACGTTAGCAGCAACCTGCTAATTATGCAATTGTAACAGTCACAGAAAGTAAGGTCACATTTTATGTAATTGTGTTTGTTTTATTTTGAAGATAACATTTCTGTGATAAAAATATGATTCCAGCCTCTTGGTAAAGGGTAGAAACATCTTTTAATTGATGTGCTTATAGCTGAAATGTTACCAGTAGAGGGCAGTGTGGCGCTGTGCTTTTCGCTTGGGACTTCCTCATTTCGTTGAGCGAAGCTACACTGAACAGAGGCAACGGACACCAGCCTCATTCTTTTCCGTTTTTACAGGAAAGCCTTATCTGTTTATGGGTTCACCACCTGAGACTTGACCATGATGCTGCGCTTAGATCCTGAAATACCCTCAGATTTATTTCTGTCATAGCTGCGATTCAATGCATGTTCACCCACACAGTGTAGCATGTTGTAAAATAATTATCTACAGATTTCATGTCATGCAATGTAACCTGAATTAATCTGATAAAACCAAACTAAAAATCACACTGAGAACTTGACATAATGCTGCACTTACGTGTACGCATTGTGCAAACACATAATGGAGGAGGTTTCTGGCGCATCGGGTTGATTGATTTGTCATGACCAGAAAAAAATAATCAAACTGCTGCTAAAATATCAGAGTCATTTCTCTAAGACTGCAAGGGAAGCTAGATGTTTAAAGTTAAATGTTCAAATGTTTACAGTTGTGTTAACATTTCATTGACTGTAAATGCTTTAGGACACGTTCATCTCAAAGATGAGTCGTTCAGAAGTGACAATGCCATAGATTTCAAGAAATTGTTTTTTTTATACGGTCTATGGTCAATGCATTTGCCCGTAGAAGCTGAGCATCTGTGCGCTTGAATGGGACTGCAAGGAAAAGTTTTTTCATTGCCTCAAAACTCGACGGTCATTTGATAAATTACCTAATTTTAACCCCACCTTCATCCACAGTCCATTTTCTTGAAAAGAACTGGAAATGTCCCAAGTTTCCCAGAAGTTCTGGGAGTCTCCTGCATTATATAGAAGCTCCATGATGCCCGCAAGCCAGATAAAATGTTTTTTTCTTTTTTTCTCATTGCTTGTGGGAAAGAGAGGGAGAGAGAGGCCATACCACAGAACGCAAGAAGAACGGTAGAACCAGCGGCTCTAACTTTTCTGTCTGCGACTATCAAGCACCACATCACAGAAGGAAAGGAGAGGGGAAAAAACCAAAACAACAAATTACTGTCATTCACATTCATGTCTGAATTCACGTATAAATAAATTGACAAATTTTATGATGTAATCCAACAATGAGCCTCACCTCTTTGAAAGACCAGCCACCACCACCGTGAAATATCCAGGAAGAGGAGTATTTGTTGTGTTGACCAGCTAATTGCTAGTATCTATACTAAACATTGGGATTACAAATTTTTGTCCCCCATTTCCGTAATAGAAGGTCTGATCATAGACGGATACGACAGACAGATATGACTGACACTTGTGACAGCTAGAGCCTAATTGTCACAAACGGCACACGTGAATCCACTGTAGCGCCTTTTTAAGTTAAAAATTATTCTTTATTAAATTCACAAGTTGCTATGGCTGTTCCTGTCCATGTGCATGGAAAACACAAAGTTGTTTCCCAGAGCACAAATCAAACAATTACTTTATCAACAGTTTCAAAACAGAAATGGAGGTAAAAGAATTTATGAACCTATCTTAATATGAACATAATTTAGTCATTCAACAAGCAAACCAAAACAATGTGCGTGAATTCAAACCTCAGAGTAGCATTTTGTTACATGATTGTTCTTGACTGAGGGAAAAAAAAAAAAAAACAGAAAATGTTGGCAACTTCTTCTTTGACACTAATGTGATTTTATCTTTTACATTTTGGAAGAAAAATCTTGTCAAAATGCATATCAAGTACCCACTTAAAATGGCAAGGAGATCAAGGAAGTCACAGATGAAAGAGAAAAATGAGATACAAAATGAAAAATTACCTGGGATTAAAATTAGAATAATAAAAATACAGAATTCAATTTATTAATCCCTGAAATGAAATTATATATTACTTTAACAGTCATTTAAGTCTAATTAAGATTGTGCTCAGCAATGATCTCCTATAGTTGTGTTGTAGAGGTCTGTGTTGTAATGATCTGCGATGTAGAGGTCTACGTTCTAGCAGTCTGTGCTGTAGCAGTCTGTGCTGTAGCAGTCTGTCTTGTAGAAGTCTGTGCTGTAGTGGTGTGTTGGAGAGGTTCTGAAGAAGCCTCTGACTGGAGACACTTGTGTTTTGAAGGGAATGTGCAGGGTTGTCCAATGTGTTTTTCATTTTATGAAGCATCCAGTCTTCTTTATGTTTGTTCTGTTTTTAAAGTTGCTTCTTGAACAGATGACTGCAGATGAGATTGAATTCGCCACAACAGACTTATAGAAGACATTCAACATCTTTCTGCAAACACTGAAAAACCTAAGCTTCCTTTGTGTAAATTTTGTGGAAACAAAATTAGCTTGTGAGCTTTGCGAGCAGCTCGAGTCATCTTCAACAATAACTCTCACGACCTCTTTCTAAGTTCAATATGTGCATCAGTACATCAGTAACAATCGGTGCTCAGTACTGATTTTTGACTGATTACATTGCTGTAGGTAAGATAGTGTGTCTGTCTTTTGGCATATAAATTTTAAGTTGATGAAGAAGAAGAATTATATTGGTCTTCCTGCTGTGATTCTTGACTGTGGGTTTAATTACAATATCATCTGGCAGATTTTAGCTAATAGATCTATTTTTCATGCCATGCAACTTACAAGTGCTCCTCAAATTCCAGTTAACATCATCAATTACAATTTCAGAACAATCTAGACAGTGTATTTGATGAGATGGTTGAGATGAAATTACACAAATTCCTCATCAAATATGTCAATGACAACAACATTCAGCTTACTTTGAACACTGTTGTTCAACTTTGTTATTTTTTGGTGGATGTGAACTAAACCCTTCCTTGCTCCAACACTGCAATCAGGTTTATCCTCTGGTTTAGCTCTGGGTTTAATTTGAAATGTTGTGGTTTAGTTAGCACCATGCTAAACCACAGCAAAGTTAGCCACATGCTAACTGAGAGTGCAACTGGTCCATTATAGAAATATTTTTCTACAGTTAAACAAAAGTAGACATAATGAACCTAATCGAGCTATGGTCCATTATGTTTATGTAAGAGAATCTTAATCTATCATTGTGACTTAAACTACGATCATATTACATTTCATAGTAACTGAAGAAAACAGGATTAATTTATACAAGGGAAGGGATGAAGAAGAAAGCATTCCTCAAATTAAGTATGACTGAACTGACAAAAACTACAATATTCATTCCATTTGTCCACTTCAATGACAATAGAAATGAAATCTACTGACTTTTTATGAAAACTAGATAAGAACTGCAGGATACATTCAGTCGGGGGCTTGTGTCCAGCTTTGACCCAGGTGAATGCTGACCTTTATGGGGATCAGAAGCTGCTGGGTCAAGATTGTTCTATAGCTCTGTAAATGCACACATGAATTAACAATAAAGTAAAGTTATTTATTTGGTTTAAACTGATGAGAATAGAGCTATAAAATATATCACATATGTATAATCAGTCTAAACTGTGCCTGTCTCTTTAAGAGGTTCATTATACTGTACACTACCAGAAGAACCATATACATAAATACAGTTCTCCAATAAAACATGCAATAACTATTATGGGCTGGCAAAATATTGTAAACTGAGGATATATCACACAGAGGACAGTCAGCAATCCTTGGATTGGCTATAAAGGCATTTATCAAAACCTTGAAATGTTTAACAACTTTAGACAGCACAGTTTTATATTTTAGACCTTTTCCATTGTGTCAGTGAGTTATAGTTCCCAAACAATAACCCTGTCTACTAAAATAAACTCCTGATAGAGAGACAAAGGAAGATGTCATCACTGTCAACCACTCTGGTCCTGAAGAGCACATGTTCTTGTACTTGAACGGTCAAAACTTTCAAGGACACCATTTCTCTAAAGAAGGAAGACAAGTGAGACTGAACAAACTGTGATGGGAGCTAAATGACATCTGTCCATTAGCACTTATTTAAGAAAAAAAAAGAAAGTAGAATGAACTTGAACTGGAAGTCACTCTGAAACAGCCACTTCAAATCAGAGTTCATTAAACTAATAAAAGGAAGAAAGGCAGCAATCATGACGGATCTGCTCTTAAGTTCAGAGTGAAATGACCTCTACCCAAGGAGAGCTTATTAATGAGTATAGTCACAGAGCTGAAAGAAAAAAAAAAAAAAAAAACATGACAGAAGCCTAGTCCAAAGTTGTGAGGGCAGCCATCTTGGTAAGCCACACTAAAATCATAAAAAGTCATGGCAAATCTGCTCTGCAGTTCATACTGAAATGACCTCTACATGAGGAGTGAGAGTATCACATTTTATAGCTCAGTTCCTAAGAGCATTCAGTTGCATTTGCTTTTAGTCACTAGCCTATAGCGTCTCAGTTCCCTCAGTTGAACAAACCTGAAACATCTCACCAGCGGACACTTGAATCACTTTAAATGGAGTAATTAAGTGAAATGGAGCTGATAATGTTGAACAACTCTAATTTTACTGAAACTGCTGCAATTTGCCCTTCTAGTCGGCTTGAAAATGACAAAGTACTGGTAGCACTGCAAAATATGTAGAGGGAAATACAATGCTACCAAGCGGACCAGTCACATTTGCTGTGGTCTCTGTTGACCTTTCCTGCATATGTAGTTGCAGTAGTTGTTGGGAAGTGTAGTATTAGCATTTTATTTTGGATCGATCTGCCTTAATTCTCCCAGACCAGACCTCAGAGAGAGGTACTCATACGATGCTGCAATATGTAAGTCTCATTTATTCCATGTTTCACCGGAAAGCAGTTTCACGTTCCTTGCTACGGCAGATATGTGTCATCACTTTGACGGAGAAGCATGAACAACGCTTAAATATGTCCCTAAAGGAACACTCAGGAACTTATTCATACCAACTACTGACTTTTTGATGAACTGTCTGGCCTCTATTCATAGTGGAAGAAAAAAATTCTCTTTCATCTCCATGACTCACTAAAACCTTAGGGTTTTTTTGGGCCCCATTTCCAAGAAAAAATGTCATGCTGTACTACACCACTGCTTGATGACATTTGTGAAATCAAAGTCAATACAGACCAATATGGATGCTTGCATTTGAGATTTTGACTGTGCAATTTATACAGATATTTTAGTTGATTACCAGGTGCATCAAACCTTTAAGAGATGAACTAATGTTAAATCAAAACATTAGTAGCAAAGATTCAAACTAGTAACAATGAAAGAAACCCTGGAAGAAAGGTACGTCCCAGACATATTCTATTTGCCACATTTACAACAAAAGGCACCAGCTAACCACATTTGTCAGGACACAGTGGTCATAGTTGTTGCTTCCCCTGGTCCACTGTCACCAGTCACATGACCCCAGATGCTTGACAACGTCTTAGTATGGGGCTGACCAGGTGAAAGCATTTAACGTGGAGAACATTTGATACGTGCTGTGGTGGAAAATTGTAAAAACCCCATTAATCCAGATACAAACTTCACAACTGGAGTGTTCCTCGTGCTTGGTTATGTAGACGTGAATATAAGGGAAGAACATGACAGGAATAAATGGCCTCGACTGAAGGAACTGTGACTGATTGTGACTGATTTCAGTCGGCTGTATCGTTAACCTTGGTAACAAGATCATGCAAAGACAAATGTAGAGATATGCATGATACATACTTCTTGTGGAGTTTACTAGCTCTCAAGAGATTATAAAGAGAAATAACGAGCGGCTGATGAAACAGGCACAGAGCTCCAGTGATTACCATGTCTTGCATTTATCCCTGTAGCTCACGAGTCAAATCCAGCTGGTTTGAAAAAACAAAATGAGGTTTTTGAAATGAAAGTCAGCATTTTTTTTATTTGTGAATTTACAAGAAAAAAACTGATTGTAGTAGATTCCTGAAAGTTGATTTTAGGATAAAGGTAGTGCTCTTTGTGCATTGAGATTTTATGACAAAAATTCACTCATTTTTAAATTAAAAAAAGAGTGAATCTTTAGCTTCTTTTTTTTCTTTTTGTTACCAGAAAGTCTTTTAACTTTGCGATTATTCAAGATGAGCTTGTCATTTTAGTACAAAAGCTCCAGTTTTATGATAAATGTGAATTTTGTGAAATAAAAGATTATACAAAAGATGCTGCTTTTAGTGAAAACTCGTGACTTTTGTAAAATTAACTTCTTTCAATTTTAATTTTAGATTTTAGCACAAAACGTTGAAATTATAGAAAAAAAATACTTTTATGACGCAATTGTTTTTTCAGAATGTTGCAAAAAAAGTTGTAATTTTATGTTAAGTCATAATTTTGAACAAAAATTCCAATTTCTTTTTAAATTTGTGATTTTACAAGGAAATTTTAGTACTAAAATCCTAATTTTATGATAAAGATTTTTTATATACATATATAGATATTTTATTGAAGAATGTATATATATATATATATATATATATATATATATATATATATACAATTATACCACAGATTGTATGACACAAAAAAAAAAACATTTTTTTACTAATTTGCTCTAC
>JBAMYA010000008.1:14961100-14978215 GCA_037176975.1 Arrhamphus sclerolepis
TATATACGCACACAAATCAGACATTGTGATTTTCTGGATTTTTTTTTTTCTCATTGTGTCATAGTTGACGTGTACCTATGATGAAAATTATAGGCCTCTCTCATCTTTTTAAGTGGACAGTTGCACAGTTGGTGAATTCAGCCTCCACATTTTGCCCATCTGGGCTACTGGACCGAGGGCGGTGGGCTGCCACGGTGCGGCGCCTGGGGGGAGGGTGGGGTTTTGTGGTGCCTTGCTCAGCGGTGCAAAATTCATGGTTCGGTTCGATACTTTAGTGTCATGGTTTAGTTAGTTTAGTTTTAGTGTCATATTTTTCAATAAAAAAAATAAAGAAATTCCCATGACTTTTTGTAACTTGCAATTTAATGAAATTAATTACAAATCAATTACAAACATTTGTTTCAACTCAAAAGTGCAGTTTTTAAATTAAATGTTGCTGAAACAGCAAATAATAAATAAAATAAATATATCTGATGGAGGAATCACCCATCTCCTGTGGAAAACATTAGGGTTCTGATTGTACATGCTTTCTAATAACCATTAATTAGTGTTAAACCAGTAAACTATCTTAGATCAGACAGCAACGTGCTGTTAACTCATCAGAAACACACATCAGCCAGAGCGTCTGTCAAGAGACTCTTATTTCAGTGGTTGTACAATAAATGGAAACATTCAGATAAATTCCAGTTATGGAACTATTTGTGTTGGCGGAGCTAAATGAGTGATTAAATAAACAAGCAAATCATAATCTCTTGTCACTTATTACTGTTAACTAATAAAATGCGCTTGTATAACTTTTGGCACTAGTGTGATTATCTGCATCTTGCCTACGACCAAATCACACCAGTGCTGATATTCAGCACAACAGCACGACCTCAAGTCTGATATTGCTATTATACAAAAGTTAGCCTATACAAGCGCATTTTATTAGTTAACAGTAATAAGCGACAAGAGATTATGATTTGCTTGTTTATTTAATCACTCATTTATTGCTTAAATAGCAGCGCAAAGCTGTTCTTCTCAGCTCTCAGAATCTGTTGGAATTATGTCAATAGCGCAAACAGTTGAAGAGTTACAGTAATTCGTCTTCCTGTTGTTGGCAACAGCACCGGTGTAGAAAAGCTCAGTCTCACTAGCTGCAATGAATGCATGTTGGATGCGCGCAGTGGATCTGCAGTCGACAATGCAGCTAAGGTGGAGTAGTCGAACGCAGAGCTACTGAGCTTTTCAACACATAGCGCATCGTCAGAAGACAAGTTGATGAAATAAACTAAAAATTCTGTATCGCTCGATACATGTGCGTACTGAACCGAGAGCACTGTACGGAACGGTTCAATACAGATACATGTATTGTTGCTATATATATGTGTATGTATATGTGTGTACATATATATGTATATATGTGTGTGTGTATAGGGGTGTGTGCATGTGTGCATATATGCACATATGTAGATCTGTGTGTGTGTCCACATGTGTATGTTGTGTTTACACGTGTATATGTTTGTGTGGGACAAAAACAAGTATTTGTTATGTTTGCTGTATCCTTTAAAGTGAGGTTAGTGCAAGGTTAGTGCAGCTCCTCTTAGCTGACAACACTGCATTGTTAGTTCACCACTGTCATGTGTCACAAGGTTTGAAGGTCATAGACCAGAATTTTCTCATTGGAGTCATGAGGCAGTGAATATGCAGACCATCTTTGCAAAACAGTCCAAATAAAGAGATACACACACACCACACACCTGAGTTGGAGAATATAATCAGTAAAATCTGAATATTTAGTGTTTAGTTGGAATACAACACACTTGGGTCTTAATAAAATCTGAGTTTGAGCCGTTGAGTGTGTTCACTATCAATGTTGTATTTTAACCTGTAATGTTTGCTAGAAACAATGTAAAATGACACTGAATATATGAATGAGAGCAGAAACAAGCAGTACAAGACAAATAAAAATATTTTTATTTGAAGCGCCTCAAAAACAAGGCTCTGAGTGAAAATTAAACACATTCTCACAACACTTTCTTCCTCTATAAATAACAGTTTATGGTTCTGTGTGTAAGCATTCTTTATGCATACTTCAGGTCAAAAACAACACACAACATAAAACACTAAGTCACTTATATATGTATATATATATATACACATATCAAACTATAACACAAACCAAGCACACAAAGAAAGTAAATTTGTGTTTGGTGGATTATTTCTTTGTTTCAAACAAACAAACAATGTTTCTTTGCAATAAATCATGTACTTTCTGAAAGCCTGATCATTTCCCTTTTATATGGTGTCACATATGTGAGCAACATGCTGGGGAATAAGCAGCAGAACTGAGTATGTGGAGTATTTGGCAAATAGTCACTGCCAAAGACAAACAGCTTTTTCTTCCACTAGTTGCTATTGAATCTTGTTTTGAGCTTCTGGTACTCCAAGGTGAGGGGGATCTCCTCACTGTAAAACTGAGGCTTATCAACACTGGAGGTGATGTCAATGCAAAGAGATATTGAGATGAAATTCTACAACCAGTGACAATCCCATATCTCCACAGCCTGAGATCAAACTCTGTCCTCCAACACTCAGAGACTGAAGTCGTCCTGAACTCAATGAACATTTGTTGGATCCGTTTGGGTGCACTGTTTATGTCAAGAGTGAGCAACACAACCATGTTGGCTAACTTGCAACAAATGTTGTTCCAAAGATGCCATCCCACAGCAGTGTGTGATCAGGCTGGTGACCAGTAATGAGGAGGAGGTGCCAGGCAGTTGTTGCTGTGTATGGTTCTTCCACACGCTACTGAAAGTATTGTTTGCTAAAAGAATAACAGACAGTAGCCTGCTGCTAATCCCATAAATGCACATTCCTTACAAGTGTTATTCCCATTATAAAGGGAAATAAACAGGCTTAAGATCTACTAACAAGAAGCAATGTTTCAACAAAGAAATGATCTAACAAACACAAAATTCCTTAATTTTTGTGCTAAATTTATATGTGAAGGAATTTTGACCCATTCTTCTTTTTATCTGGCTTCAGTTATTTGAGGTTTTAGGACATTTGTTCATAAACAGCTCCCTTAAAAGTTAATTTTGGGGGAGTTATGTGTGTTATTTTATTATGTGCAGCTCTTTCTCCAAGACAGATTATTATGGCTGGAACATCAGTTCACTTTTGTCCTGCATAACTGCAAGGACGTGCTTCTTGTGACACTTATATTTTGTACTCTTTCTTGCTCTTGTTAAACTCTTTGTTCTTACCAATCCTGTGCTAACATGTCATTGATCTGATCTCAGAGTTGAGTGTATGACTCCTTTTGCATGGATGCTAAAATTCACGAAATCCTTGGCATTGTGAAGCCTTTTATATTTTTATTCTCAGTCTTGCTTAGATATAATAGTCACATGGTGGTTTAAATGAATGTAGAAGCATACATTATTTAGTTCCACAACGATGAGAAGTGCTGTTTATATAATTACCGTGTTACCTGCCATAAACAGCAGTCACAGTGTTGTCTGATGTGGGGAGGGGATAACAGCTACAGAGTAAGGACCATGTAACTTTCACCATCTAAAACAATTTAAACCTCATACATATCACAGACGTTCAAATATATGATAGAGTTGATATTTTTTCATTGTGTCACTTGAGCAATTGGGAGTTATTTACTTTGGCAGCATTTTCTCTTTAGAAAAGCATCTACATTTCAACAGTGAAATTTATGAGGTTACAGTTGTTCAATATGGTGAGAAAATTTCCAATTCTTTCAGCATCAGTTTGTACCATTTTTAACTTAGCTCCCAAATGATTCTTTAAAAGAGCAGTGTGACCGCTGCATACTTCACACAATCCTGCTTGAAAAAAGAGAGAGAGAGAGAGAGAAAGAGAGAGAGAGAAAGAGAGGTCCTGCCGTAGCATTTCAAGCAGAACTTTGAGTAAAAAACTTCTATCACCTTAATTCTTCTCTTTTTCAGCCATTATGCTTTAAAAGTGAGAGAGATCTTACATTTAAAACAGATCACACACTCAGTCTCACATTTGACTCAAGAAAATGAATGTATACACAAGAGTTCACAGCTGACTCATTGAGGACAAGATACCAAGGTCCTGTGACTGAAAACCAAACAAACAACAACAACAACAACAAAAAATCACAACTCCTTCACCACTGTGTTTAAAGCTGGGATGGTGGGTTTCTGCTGATTTCCTACATTTGATTTTCACCAAACATGATAATCACTCTTCTGTTTTTTTTCCTTCCTAATGACAATATAAATCTTATGTTCTTTTTCAAGAGAATAGGTTTTGTCATGGCAATCTTTCCAAACAAGCCACCTTTTTGGGTCTTTTTTCAATCGCCTGTCATAAACTGCCAACGTACGTCCCTGAGACCTGTAGACTTTGTAGGTCTTGTTTTTATTTTTTTGTATGTTCAGTTTTTCTGTATGCTGACTGTCTGATTTTGGGGTGAATTTGCTAGAATACTCATTCTGGAGGACTCCAGGAAAACAAAGGAGTTCATAGATGACCCAATGACTGCAAGGTCTTATTGTATGACTGTTCATTCCGCCACTGCTGTACTTGACAGATGGTATGAGGTGTTTATGCTGGTATGCAGCATTTAGTTTCTCACTTTTTCTTGTGCTAATGCTAACACATTTACCTTTTTTTTTTTTCTTGTCATGGACATTTTTCCAAAAGTATTCAAAGCAACTTTCCAAATCTAAGCCACATTGCCATGTTCTTTTTGAAGAGAAGATGGATTTTCTTAACCTTCCAAACAAAAATTTAACATGCCGACATAGCAGTCGAAGCTTTTGGGGTATTTGTTTTTTTGCAAGAATCACATGGTCTGAACTTACAGAACCTAGCTGTCACGTCCATTCCTGGGATGAATGTCCTGAAGGTTTTCACTTAATATTTCTAACTGCTGAATGATGGACTCCAAAATTTTTTTCGGAGATGGCCTTACTGCACATCAGATATTGATGGGCAAAAACAATTGTTTCTCTAGGATCATTGCTGATGTCTTTCCACCTTGGCAATGTGTGAGTACACTCCAGAATGTGACAGATCAGCAAACTGCCTGCCATCACTGATGTTCTCACAACTGCTGACAACCATTTCATCTTGTGCATCTAATTAGCAGCACCTGCTTGCTGCACTTTTCTTTTCCTATGGAAACGGTAGCGGCGGGTTTAATTTTTCTGCTATTTCAGTTTTGCTCATTTGTTTTTTGTTTTTTTTAAATCTCAGTATTGTATATCATTCGTCAATTTTCATCTGAGATTTTATTTTCTAATTTTAGGCTTGACCTGAATACACTTCTTTAAAAGCATTTTTTGTTCTCTCTTTGCAGGGGTTAACATAAAAGTGTCACAATATTGAGAGCAGCCCTACAAATCTGCTGACACACCACAGAAAAATTGATTGATATAACTTTTTTCTTTGGTCTCTTTCAAATTGAGATTAGCCAAAAAAAAAAAAAAAAGAAAAAGAAAAAAGACTAGCAATATATAAATAAATACATGTGAGTGCAAACATAATTGTATGATTTGACATGCTTACCTTTTAATGTCTAAAACTAAATTCAGTGTGATGTTATTGTGAGGTGGGAGACATGTCACATCACATCAAACTATACATTTCTCAGTGCAAACCATTGTGCAGACTCTCCTCTGGAAAAACCAACACAAGCAGACTACAAGTGTGTCAAAACAACTTCTCAGTGCCATCTAGCATTTGCAGCTCTACTTGATAACTGAGTACTACACCAAGTTCAATAATGAAAAAAAAAAAAAATCAAAGCTGAGGATAATCTCAAGTGTAACAGAGCTCTGTGCACCAAAGGCTTTTCTTTCAAGCAATTCTGAGCACAGTTGTTCTTCTGCATCACTTACATGTAAATTGTTCTTCCTTTAAGTGATATGATGGTGTGGATGGTGGCTGGCCCTGATCTGGGCGTTTTCCTCGTGGTGATGCCCTCATTGGTCATTAGTGGGGTGGCTTCTGCTGTGGACAGCATCCCCAAGATATCGTTCCTCACCTCAGCGTCAAGCCAGATGTTTATGGTTTATGTCTGTGATGTTTATGTTCATATCTTCAATGTGTATGTTGGGGGGTGTATGTGTGCTGTGTGGATATGAATATAAGGATGTGTGCGAAAATTATCTGATTTTGTGATTTTTTTTTTTTTTATATGTTATTGTTGATTTTATTACGAAAAGCACTTTGCGCTACAGTGGTAAGAAAAGTGCTATATAAATAAAGATTTGATTGATTGATTGATTCTCATGTCACTTCTTACTTGTACTTCTGTACACTACTGCAAACACTGTGTAGAATTAAGATGGGTATCAAAAAAATTAACAGAATCTGGATATTAATGTCCATTACTGTTAAATCTTCAAACCTACTTACATGTTTGTTTTATGTTTTGCTCTGGTGGGATCAACTACACCACAACAAAGCTACTCAGCTAATTAAAGTATAGATGATTCCAACGATAATGCAGCGTATCACAGAAATGCATTATAAGTACTTACATTTGGAGTTTACCAGTAATATTCCACCATTGGTAAAAGGAAAAAGAAATATTGACTCCCAGTTTTTGTTTTGTTTTTTAAAGTTGATCCATACTTAGCAACATCATGTTTATTAAATATGTAGTAATCATTTCAGTGTATGGACACTCCATGTGGCTCAAATAAAAGGAGAATTTTCAGAAAAAACAAACAAAACAATCTGAGGCAAATGCCAAGTACTGCTAATTAAATATTAGACACTGAAGAAAACCCAATGCATAATTTATTAAAGCAAGGATTACAAATAAATGTTATCAAAATAAATACAGGAGAATATTATTACCAAGGATGCTATGTGGAGATGGTCTAGTATTACATTTACAGATTGAAATGGATGCTAAACAGGCATATCACAAGCCTCGCTCTATCTTTCTATGAAGCTGTCAAATTACGCGCGATAACACACTGCATATTTTCCCCTGTCATTGTAGCAGGACCGGATTATTTGTGGTTAGCCTAAACACTGAAATAGCTCTGGTATCAGCACTGTCCAAGGCCTGCTGAAAATCACAGCTTAATGAAGTATTACACAAGAAAAATACAAAGATTAATTCACTATGGCTACAGCAGATCGGATAATCCTATCACTTTCTGTGACAACTGTACATTATTAGCTAAGCCTCAAAATATTATGTCAATCCAGATGATTACCCTACCCTTTCACTGCCAGAAGGATTTTATAAGGATCAAATATGCCACAGCAGAAACCTTCAGTGGTAGCATCACATCCTCCTTCACAATGGATTAAACATTTAAAAAGTCAAAATGTGAACGCGCTTGTGGTGATGTCTTTAATGTTCACACGGTGGCTACCACAGTCAGTGTTACAAAGCTCTCTTTCCCAACAGTCAGTGCCACCAGAGATTTTTAACAGCAGGGAGTCCCAGTCTGTCTACCACTACAAGAGAGTGGTATCTCATTATAAAAACACTGGGATGGTAATGGGGTGTCTTTTAGCAGTGTAGTCATGCAGATCAGGTTCCTGCTTTCAGAAAGGCAGCTTATGTGGACTATAACTAATCATGCAAAGGAATATACCACAACATGTTGGCTTAAAAAGGAAATGCACTGTGAAATGATGGACTACAAAAATCTGAAGTTAACATAAGTATAGATAACAGGGACATCAGTATACATGTGCATAGATTCATAACATAAATGGATTTATAGAGGCATCAGATTTGATGGACTTTAACATTGCATAGCAGCAATGCTACCACAAATCGATCTGCGATTAAACACATGGCTTCTCATCACTTTTGCAAAGAAGGTTTGGCCTCAGTGGTGGGGATGTTTTCTCTAGATAACATCCCTCACAAAGCTGATTGTTATGAGATTTCATAGAAAACACAGACAAATGAAGAACCTGTGAAACTTGGACGAGGACCCAAAATATCCAGATATTCGTGGTGAATTTGATTGCAGATTTATAAAAGGGTGAACGATTGGACTTAGCTTAGATCTGCACTTTCCAAATACATCTGTTTTGTTTACAATGCATGCAAGTTTTGTACGTCGCAGAAACACTCTTAACATCCAAAAACAAAATACACATTTTGTCAGCACTTAAACATGTCAATCTGCTTGCAGAGGTCAAGTTCAGACACCAAATCCTTCAGTCAGATTTTAAATTGTTTTTTCTTTTCACATACAAAAATATGACTTTTTGACTCACACAAACAATATTCTATCATCTATCGTATCTGGTAGATATGATGAATTACTTTGGGACTTTTTCATGTATGTATGAAGCTTTGTTGTAAACAAACATCAAACACCAACAGTTAAAAAAAAAAAAAGTATTCCTGTTTGTTTCTGTCTCTATAACAGCCTCAAAACAATGCTTGAAAGCCTGCATGGGCCAAACTGCTCCTTGCTAATGAGGGAGAATCTAGAAATAAAATGTCCAGCGGTGCCTTAATTTGAATGAGACCAGAGTGGAGTTATGACACCACTGAAGTGTTTTATCATTTTTACGAATAACTTGGATTCCATTCACTCCTAAAGTCCTACAAAAACCTCACAGCTGCTAATGAGTATCATTGTTCCAAATTGCTTTATTTGTAGTCAAACTGTGAGCTGGCTGCCTGACTTTGGCCCCCGGCTACAGGCCAGCTGGGTACACAAACTCACCTCCTTCTCTCCACATATATTACTGATGATGGAGTTGGAAGCTGGACTGCCAGACGGACCGAGGACTGCTACCACCCCTTTAGACATGATCTGGCACACTGAGAGGAAACACAGAGGGGTCGGGGGAAAGTAAGGAGGGATGAGGAGGGAAGAGAGAGAGAGAGAGAGACAAAGTAAGAATGTTGACGTTAAGCTACAAAAATGGCATCTAAATCTAGACATTAGTGTTTACACATATTGAGTGTACCAGCTACCAAACAGAACCAGAATCACCAGACTGTCTTAAACCTGAACTTATGTTCTGGAGAAATATACAAAAGAACAAATGTATTTGTCTACAGAGCTACAATTTGCTGTTACTGTGAGTTAATCTTTTGCGAATGGTTGATATTTATGTGATATTCACTCACATATACAGACAAATATAGAAGCACAAAGAGACACAGAGTGACAGAGACAGAGACAGAAATAGAAATATCTGCAGGCTTAAAACCTAAAATCTGGTATTTGAATATTTGCACATGAATGAGATAATATCCTTAAAACTAAGAGACATCTGTTCTCACTCTCCAGATTCACTGATTTAAAGGATTAAAGGTAGACGACCTATCTTCTGACAGGAAGGTTTCAGTGAAAATGAGTTTTGCTCCACTCTCATGTGCATGTTTTCACCCCCATAGTGAGACTTAAAAAAGTGTCTTTTTTTTTTTAAACAATAAAAGCTATTGTTTGGGGCATGAGGCCTAAAAGGAGTTCAGAGCTGTATTTTTCTTGTGTCTACAAACGTCTATATGTCATGGTAATTGTGTAAGTTACGGGTGTTAATGCAGAGCACTAATCAGCCATATATGTGAGAGAGGCAAAGGAGAACTGCTTCCAGGCCTGTTCTGCAAAGAAGCGGTGAATCAAATGATGAATAAGTAATCCCCTAGTCACCCATGGGGCCTGTAAGACATAAATACGGCCCACACCTTACCAGTACAACTCATATTTACAATGCACGCACACACGAGACACACACAGATACATGTTTGCAACCTGTCTACATGACTTCACTGAATCATAAACAATGCAAATCACTTGGGCTACTACACTTATGCAAGATTTAAAACAGAAAATGCTTTATCAATCTAAATTGTAAAAGGAAAAAAAAGTCTGTACTGGATACATCCTCGATAGACAAGAACAGACAAGTATTCATATTTAGAAACAGGCTGTGGTCAATTATAAATGAGGGTGTGGGGACTAAAAAATAGACTTGTCTTATAAATAATACTACTGTATTGTAATAAACGGAATAACGGTTTTGAATCAAGAGTTATTTTGAACTGAGTTTATTTTCAGTGGAACTATGACCCCAAGAACTGAAAACCAAACTGATGCTGTGACATATACGCTGTTGCTCATTAAACTGGGAACAGTTTGATTTCAGATGAGCCGTCTATGAAGAATAAATCCTATTGTCACAGTCATTTCATAAGAAGAGACAGAAAATATTTATTCCAATTTTATGGCTAACAGCATAGAAACATTCAGACCCCTTACTCATGAACGTACCCATACGTCTTGATATATAAATATATATATATATATATATATATATATGTTAAATGTGCTGGTCATCAGAAGTTGGATGTGCCTATCACTAGCTCTGCTTCCTGCAAATACAGATGTTGCCTCAATAAGCAGGAAATGATTCCAAATCTCTTTCTGTTCACATATAAACCAATAAAAAAAAGAGAAAGTCAGGTTTGAAATTCAAATTACATTACTACATTGAGTGACAGTGTAATAAATGACAGGAGGTTTGTAAACTCAGAAAGATTTTTTTATTTTGTTTTTTGCAGTGCAGTGCAAGGTGAGAAAAAGTGCTCCCCAGAAAATAGGCACAGATGTTCCTTTATCGAGCACAAAGAGCGACTGTCAAACATGGAGGACGTTCTTTATGACTGCAAATGGAACCCTGACATTTGCTGATGATTTCAATACGATCAGAGTCAAAAGGATGAATGAGAAGGGACACGGGGACCATCCTGTCTCATCAGATTCAGTGAAGAAAATTCAGGTCAGTAAATTATTTGTTGATGTCATGTCAGTCTAACTGAGCTGCATATTTAATCTGAGCCCCATGCATATGAAAGAAAGTAAGAACCATGAAATACAATAATATCTTTAAATTTATTCAAAAATCTTTTGAAAATGGCCAGTGATTCAGGCTCTTTATGTGAATTTCTGTTACCGTGACAGAGCAGATGCATGTAAAATTTGCATCACAACTGTAACTCTTCACTATATTTTGATCCTGGACCAATGGACATCATGGTCAATGTCAAGGTGACTGTGAAGAGCTGGACACTCTGCTTAAATTCAGGAGGTTACGAGGTCAGTTCAAGGCCATGGTTTAAAAAGAAAAAAAAAAAAAGAACTACAGATTGATTTTCACTGATTATTATAAACTATAGAACCTCAAAACATATTGCATAAAATATACGACCAAAAAAGACAAAAAGACTTGATATCTTTTAACTTGTATATATATATATATATATATATGTATATATATGTGTGTGTGTGTGAGTGTGTGTGTGTGTGTGGGCGTGTGCCTGTGTGTGTGTGTAGATGAACAAAGAAGGCAACACTGAAAGCTTTTTTTTAATTGGACCTAAAGGTCTGAACCAAGTCCCATCTGTGATATGGTAGGGACTTAATTATAAGCAAACATCTTTCTTATTGATACCCCACAAAACCTGGGTGAGATAGAGGGTTAAGAATAATCTTGACACCCTGCGGGTCATCGCACACTGTAAACAACATGGATTTATTGAAAAACACAACAGAGAAGAAACAGAACATAACAAGTTGTATGAAATCAATATAAACCAAAGCAAGAATCAAAGGAAAATCAGGCTAAATTGGACTTTTTGTTGTGCTTGGTCAAATATGGTGAAGCTAGAGATTAACCTCTGGAGAGAAGCGCAATAACAGAGTAACGCTTAAGAAGAGGTCGAAGGCCCACATCTAGACATAGTCAATTCAGGTCTTTATGACACCACACCATGGACGAAGGCACAGATTTGAGGCTCACTTTTAGGTGCCTCTCATGAGTCAATAAAGCCATTCTAAAGTGGAGACAGCCATGAGTGCTAAGCCGAGGGATTGAGCTAAAAATTCAATGTCTTAGCGGGTTTGCCTCCAGTCGTGGACCACAACATCTAAAGCTAGCAGCTTGGCTCATCTGTGATCCATGCTTCCAGGCACTTGCATTAATTGAGCTCGTAATTGAATAGTTGTCTTCATTAGTTCCAGTCCCCTGCTTGCGAGTTTCAGTTATGGATTACAAGGGGAAATGTTTGTGCTAACATCCTCTTAGAAAGCCTATAAGAGAGAATTCTTTTCATTCTGCACTCGGTGCTTTGCTGTTATGTTGCTGATGAGAAACAACCGTCACTCACCTATGACCAGTGACACAACGTGCGTTCCATAGCAACCATGGCTTTTAAAGACACAGAATAGCATGAAGGGGATGCTTGCTGAAAAGAAACAATCAACTGGAGTCATTAATATTCTTGTAGAGGATCAGGCTGTAATACAAAAGCATTACCTGCAGAAAGGCTTTTCAAGCCAGTTCAGCGTTAAACTCATCATGAAATCATGAGATAAATTCCCAAGTTTTAATCTTTTAACTAAACAAGATTCTGTCCTCATACAACAAGAACAGGGATGAAAATAGGCATGAACACAGAATATCTTGGATGCATGGTCCAAAGTCTGGGAAGGAAATTCCAAAGCGTTTGATTGAGAGAGAAAATCAGGTACACAAATAAACAGCATGCATAGAGACTGGGCAGACAACAGAACTGTGATGTGCTTCAGGTCATGCAGCATGGTTGAGAAGATAAAGGGAAATTAAAGGAAAGGTCCCTGACCCTCTCCGATAGCTTTAAATGCCTTGCAATTTTCCACAGGAAACGAAAATCCTCCTCCACAAATGAAGGGCTGAGTCTGACCTCCTCCAACAGAGCAGTAAGTTGAAGAGAGGTTGACAAAAAAAAGAAAAACTCAAAGTGAGGTAAAATGGTAATTTGACTTGCCGACAGACATTTCTCACCCCTTTAAGGAATCTAACCCCTTTTAACAATTTGCATCTTTTGTCCAGCCAATTATTATGGCATCCGTCAGACTGAGACAACATCTGTAGAAATTCTGACAGTGTCATACAGGCAAACGGCATGAAGTCTCAAAGGTGGCATCACGGCAAGCAGGCCCGGGCTTTAGGACAGTTATTCCTCTCATTAGACCATTATTTGGTGATAATTATATTAAAGTGGTCTCAGACATCTTGAAGGGAAAACAAACTGAGGAAAGTTCCAAGAAAAACAAAGACAAATTACTAAAAAGTGCAAAAAAAAAAAAAAGTTTTCAGATACACATTTTTGATTGTGTAAGAAAATGTTCATGCAACGAATGGCACACCCAACAAATTTGATCAAATTAAATTGATGTACCATTTAGGTAGGAGTGGGACTGATGATCACCCTACACTTTGAATATTTTCCACAATCTGCCACAGACACCTCACATATGTCTGCCTTGGAGCATAGACACCTTTCACCCCACACCAATATAGATTCATCCATTTCCTAGTACCTAACAGCTTCACAAATTGGAAGTGACTGTGCCGCCCTGGAACAAACAACGCCCAAAAGCATCAAAATGGATTTTACATGAATATTCAACAAGGGAGCACAAGAAACTAAATTCCTCATTTTCACCTCCCTTCCTTTCCACCATTACAGCTTTTTCTTTAACTGCATAATTAATGTGTGAAGAGTTAACTGTGAATTTGTTTGTGTTGCCATAAAAATAATGTCTGGAATGTATAAAAAGATGACAATTCAAGTCTGTTGTAGTCTTCAAAAAATTATGGATCAACCAAAGAAAGAGGAGTGTGTGTGTCTGTACAGTAAGATCCAGATGTATTTGGACTTTTTTTTTCAGAATTTTGTCATTATACCACCACAAGGGGTTTGAAATAAAAACATTTATGTCTTTCAAGGTTAGACCAGGTTTCACAAAATTATGGCATTCACCATTAAGGAAGTGCAGCTATATTTATCAAAGTAAAAAACTGACTGATAATACGTTATGTGGCCAGGTGCGTGACAGATAAAGGAGATAAAAGGTCTGAAGCTGAAATCAAGTCATGAGTTAGCCTTTGGTGTGTGTATGGAGATCCTGCTGCAAGTGAAAAGAGTAGAGCGGGTTATGGGTTAAAAATGTTCTCTTTCAATACCAAAAGTGACACCATGTTTTTGATACTGATACCTGAACGATACTTTTTTACCCATACTTTTCCAGCATTAAAATTTAAAGTTGTTTTTGACATTAATAGAAGTGAGGCTGGGCGATCAACAGAATATTAATCAAAACTGATATTCAGAGCTTATAACTGACGTATTTTTGCCCATGTTGATTAGCTCAGGTATGTCAGTTGTTTAAATTGTTTAATCAAAAAATGACCATAACTTCATCTAATCCCAAAGACATGGACTTTTGTATAAGGAAAAATAACTAAAACCTTGTCAGTGATATGATCTGCAAAAAAAAAGAATGAATGAATTAAGTAAACAAACCAAAAATAATTGCTCATTATCATAACTGAGGTAAAATATTCAATTAATCATGATACTGATTGGAGATCATATGGACTAACCCTAAATAGCAGAAAGTCCTCTAGCTGCCAACGCTGTTGAAATGGCATGAGGGAGAGCAGACAGGGATGTAGCGGAAATACCGTGATTTAGCTGAACTGAGTGAGTGACGAACTCAACCGGAAAGGCAGCGGCTTGAGTCATTGATTTAAGTGAATAAGTTAACCATTCTAAACAGTTTCTGAAAGCTGAGAAGCACAGCTTTGCACTGATACATTACGTATCACATTGCATTATGGTACATGTCATTTTTGAGCTTTTGCACATTTTTGCGAGCATTTTTAATGCTTGTTTGTAAGTATTTATATAGTTTTTCATATAGCTACTTAAAACATTATTTCTTTAGCTTTTGTTGTTATATTTATTTTTTGTTGTCTTTATTTATAGCATGTGCCTGAATTGATAATGTTGCATTTTGCACAGTTGTTATTTGTGGCAAAAGTTAAATTACAAAGGAAAGAAAAAGGACAGTATATCCGGGGGGGGGCACTGGCAGCACCACCTTGGTCTCAAAAGCTGGGGAGAACCCTGTAAACTGTTCACGTTTTCACGAGTTTAAGTCTTTAAATGCAGAAATCCTCGCTTCAAGTCAGAAAAGAAGAATTCTCACAATGAGGTTTAACCTCTAACCTCCATAGTCAAAACCAACTGGTCATTGGTGCACTTAGCATTTTTGCCATCGAAACTAGACAACTAGCTGGTACTGGGCCAGTTATCTAAAATTAAAACTGCCACTAAGCAAATGACAACAGTCCAGTAAAGCCACAAAGCACTTCCACCACAGTGACAAAAGGAGAGATAGTTTGTTAAAAACTCACAACAGTGGATCTAGCAACATGTTTGCGGGGCGGAGTATGTGATGGAAGTACCACAGAATCAACTGGAGCTACTGATATTGTTTCCAGAGGGTCGTTTGAAACTGGTGCTGCCTTGTCATGTCAGGACTGGATGATTGAAGTGGTGTGACTGTGGTGCTTCACTGCATGTTCAAAAGCGGAGCATTGGTGACATCACTGCAAAGTATTGAAATTAGGTATCAAATGACACTCAGTTTTTCAATACTTGATTGCATCAAAGCAATTCACTCAATAGCACAAAAAAAAAGAGTCCAGCTGATAAACAAACAAATCTATGAGACAGAGAGAGAAAGAGAGAGAGAAAGCAAAAAAAAGAGGTGGCCAGCTAAAGAAATTCAGTATTTTAGTACATTCTTTAAAAGTAAGAAAGCACTAGTAAGCTGAACAACACTAAAAAGTCAGAAAGACAACAAAGACAACTAAAGAAGATGTTGGTTTGTAGATATTTGAATCTTTCCTTTCTGGAGAAAAAGGTCTTCACAAGATCAACAAAAGTCAGGAATATTCTGGGAAGATAGGCATATTACTGGTTTACAGTTCTTAGGTGACAGGATGGTTGCCTTTAAATCATCTCAAACCAACTAGTTTCCTCTAACGTCTGGCATCAACAATCCACTTTCACCAAGAAAACTATTACTCCATGAACATTTTCTCTTTTTCAGGTTTTTAAAAACGGTCATTGGTTAAAATTCCAGCAGATCAGTGGCTTTTGAAATATTCAGGAAAGCCCTTCTGGCACCAAAATCCAACATTCAAAGTCACTCAAATTACTTTGTTTTGAACTTCAGCAGGTCATCTTGTCCATGTATACGTGTCAAAATGCAGTGAGTTGCTGCCAAACGATTGGTTGAGTGGAAATTTGTGGAAAAAGCAGGTCCAGTGCATCTGGAAAGTATTCACAGCACTTCACTTTGTCCACATTTTGTTATGTTACAGCCTTATTCCAAAATGGATTCAATTAATTTTTTCCTCAAAGCTCAACACATTTTGAAGTTCTGTTTTTGTCTTGTTATATTCTCTTCGACATTCCTGATCCTGGTATCCCTGATTGTTTGCACCTTTGTCTCGTCATCTAATGCACCTATATATTTTCAGCTCAGTTAAGTAGTACAGATTAAAAGAAGGAAAATCAGTTTGTCTCAAGGATGAAACATGTATTTTTCTTCACTCCAGACTGTTTCTCCAACCTTAAAGTGTTTCTAGAAGACTTCACTCAGAAGCTGATACTCAAACAAGGAGCTACCAGCATCACAACCACAACCTATTACCGCCAGCTAACATTATCACCTGAGACAATATGTCAACTAACAGAGCAAACTAAAAAATAAAATTTATAAAAGATCTAATTAGGACTGATTATGATGGAGGTATATACAGTGATTTTTCCTTGCCTTCCAGACCTCGCCTCCACTTCCACAGTGAAAGCACCACTATCCAGGCACACGATGCAGTGGTCTATGATGAACTTGGACGTCTTTTTCTGCAGCTTCCCAGACTGACTTTTACAGTGATTCTCTGTATCACACCAGGTTGGCACCTATTGCGCTCCCCCATGGCTACTGGTCTCTTTGTCCACCCTGGCAGGGAATCCCCACAACTTCCGCCTGTCTTCAGCTCCCCAAACAGCTGAAACTGCGGTCTTGCTGGCTCTGGCCAAGTTTGGATTATTGAACTTTGGATCTCAAGGAGACTGGATTGTCTGTCTGAGCGTGTAACGTGGTGTTGGTGCAAGGCCTCACCGCTGAACGTTAACCTAACTCCAGTGCAGGACCGACAACGACACAGGAGACAAGGCTGAGGGATTCACACACTGTGCGTTTATTCGCAGCGATAATATAGACC
>JBAMYA010000008.1:14978315-14995942 GCA_037176975.1 Arrhamphus sclerolepis
AACAAAACACTAAAACAAAGGGAGGCGCCACCTAATGGCGCTAAATGGTAACACTGTCTGTAAAGCTGTCTGTTACAAGCGATAGTGAGTCCAGTGTTTTCTATTTACTTCATTCATCAGCTTTGAACTCAGTTTATTTGAGCTGCATCACTCTCATACAGTCACATAATCATAAATATGTTCCCTGTCAAAATAAACTGATAACTTCTGCAGGTGTTGCTTCATGGTAAACTGTCCAATCACAACACATCTCATTCATTATGACAACAACCAATCAGAGTATAGCCTACTTAATCTTTAATCAAAACAGCCTTTTCTCAGGGCACAGAGAATCACAGAGATTTCATGGGGTGGATAAAAATGCATATAGGCAATTTTGTGGTAAAAACGACATTCAGACCTCAGAAAACAAGTTTAATCAGCCAATGAATGCAGTTTATGGGACCTTTAATAAATCTAAAACAAACCTATTTCACGCTGTCCAATAATTTTACTTCTCATTTTATTTAGGAAAATAAAAGTTACAACTAGGATTTTATGCTATACTATCTTAAAGCCTAACATTGCCTTTATCCCTTGTTTGTCAAGCTAAGCATGCATATCTCGGGATGTAAGCTCAGCAGCACATAACCCCCAACAAATACACTGTGTCCACCCACCAGCATTACTTCCTCAGCTTCTTAATGGGGACAGCTAACGAAAATGCCCTTGCAGAAAAGAAAAATCTCCAACCTCTTTCTCAGAGTTGTTCCTCTGACATCAATCGTTCATCAAGCAATTTTTTCCACCTTTCGGGGTTTTTGCCCCAGACACTGATATGCTTTTAAAATGTATGTGTACCATTTGCCTCCAAGTTCACAATTGAGGAAACACATATAAAACTGGGGAGAATGACTTGTGGTGGTAAAAGGATTTGCAAGTCCACAGATTTTTTTTTTTTCCAAAGGTGCACATGTGCCCTGAGGAACAGATTTGCAAGAGGAGAACCATGTGTCAAAATGTGATACATTCAAAAGTTTTGCAGAGATTATCCTTTGAAAGAAAAAACAACCACAATGTATTTGTGATTCCCACTGATATGCGTTTTTGTGAGCAAATGTGGTACATCTGTCATTAGA
Organism: Arrhamphus sclerolepis; assembly: GCA_037176975.1. Taxonomy (NCBI): domain Eukaryota; kingdom Metazoa; phylum Chordata; class Actinopteri; order Beloniformes; family Hemiramphidae; genus Arrhamphus; species Arrhamphus sclerolepis. The sequence continues at coordinate 14,979,434 of JBAMYA010000008.1, forward strand.
AGTGGAGGGATGACATGCTGACGGTAGGTCATTGTGTCAACTGGTAAATGAGGCAGAGAGTATCACGCTGTCTATAGCCCAGGTACAAGAATGAAAACACAAACACGTGGCCTTTTAATCGTTCCGAAAGATCAACAGGGTTACAGGAAGTAGGCAATATTACTAATTTTATTGTGTCAATTTCACTCAGTTTTCCTAAATACAAAACAAAAGCTAAAAATCTTCACATACATTTACACAATTAGCATGTAAATCCCTGTGACCCTCTGAAGATATTTCTGGGAAAAGTAATGAGAAAGGAAAAAGAAAAAAAAAGAAAAAAACTTTTACCCACCCAACGTTTAGACAAATATCAGAATGGCCATGGAGGCGAGGTGGCCCTAGGTGGCCATTAGGATGCAGCAAGCAATGTTTCCATGCAGACACCATCTCCACACGGAAAGGTCACCTCCCTCCCTTCGCGGGTAAATACGCAGACATATACAAATGCATTTGCGTGCTAAAATGGCTCACCTTAAGAAGGCATTAGACTCTCTTGCACTGAACTTTACATCTCTCTCTTCAATTATCTTAACCAATGGCATTTCAACATCTCCCAAAGTAGCACAATGCTCCAAATCTATGCAAAGCCTTAGAGTCTGTGTTTTCAGCAAACAAATGCAATTCTCATTTTTGGTGGAATTAAGAAAAAAAAGAAAAAGAAAATAATTAAAATTTCAATAAGACACCAGCAGATCTCTATGACCCTAAATAGGAGTAAGCAGATGTGTCTGCCACTAATACAAACAGAGAATATGACATTTTGTCTCATATTGAGAAATGTACATGTTTTCTTATAATGATTTCAAAATAATATGTCCTCTTCCTTGTCTTCTGTTTTGTTTTTTGGTTTGATAAATCCATGTTGTTTACAATGTGTAAAGATAATTTTTGAAGACATCATATGTTTACTGAAATGTTAAATCTAAGTATTCACATTCTGCTATGATGTCTGTTGTTGTCTGCATGAAACAGCAGAGCAACGGAGAGTGACAGTGACTGACCAGCAGTTCATTCTGTTCGACTTTAGATGTGACTCAGTGCTGCTCTGTGCGCTTTTCTCCCCTTTGAGTCCTGTGCGCTTTAGGTTCTCTATAAAGCCCTTAGCACCCAACCTGCCAACTGGACCCTGCAAGCCTTGCTGTTGTCAGGTTACATCTAGCCAGGAGACTAACCCATGCTGTCAGCGCCCTGCGTCCACTACCAACACACCTGAGCTGGGGCACACCTTCTGCTCCAGCCCCAAGCATAGCTAGGTCTGGCGTAAACTCTGACTGTTGTGTGGAAGAGCAAGATATTTAGGTATTACCACCGAAAATCTTGTTTTAGGAATGATGGAAGAGGGAGTGGAATATTTTAGAGAAGGGTTTAGCTTGTGACTGTATTATGATTCTTTTACTGGTGGTAGATCAGACATGCAAAAGTGGATAAATTGAGACTTACTTGGATTTTGACACTGATTCACTTAAACGTACATCTTCTATTCTACCTTGTTCCTCACAATGGTATTTCCTTATTTTCCCACCTTTATTTTCATGACAGTATTTTCATTTGTGGGAGATCTTTTTAAGTTTCATAAGCTCACTTTGTTCATGCCCCCCCCTCCCATTGCCAGTCTTTCCCTTTGATGTCTCTATAAAACCATCTCTCCCAGTCTCAGGGGATGGCCATCTTACCCATGGCACCAGATCCCAGTGGAGGGATGCATGTGCCCCACCAAAGCTGCACTCGCAGCTCTGCAGCTAGCTTCTTGCACTGTGCTGAGTCTTGTTCCATGGCACTTCATCCCTAAAGGGAATTCCCACAAGAGACAATGGACAGCTTATCAGGGTAAACAACAGCCTCCTCCATGCCATCCTCCCACAAAGGCACAGACAGGCAAAAGGAAAGGAGAAGTGCAAATATAGCACAATACAGCATAGTAACAGAAAAAAACAACGACAATTCACAAAAGCTAGTCAGTTGCCTCCGTCTTTGTGCTTTAGACATTTAGAATCAATGGCAACACAATCACACTCACAATATATAATTGTGGTTCCAGCTGCCTCTTTGATTTAAACAATTGCTCTAGTTTGTAAGAAAAAAGAATCAATAAAAACTAATTTTCAGTATCACCAAAAATAAGATTAAAAAAAAAGGCATCATCAAGAAAATTCAATGAATTATGACACAGGTTGAGCTCAAGTGCAGTGAAAAAAGGTAAGCTTGTCTGATGTCACGATTATGTCAAAGTGCTTGTGAGAGGGACTGATATAAAAGGATAGTTTGGTCTTGAAATTCATATCCACTTACTGCCAGAGCAGGCCTGCATACCTCTCCAAGTAATGGCTGTTTACAAGATAAAAGAAGAGGAAAAATAGCCACTTTTCCCTGCTCAGACATGAAATCCACTTATGAAATTAGGCTGATAAAAGGGCCTTGTGACGTCGGCCATTTTTCCCCACGTCAAGAAAACCTTGCGTGTGAGCATTATTAATGGCATCCTTGTGGCATGTCATTTTTCTACCTTTCCAATGCACTTTTAACAACAGCAGAGGAGGACTGAGCCTGCTAGGTGCTCTGTCAGAATAACAGTGAGGTCACCGTTCAACCCTGTCAAGCTCCCTGAAACAGGCACAACAGCTGAGAAGAGCCAAAAATCTAGAGTGCATAAGAGCTGAGGGTTAATTTTTGTTGGTTGCGCTCAGAACATGTGGAAAAATGAAGCAGGGCTGAAACAAATAACACCGTCCACAGATACGTGCGGCCTTCACTTAAGCAGATCCATAAATCAGCATACTGACACAAGCGAGAGAGGCAAAGAGTGTGAGCTGAAGGAGAGAGCAAAAGGAAAAAAGTCAAACAGCAGCAGCCAAACCAATCTCTAAGATCATCTGTTCCTACAGCTTACCCATCGTTTTTTTTTATGTTCTGTCTTCAAAATTTACGTCATGATTTCCTCTTTGGTCTTGTAAAAATGCAACTGTAACCCTTCATACATGTGGCCCTAAAGACCTCCTACCCTCTAGCTTTATTCCCTCAAACATTCAGTGCAGTGTTTCATTCACCCTGCAATGTACCTTAATGAAAAGAGAAAAGGGAGAAAAATAAAACAATGCATGTTTACTTAATATGTACAGCTGAAACCAAAAGTATTACTAAATGCCAGAATAATGAGAGAATTTCGTAAAGAATTTACAAAATGACAGCATCATGTTTGGAGGGTGGAGGGGTCACAAAATAGTTGACATCATGAGGAATGAACCTTATGTTTTCAATATTGAAGCATCAACTCAACACATGAGCCTGGAAGTTAAAGCTTGGGGCATAAATGGGTCTTCCAAATGGACAATGACTCTAAGCACACTACCAAATTACCCTGCAAACACGTCCAGTTGGGGCCCACATGGGCCTCACTTGGGCAAGCTGGGCTTCAGCTGGGCATGGGCTCAGAGTGGGCTTTGTTGTTGGGCCCTACACGGGCAAACTAAACTAAACTAAGCATGTGCAATAAGTGGGCTCCACTCTTAAAATATTCATAATTGATTATGTCAGACATGGATGCTATTGTTATATTCTAACAACCACGACGCTAGGTCCACTTTTTACTTGAATGTCTTTCATACGAAAGTCTATTATGCTATTTAGAAGGCTATCGACGCTGAAAAAAAAAATATTTGAGTTGTAGCTAAAGTAATGTAAAGTTTTATGCGGATCTCACTTAAATTTCCACTTCAGTCATGACAATTTGTTTTGTTATTTTTGGTTGCATCAACTTGATTTATATTCTCTTTGGGTTAACCTGTTATTCCTCTTTCATTAAAAGTGCTTCACTTAGGGTTACTTTAGTTAAGTATGTCTGACGTCATGACGTAAGCATTTCTTCTTTTCTACCTCTGAAGGAGCTCAGGAATGTCCGGTTAGTCAGTAACTTTAAAAGAACTATATTATTGGTTTAAAAAAAGCATATCATGACACAATCATGTTTGTTTCTAAACTCACAAAATTCACAAGTTATTTTAAGGTGATGCTGATATTAGTCCATTTTGAATTAACTGATATTTTATGTGTATTTTACCGATTTTATTTATTTATTTATTTTTACCTGTTAATACAAACTAATGCGGCTAATAATATACTATACAATAATATACTTTAGTTGGTGAGCAGCGATAAGAGACCCCCATATTTTGTTGTTTTTAAGCTAGCTTATTGGTGCTCAAATTAAATCCTTGGGTTCAGGTTGCTCTCTGAAATACCGCAGGTACGACTTTGTTAGGTCCAACTCCAGGCCTCGAGGGCCACTGTCCTGCATGTCTTGCGTGTTTCCCTGCAACAACACACCTGATACAAATGAATGTGTCGTTAACAGACTTGTGCAGACGTGGCTGAGAGTTGTTTTGGCACATGTGAAGTAAATTACCATTTGTTCCTTGCAGGAGACTTGAAGAAAAACACCATGACTGGCCAAATCACCCCGAAAGATGCTGCAAAGGCTGTCTCCAAGTGGCTCCTTGGTGCTCGAGACCAGGGGGGGTAATAGACAAGCCAAACAGGAAACCCCTAAACAAGGACTTCAGGGTTCAGGCTCATTTGGGGTGGAAAATAACTAATTCTGTCTGTGACAGTGAGGAAACACATAGGAAACGCAAGATTTCTTAATTTTACTTCAATAAAAGGGTAATCAATTGTATTACTGGTCTCTTTGCTATTGTAGCTTGATTAAAGAACTGCATGGGCTGGCTGTATTTTGAACCCTGTTAGAGCCCGAAAAGATGTTCAATTCAAGAATTTACTTCAGTTATCCTTTAAAGTGTGCCCTAACGTTTCAGTCTTCTCCATAATTTGCTTACTGCAATTATTTTTGATTGCTGTTGAATTCTTCATCATCATTCTTTCAAACTGAGGCCCGTGCAAGCAAGGGTAGCCTACAAACCTGATTCAGTTCTAACAGTTCTGTCAGGAGGAATGGACAAGAATTCCAGTAATTTTCTGTGAGACGCTGTTGTGGAAGGAAATCCAAAATGTTTGACACAAGTCATGCAGTTAAAAGGCAATGCCACCAATACTAAAGGAATTCATGTAAACTTCTGACTTTGAAAGAAGTAACAAAAATAAATAAATATCTCTCACGTTATTATGGTATTTTCAAACAGAAATTATTTTGGTAATCCTAACTGAACAAAAACAGGAAAAGATTGGTCTGATTTAATGCCAGACGTTGGGGTTGGGGCAAAAAGAAAAAGATTATGTCTTTTTATGCAGTTCATGTAAACTTCTGGTTTCTACCTCGACTTCTATTTCTACACAAAGGAGGATTAATGCGTTTCTTTGGAGCTCTAAAATAGAGGGAGGTAATCATGCATGTGGATTACATCATACATCAAGTCATGCTTTTCATGAAGTCCTGTAAGTTTCAAAGTGAATGTGGGTAAAGGCTCACACCATGTAAAGCTTTAGTACACCTGGCCATGAGATTTGTCAAATCGCAAACACATTCTGAATCCATCTGTAAGCCCAGAAAGGGGCAGAGGCTAAGAGATAACTTATGCACAGCCTTAGATGTTCCAGCTACGACTCACTCAGTGTCCCTCATTTTGTCCTGACTTGTGAAGGATTACTGCAGTGTGGGCTTGTGCTGAGGTGGCAAAAAAGAAAGAGATTGAGCAGGAAAGGAAGCTATTACAGGCTGAACATTTCTATGTTTTTACATACAGGCAAAGTCTACAGGATTTCAACAGAACGTTTTGAAACGTTTGAGCCTAATAGTACATTTTCAACAATAGCACAACAGTGAAAAACAGATTTGGTTGGTTTGTGTGACATAGCAAAGCATGCAATTCTATCCTCAATTTCAACAGTTTAGGTGCAAAATATGTGCAAATTATTTCATTCACCTGACACCAAAGAACATCAGTTGCCTGGCACTTTCAAAGAAAATTAAATTAAGCGTCCCGAAAATGGTAGAGGAAAACTTGGAGGATATAGAATGGATTTATGGCTTTAAATCTGATGGAGCTTGATACTAATGCGGCATAAATCCTTGCCTTTCATTACAGTATTATATGAAATGCATTGGAATGGAGCAATGGATCCTATTTGATATTCCGTTACCAGAGCAGTTGTGCACAGCTTCACACTTAAGCCCTTTAAAGCCAATACATAAATGTAATATTACATATAGATGCAGCGTTCAACAGCAGTTTTTTTTTCTTTCCCTTCTGTCTAAATCAGCAAACACTTGAAATTATTCTCCCAAATGGTTTAATTGCTCAAACAGATTGAGGAGCATAATGATGCTTTGCCTCTCTAAAGGCAACAATGCAGCTAATCGGCTCAGCTACTGTTCTGACAATGAAAATGAATCATAAATTGCTTGTTCCTTTTTTTTGTCCTTTATATATATCTTATATGTATATCTTAATGTTGCACACTGTAGTTAGCTGGGCTCATGGGACAATGAGAAGAATTTTACTATGTAAAACCAAGATAAAAAATAAACATACACACACGCACACACACACATATCCGTGTGTGTGTGCGTGTGTGTGTGTGTATGTTTATTTTTTATTATTATTATTAATAAGTTATTTAAGCAGTTATTTCGATGAATTTGGAAATAAGATATGCTTTGTCTTTACTTTGATAGATAAATAGTCCTGACCCGCAGATACTTGCATAATCATGCATTTGGTTGACATTGTGTAAAAGTAAAAATATTTATTTACTTTTTACTTTTCAGCTGAGGGAATTTTTTTATATCAAGTGTGTTTCAAAAAGTATCAGAAGAATGCATTCTATTGTTTTTCACTGCAGGTTATCACTAATGCATCCACTTTCAGTTCAGTCTGCAGTTGGTTGATGAGGAACACTGGTCCCTTGCTGGCCTGCCTGTACTGCAGGTGGTGGGTGCTAGATGGGGCCCATTTTGTCCCATGTCATTTGGTGTGGGGGGACGGCGCAGATGCATTGTGCCCTATGGCGTGGCTGTGGCGGCAGCACGTATGGGCTCCTCATTGTGCTGCGATTATGTAGGATGAGCACGCCGCCTTCTAATCCGCCTGTGGGAGGGTGCATGCCTGTGAATTATTGCACTTTGGGAGCGGAAAAAAAGGGAGAAGAAGAGAGAGAGGGAATGAGGAGCACAGGAAAACGGAGAAGGAGAGGAGGAGGAGCGAGAGACACAGAGAGAGAAAAGCCCCCTTGGCTGTGATTATGAAATGGTCTGTCACAGATTAAGGCTACAGGGATGCAGGCAGAGATGAGCCAGAGCCTCCCACAGACACACTGGCTAGTCAGGATGCTTCACTGAGCTTACCTGAGGTTATACACGCCTCGCATCCATCGATGGATGCACAGCACACTCACACATACTGCGGGGGGGGGGAGGAGGGAGGACGGGAAGGAAATGAGAGGGAGGGAGAGATTGAGAACGAGAGGAGAAAGCGTGAAAACAAACATGCTCCAAATAGGCTTGCAATTGAGAGAAGAGAGAAGAAAAAGGAAGAGACGGAGAGAGAACTGAGCCCAAGGAAAAACACAAGAAAATAAAAGAGAAAAGGGAGAGAGGGAGCTTGAGAAGGTTGGCAGCCACAAAAGGCAGTGACTAAAATAAGACCTGCGTGGCTATTATCTGTTTGCAGGAGGGCTTTGGTGATAAAAAGCCCACACTATTTGTCTTTCTCTCGCCATGCCCTCCTTGAGAGCACAGATGCCTGCATATGATTTTTAACCAGAGATAGGAGCAACTATGTCTGGAAAGAACTGAACACACTATGCGTTCACAAAGTGGAGAATTCATGTCTTTCGCAGGTTTTTATAATTATGCTGAGACTTTTCATCCTAAGTATCTATTATTTTCATGGCTGGCAGCTTTAGAGGTGTGCATCCTTCTGACATGGGTCAGAAATACTCAACTCTTCACTGACTGATTGACAAGTACACCCTCCATAGTTCTGTCCAATCACACGCTTCACTGTCAAGTTGATTTTTTCCCCGGCTTCAATTGGGAAAGAAAAGCTCTTGCCCAAGTTTGTTACAGTAGAAACATCCAGATGTGATTGACAGGCTGGCAGTCTTTCCAGGCGGACAGAGCCAATCAGCTTAATTAGATCAATGGTATTTCCAGATTTTGTATCTACTCATTTGGGATTTGTGAGTGAGGATTTAGGTTTCAGGCTTTTGTTTAAGACTCACTGGGCCTTACAGGTGTCTGTTATTGAAAGTTAGGTGAGCAGAGACAAGTACTGGTAGCAGTTACATACAGGAGTAGTCTAAGACATACAGAAAACTCATAGCAGTCTTTCCTTCGAGGTTACAGAAACTCATCTTCTTCTATGTTTGCGAGAGTACAAAAACGTCATATGTCTGAATATCCAGTTATTGCAAGCACAAATTTAACGCAGCTTTTAAAACGCATTTAAATGTGTAAGCCAGAGTAAAATCACCCTAAAATGACTTTCTCAAAACCAGAAAAATACTATCAAAAGATATGGTTTGAAGTGAAACAGACCTGCATGTGTATGTAAAGTCAGACCCAAACTGAAGATGGTACACTGAAGGAGAAGGAAGCACCACAAGTGGTAGTGTGCAACTCATTCAGAAGTGTACAACATGTATGACATGTACAGAGCTGCAAACTTGTCCAATTCACTGCTCAACATGGTACCAATTTGTCACAAACTAAATTGCTTGTCAACTGTTTTCTGTGATGTAACAGGAGAGCCTGCTTACAAAGAGCTTGGACACTTCCCTATTAATTCCGGTGAACCAAAATTGTCTGCAATTCATGTATATCAAAAATGTCACTTGTAGACTACAAGTGTGACGCAGTCTAGGTGGCAGTGTCGTCTCGTTCTTGCAAATTTTCCAGGCATCACCTTCTCCACCTTTAACGTGAATTCAAGATAAGAGGATTATTGTGATATATTGACAATAAAAAAAATCATAGCAGTCAAATGTAATTTTTAGGTTCATATTCTTTATGCTTGGCAAATAAATTCCACACAACGAGAGAGAGAGTGTTAACCATAACGAGTAGTTAAAGTCCCATCATAATTTTCAAAAGCATGATTTAAAAAGGCAAGCAAGTAATCTATTAAGTAAAAGATCCAGGAGGCTCAATCAAAAGCCCGTCTGCTAAAATGATAAGACTTGTGTGGAGCATGATGTGGAACAACTGTTCTCATCAGTTCTGTTCTCATCAACCGTGGTCTCACGGCAATTCTAGAGAGCATCATTTACTCTAAAATAGGCCAAAGATGTAGTAATAATCATGAGGTACCCCATTTTTTTTATCTAATTATTGTCACAATCATTGTTAGCTAACTTGAATCCTTGGCTACGTCTCACTTCTGTGGTGTTGCTTAAGATGATCTGGGGGAAACAAAACAAAATGACTCAGACTAGCTTTAATAACGCAACTAACCGCATTTCTAAAGTACACCATGAGTGCCTTCCATGAAAGACAGCAAAAGCAAACACTGTTATCCATATTTGTCAAAATGACAAAGTCTCACCTCTCTAAAATACCAATGCTTAACCACAGTATGTACTCACAACAAAGTGTTGTGGTTAAAAGCATCCAAACGTCAAACTATCACTGAAAATGAACCGTACTTTGGCCATGCAGCTGCATGTGTAAGTACCACTCTGTACCCATCAGACCATATTAAATAAGAGGGGATAACCCTTTAAAAGTGGTGAGTTATTGCAACATCTTAGCTTGCCATGACTGTGACAACTCAAGCTGATGCCAGATAATTGCCCTTGTGCTCGCCATTAAATGAACATAATTACAATGTTCTTCTGTGTTCCTTATGTGATTAATTGTTACAACGTTTCTTTGCTGGATCCCAACAAATTACTCCTCTCAAACAGCAGATTTTCACATCAGGCAATCATAAAGTATGCAAGCAGGCACTCATAAATGCAACTTAAAACCACTTGAGAGCCATGTTGGGATCATTGGAGGAGGTGGAAGAAGTTAAGGACTCACCAGTCAATTATAATTATTGAGAAAAGACTTTTGAGGACATTTCTTAGAGAGGAGTAGGTTGAAATCTCCTTAGTGACATATTCTGCAAAAGCAGAACATGTCAGTTATTTGTACACATGCATTGACAAGCACACTGTGAAATGCAGTATGTTCTTCAATCCAACAAACAAATGACGCACAAAGAAGAGCCCTTCGAACTATATAATGCTTCTTGGTGTAATCATTCACTTTGAGCTCCATGACGGCTGTCAACAAAATCGTATCCACCGAAATCAAAGTGAATAAGTTATAATCCAATTCTCAGGCATGTATTTGGGGACAATTAGCTTGGGTGTATTTCACAAACGACCTAATTGAGACGCTGTCACCCACTTAAGCAAGGCTAGTCTTAAGAGCATTTGCTTAATAAGCCGTGGCCTAATGCAATAAGGTGCCTATTCCCAATCAGCCATGACTAAGTCTAATTTATGCCAGGCCAAATGAGCAAGAGGAGAGAGTCATGGGGCTGAGTAATGACTGTGGTCATTGAAAAGTATGATTAAAAAAAACAAAAAACAAAACATGGAATGAGCTGAGACAAGGACACCTGTCCTGCCTACAAACAAAGGTACTGTACCAGTATAAGATAGATGCAAAGCAGATTCAGTAAGTCCTTTCTATTGAGAGGGATAATTTTCATGGTTTTGTGAATATATTCATCTGTTTATACACACAAACACATTTTTGTGTTCAGGCACATGTATACAGTACACACATCCCACAGCGCTTCTGCGTGATTGATTCGGCAGAGCATCAGATCGCTCACTGTGACAAATAGCTGGCTGACAGCCGAACACAAAAAGCCCACACCCTAACACCTAACCTGTGAGGGGGACGGGGGGCAAGAAAGGGGGCTGACCTAGCAGCAGGCCACCACAGCTGTCTCCATCATACCAACTATTCACTCTCTCTTTCACTGGCCCCATTCTTCCGCTGTCTGAGTCACTTTTTTTTCCCGGCTCCCTGCCCTTGTCTTCGGGTTGTCGTTCTTACTTTCCACATTTTTTCCTCTCTTTCCTACTTCTGCATCCTCGTCAGTACCTCTGTAAGGTATTCTGAACCCTCCCTCCTTCTCTCTCCCTCCTTTACGGAGAGTGATAGATTCCCCCTCAGTTCATTTATCCTGGAAGCGGAGGAGACGGCAGTGTGATGTGATCCATCTCACCAGCGATGGGGGGAGCGCGGCGTCCCTGATCACAGGTTCTATCAATCTCACTCATAGGGGCCGGATCAGTGCTGCTGTCAGATAGCAGACACACAAGGCCTGTTTGAATGGCTAGGAGTTCTTACTGTACCTTGTGCAATAGCACTCACTGGGAATATAACTGTAGCTGTGAAAAGGAGACGCACAGAGAGAATGGTACTGTTTATAGTACAAAAGAGTGAAGGGACCCGCCACCTAATTTTTTTTTTAAGTTTTTTTTTTCTTTTAAGGTGCTGGAAAAACAAACAGTGCACTGACAGAGACTTGGAGGAAACAGTTTTAGTATAGATTACATAATTTCACAAATGTTCTGTTGTTAGTCTAGTTATTTTTAGTTTTTTTGGTTAGTGCCACTGCTATATATTACAAATCTTTTTATTTGTTTCATAAATAAATAGTTAATCAGTTAGATGAGAAATGGATGAACACACAACCGCCATCCCAGGTCACATATTTACACTTAAAAGATTTCATAACCTTTAACATTCACTCTGTTATTGCCACTGTACATTTTGAGTTCAGTCAAATATAAACAATGAGGATTGATATTTGCACAGCAGCAATACAACATGTCAGACCATATTTTCCAATATACTTGCCATATGCTGTATCAAAACACATCAAACTCTCCTTGACACTCAAGTACACAAAATCACCCTCGTCCGTGACATAAACCACCTTTTACACACACTCCCCTTTACACACTCTGACACCCCTCAAAAACACTTCCCTGCTGACGTGTAACACTCTCATGCACTCATCCACAGACACTTCATAACCTGACATGTATCACCCTGACACGCACACACATGCACATATCCACACACATCAAAAGCAGTGGGCTGTAAAGCGCTGTCCCTATCCACCCCAGACAGCGTCAACCAATCAAATTAGGCCTGATCAAAACATGCCATTCAAATACTGGGCTGGGGGGAGACAAGGGGGGTCGGCATTCACGGGAGCCCAGCCGACGCTCTGACCTTGGGAGCAATTAGCATGACCAGCGAGAGAGAGAGAGAGACAGAACTGGAGACTTAGAGAGAGAGAGAGAGAGAGAGAGTGGAAGGGGGGCCTGAGCTGAATGGAGAAACAGATAATGCAAAAGCACCCCCTCCTCACTAGATCTGCAAATAGGGAACGGAGGCTTCTGAGGACTCACTCAGCATAAGGCCCTGGTCTTACCAACATCCTCTTCCTTCTCAGCATCTCCATCGAAGCTCCTCTAAGCCCCTCCCTCGCCACCTTGTAGAGTTCCCACTGAAAGCCCTGCGGTCAGGACTCCCCTGAGGAGGCCAGGGCCTCATGTCTCTGTCATCTTCAAATTTGCTCTCGTTCAGTCCTTTGTATCCCATCTTACTCTATTGGTCATCTGGCAAAATGATTGCTATGTTTTCACCTCTACATATAATAAAGTCCTTTGATCATCTGAACTACACTTCATATACATCATCTGAATTGACATTTTTATGAAGTATCCTGTAAGCACTGAATCACTATCTTACATTACTATCTACATCAAAGTTGACCAATACAACACCGTTAAGAATAAAGATCCCCTTTTCAGTATAACACATGTGTCTTCTTCTAAAGACAGTACCATTTGCCAACTGTGTTTACACAACTATGCATTCCTCCAGCGTAGGAACAGCACTCCTGACACTACCCGAATCTCTCCAGCTCCCTCCCGTCGACTTGGGAATCTAATTTCAATTGACTGCTAGACAGAGGAGGTTTGAGGTTAGAACCATACAGTAAAAGGTCTGGGCAGCGCTTTCTAAGAGGGGTGCGCAGGTTCAAATTGTTTTCTATAAGTCACCTCTACGTGGGATTTGTGTTTATCCCTGGCCATTGATTTGTTGCTGGGGTTCACCGGGTAAGTGGGGGAAGAAGGAGAAGTAAGCTGGACCAAATATCCAAGGGAGGCTCACAGTGAGCATCCATACCTCTCTTGCACCTCATAAGAGAGGTGAAGGAGTAGAAGAATGAAACAGTGCTGTGAGGATGTACGCATTGCATCTTAAGAGGTTGCAGTCAGAAAATATAATCATACATTAGTTTTTAAAATATTCTTTACCTCAGTGGAAAAGACAATTATCTGGATATCTACGACCACTTACCCCTAACCAAAAAGATAGTTAATTGCTGTAGGTCCAGTGTGAGGATTTGCTGCTTTTCTATGTTTTTCCAAAAACTAGAGCACAAAATTTTCAACTACTTACTAAAAATGTAAATTAACTCTTTTTTTGTGCAGATTCCAGTCAGTCTACATGTAAGGATTGTTCAAGGATTTGTTCACTTTAGTGGAACTTAAAACTTTAGTTAACATTTTAAAGGTCTACGCAAGAGTTTAAATGATGTTGTTCACACGTACGAACAACCCCTACTTTGGCTTTCAACACTATAACAAACCACCTCATTTTCATTCAATTCTCATTAGAATATTTTGAAAATTGCATTGCATATATTTTCACTTTAAATGTAGTTTTTGTTGTTGTTGTTGTTTTCTGCAATATTTAATTTTATCATCTGCATTTCACCTTCCATCCTTCCACACTGGTTTAAACTTCTATATTGGAATATACTTGATAAAATTTATGCACATCAGCAAACACTAGCGCTCTATTATGTTGTGCTAAACACTTTGGCGTCGATCCGACAATGTGGTATCATTTTCCTTCTTTTCTTTTTGCCTATTCTAGTTTTGTCTTCCTGCTACAATAGGATGTTTCTGATGGATGGAGGATTTCCATTTCTGTGCATTGTTCTACCAAGCTCTTGTCTCTCTGCCTCTGTTTGTTCTTATATCACAATGCTGCTTAGGAGATCACCCTATGACTCGCCTGTTTGAGTTTCACTTAGTGGCTTAATTACTACTGAGCATCTTTAATGCAAATGATGGGATACAAATGGAAAACAAATACAATCAAGACACTGTCTTATTAACCAGGTTGTCTGATCCAACTCAACGCCTCCTCTGATAAACAGTATGTTGTCTTTATGTGTGTTCTGTATACTAAAATGCACCGATGGAGAGACAGTGGAGCAAATGTAAACAAAGCTTTGCACATACACATGGTGTCACACTGATTAGTAGTGGCAAAAAGGTAAAGAGATATGGAGTCTATGATGCAATGCAATATTAAGTCAATCAGCAAAGTAAAGAGATGATTATGAAAATGAAGCTTAAGACTGCCTCCCTGGTTTACATTATTTAAAAAAACTAATTAAAATCTTTACAACAGCTCTTATGAAGACATACCTTCTACCTTCACTCTCTATACTCTATAAAAGTATAGAGAATGAAGGTAAAAGGATCAATAAAAGTGCATAATAGAAATTAAGAAATTCAGCACATAACACTGAAAGTCTGCCCAGAAAACCTCTACTCATTACAAGAAAAATTCTCACTTTCTTATTTATATTAAAATCAAAATAGATTGTTAAAATCCATTCCTTAGTGAAATCAATTTCAAAACCTAACTCCTGAGAAGTTACAGTGGATCTACAGATGTGTTTTTGTAAATGCTTGATCAGTCATGCATGTTGCAGATATCAACTTGTGTGAATTCATTTGTGTTTGTTTAGTTTGGGGAGCTAGCCTCAGCTTGACAGTCATCTTGAGGGGCAAGCCAGGTCCAAATTAGCCGCTCAGAGAGCCTGTGGCCTTGAGTGTTGCTGTCCTACCCCCCAGCTACATTATTGAGCAATGCTAATGATCCAGAGTCGACTCATTTACTCTCTCTTCAACACCATTTCGCTGGCTCTCGGAACAGTTTTAACCAGGCTAAACTTGCAGCAAGCTTTATCATTTTAGACTTCACCCCTTTTCTCCTTAAAAAAATAAATAAATAAATAAATAAATCCCAGGAAAAAAAAAAAAAAATACCCAGTGGGAGCAAGACTCCTCACTCTTGACTCTTGCTGATTCTCTCTCAAGGTTTTAGTAAGCATTGCTGCTCCTCCAGGTTTTAATAAGCAGTGGAGCAGAGGGCTTGTGTATGTGCAGTGTGTGTGCAAGTTTGAACAGTGGGCTGGTAACAAGACATGCACCCCATCAACAACCAATACCAATGCCACACCGCTGTTTACTCTAGCAAATCTTGAACGAGGCCACACTGCTCCGAAGAGAGCTTTGCTCCTGTTAATTGGTCATTAAAAGTAGTGGTTTATGGGCCTCACTAAATCTTTAAACAGGCCATGAAATAATAAGAGGGGAGGTTTGTCACCGCTGTAAGCTCCCCAGAGCAGGCAGAGAGAGGGAGAGAGAGGAAGAAGAAAGAAGAGCAGGACTTGGCTTTTGATCATTATCTCCAGAATTAGCATGACTGATAATAATTGCTCTGTTCATTTCAGACCTTGTAAATACATTGTGGATGTAGGGCTGCACGTCGGCAGATGAAAGGAGGTTGTCATTGATGTGTGAGGGCGTACAGAGAGGTGGGCTGGAGGGGAAGATTGTGGCAGTAATCATGATTAGTGAGAAAAATACAAAGTCTTGTTAGACATAGGTTCATGCAGCGGTAGCTTGATGTTCATCTCACTAAACTTACAGTACTGCACATGCTTGACACCAGAGTACTTAGATGTGCAGTAACATTGTTATATTCATCTATGCAAAAGGAAAAGGCTACTAAAAATGCTGCTGACTAGCGATGAAAATGCACATTGACCTTTCCTCTTAACATCAATTATATCAGACTGGGTCTGCTTGAGAAAAAATTACGCCAGCATTATGGAGACAACAGGTGTCAAAGTACACATGCACACACAACCTCACACACAAAAAACATACTGTGTATTGTACTTTCTTAAGCCCTGTGAGAGTAATGATTCTGTTATACTTGCATGGCTTCTCATATATTGATTTGGACCAGGAGGAGGTCCCTCCCAGAGGGCGTCCATTCCTCGGCTCCCTGTCTGGCTCTTATTGCGTCTGCGTGTGCAAAACACCAGCAGTCACTGTGTAAGCAGAGGCTGCGCAAGTGGGAGACGAAAGGGAAAGAAGAAGACGGAAAGAGAGAAAGACTCCAAACCCTCCAACATCAGACATACACAAAGATGTGTATGTATGATACCCCTCATTGTTGGGGTATCAGTTCAAGCCACCAATAGTGGTGCAGTGGACTGTGAAGGGACAGGCATGACCCAGACTGGCCATTCCAGAGTATTAGCATGTGTGTGTATGTGTGGGAGAGTGGTGTTTTATTGCTATGGACTCCTCACTTTTCAAAAGCCAGGAGACTGAGAGGGA
>JBAMYA010000008.1:14997059-15023033 GCA_037176975.1 Arrhamphus sclerolepis
TTAATCCAAAGCATTACATATAGTGAAGAGGAAGTGTTCTTGAATTCTTGCTCTAAGCCCCCAGGGAGTTGTGTTATTAAATAAGACCTACATTTTGAGCATTAGTGGAATTCAATATGTGCAATGTAATTATTCTGCTCAATAAGCCACTGGAGGAGGATATTCCATTTATTACAAGCTCTAAAGCAGGTAGATTCAGGTGATGGTTTATGTTCACACAATATGAGCCAACTTGCTTCTAGTATTGGGAAGAGAAATGTAGTCTTACATGCTTTTGCAAAATTACTATGTTTCTGTGTTTGCTCACATATGTGTGTGACTCTTTGAGTGATTACTTATTCAGTTAACTTTAGTAAGAATGAAGCCTTCAAGTTTATTCCAACTTCAGAAATGTAAAGATCTGTTGAATTTCTGCTTCTACGGTTTGCACATTGTATACCGTTGAGTGTTTTGACTGTGGGATGAATGAAACAAGCAATCTGAAGACTCAAGGAGACTTCATGGTGTTCCACAAAACTGCAATGGGCATTTTTATTTGACATTTAATAAGCTAAACAAAATCATAAGAAACCAAGCTGCTGCACTAACAGTTATATTTTAGAGATAACTGTTCAAACACACACACACACGCATAGCACAATAGATGTCAAAGGATCACAGCATGAATACACAGTTCTGTAGTCTAACTCCAGCATCAGCGACCCAAAACATAAAGACAGAGATTGCAAAGAGTGGGACTGGGAGGGAGGAGTGTTCGGGGGGTATCTGTTTCATGCTGTCCCAGTTGCTTAAAGTGATTCTCTCAATAATGTATTAGGGTTCTTGTTTATTATTTACTGTTTACACAGCTCACGTCATGCTGCTTTAGTGGAGTGACATTCTCACCCACTCCGTCTGCACAGCGCAGACAAAACAACGAGCGGCGCAGACAGACAAGCTGGCCCCGCCATCCAGAGCGGGCAGCCAACCAAACCGGCCAGCCACCCGCTCCACACCACGTTCAGTTGATGCGAAGGCACTGGACTGAGAAATAAAAGACATCTCGGTTCATAGGAGCAGTTGTACATGCATCCTGAGGTTGTCAAAAAAACAAACAAACAAAAAAAAACATGCACATGCACAGAAGACAGAGGGTTGGACTGGAAGCCATGAGGGCCCTGAGGAAATCCTCATTTTATTATTTATGCAAAAATATAAGTGGTCACTACCACAGTTGGTTGTTTTTTCCCCTTCATTATGATTTCCTTTTAAAGTGCTACTAGTGTTTAAAAAAAAACAACTGGTATCGATAAAATCCAACAATTATCTACAGATAAAATTTAAACTGCATTACAGTGTAAAACTTACTTTGTTTGCTAAATCAATACTTGGGCAATAAATTACTGAGGAAATCTGTCACTTCCACTTAATGATGAGAAGAATCATATAATCTGCTCTTAAATTAAAACTGGTTTTAAAGCCTAATGAGTCAATGGCCTATTCTCAAGTTTAAACGGTTAAACGTTCAGACGTTAAAACAAGCGACAAACTACTGTTGCCATGCAATAAAATTAAAGCTAAAAATTTCTTTAGATTCCTCTAAATGGTTCTTTAAAGTTGTTTTTTTTTAATCACATTAGTAAATTCAGCGGGAACCATTAATTGCATTATGTTATTCAGTTATTCCTTTAAAAGCACAGAAGTGAAAATACTTTCTGATCACAGCTAGCCTTTCATTTGGGCTAAACAGTCGGATCACGTGAATACGAGTGATTTTCATGTGATCTAATAACTGCATAATGATTTAAAAACGCATTACTGCAACACTAGAGAAAGTTAATATATAAAGGATTACCTGCATCTTGGACTAATTAAGTCTTTTTATGTTAGAAACGAAAAAGAAATTCTGCTCTGATGATACTTTCATAAACAAGCGGTGGACTTATCCTCTAAGCCCATTAGAAGTGTTTATTCCATAGAGGGAGGAACCACTCCAATACGAGCGTGCTAATTACAAATAAAAAAGTTATCTCTGGTCACAGAAGACAATAATTATGTCATCTGGTGCAGACATAGAAGTCAATCAGCTGCCAGGCTTATTTCTTAGGAAAAAATGAAGAGGTAGGCACTTGTGCACACACACCCACGAAAACACTCACAGTACCCAAAAAACAAAAAACAACAGCATGCACACAAACACACACGCGCGCAGCACTTTCAAAGTCATAAAACGAGGGGACTTCAAATGCAGCTATTTGTTTGGGGCCTGTTGTCGTGGGAATAGGCAGCGCGACTGTGCTGGTTCATTAGAATTCCTTTCAAGTTGTGGAGTGCGGCCTCCCTGTGTTCCTCTCCCCATATTCCCTGACCCGACACATCTCCATGGGGCTGAGGTAGGGCGGGGCGTGGGGAGAGGAGGAGGAGGTACGTAAGACTTGGAAGTAAAGCAGAGTAGATTACACTGTGAGTACACAGAAACACTTTCTGGAAAGCAAGTATATAATGGGATCAAGAAGTGCACACAATAACACAAAGTTCTTGAAAAAGTACTTGAACTGAACGTAAAGTCACTATGACACATGCGATAATGAAGAACAAAAACCACTCGATCGCTGCAAAAAGTCCCTCACACTCAATCCGACACATAAACAACAACACAAATAGACACACAACTCAGATCTCTCCTCCCAAACGGTGTCACCTCACTGCATCACCCTCTTAGGGATGCAGGGGGGAGGTTCGCTTCGGCAGGCACAGCTCAACACTCGGTCACAGGAGACGCTGCAGTGTTATGTTTTTGCCACCAGAGACGGTGGCAGGGAAATTGTTTGTGTAACGCACCTGGATCTTTCTATAAAACTAATAATTAGTCCCGTCATCTGCTGCAAGAGCAGCTTAATGTTGCTTCGAAAAGTCCCCAAA
Source organism: Arrhamphus sclerolepis (assembly GCA_037176975.1). Taxonomy (NCBI): domain Eukaryota; kingdom Metazoa; phylum Chordata; class Actinopteri; order Beloniformes; family Hemiramphidae; genus Arrhamphus; species Arrhamphus sclerolepis. The sequence goes on from JBAMYA010000008.1 coordinate 14,999,961, forward strand.
ATTTTGAAGAGTCTCTTTCTGACAATGAGTGAATAAATAAACTTGTACTGGGATTACGAGCATGTGTATTTTGATTGCCACCAGAAAAAAATACAGAAGAAACACATAAATATACATGTATATATATATACACACACACACACACAAGTATACACACACACACACACGTGTGTATACTTTATTATAGAGGAAACAAGTGTAAATAATCAGACTCAACTGAGTAAGATGGCGTGAGTAAAAACTAAATGTAATAATTGTAATACGATGAAAAAAATATTTAAGGTGGTCATCAAATGTTTCTACAGCAAAGAAGCATGTTCATTTAAGTGACAAAATTATCTCTTTTGCAATACAAATGCACACATCTAGATACTGCGTGCAAGATTTTTGGTGCTCTTTAAAGTTGAAGCCAATACCGGAGCTTTTTAAGTGTAATGACTGACATATTTTTCATAATAAATGTTTTATCAAAGTACAAAGCGCTACATTTTTAATATATACATTTTTTCTCCTAAAATATTGAGGCTGAAGAGAAAAGACAATGTGAGAAAATGAAATAAATAGACACATCAAGCATTTTTATTGTAATTTTTAAGTGCATTGAGAGGACTTATTTTTAAATCAAGTCAGGTTTATTTTTATGCCACATTTAAACAACCTCAGTTGACCAACAGGCAAAAAAATAAAAACAGAGCAAAGCAGCAGTATCGTCTAAAATCTAATATCTATTAAAACAACAAAACCATAATTTAATGAATTTAGCTTATTGTGACCATTTCCAACACTGTCCAGTTGTAATTAGAGGAAAATGTTGCAGGCCATGGCCTGTTTTGTTTTTTGTTTTTTTCCCCCGACTCACTTTCTCCCTCTCTCTCTCTCTCTCTCTCTTTTCCTCTAAGTTGGACTGAGGTCACTTTGGCAGGCTGGGCTCCCGGACGAGACCCCAGCGGGCGCCAGACTGCAGGGAGAGGGACGCAGAGCTGCTGCCCGTCACAGCCCACTGGTTGTCTGACAGGCCCCAAGGCCTGCCAGACTGACACCAGCCCCGGCCAGGCAGGAGGCAGAGAGGGGGCAAGGGAGGGAGACAGGGAAAAGGTGTATTGAGGTGGAGGTTGGCATAGGGGACAATCATATCCAATCAGTTTCTTATAGTAGGGTAGTGGGGGAAAGGAGTCTGAGAAAAAGGATAGTCACTGGAGAGCTGGTGTCCACTACTGGTGTGTGTGAAAGCATTAGACAACGGTAAGTCAGCAGTGATAGAATGATACACGACACAGTAATAATACCTTTGTAGCTGAGTAGAAGAAATCTGTGATCAAAAAAAAAAAAACATGCATTTCTTTTTTTAATGAAAGAATCAAAAGAGTGAGATGGGGAGGGACAAAAAAGAGAATAAAGGAGAGAGAAAAACTAGTTGTGTGTGTCTCAGCATGTGTCTGAGGCTCTCGTGGAGGAGGGCAACACTCACAGAGTCTCTCAGGCGTGTCCAGAGCATGAGCCAAGTACCTCAACAACGTACAAGTACACACATACAGAGAAAGACACACACATACACACATTGTGCACGTGCACACCTGCTCTCTTCACCTCCAAACCTCACACACGCATGATGCTCAGAGACAAACACACTGGAATGTAAAAACTTCCAGTTCATTACTTAGACACACACTCAACTGTTTACCCTTTAATTACAGAGTTTATGAGGACTCATAATAGATTTATACATTGTCAAAAAATATTTCTTCCTCATTCCACAGCTCCCCTTTATTCCAACATGTCTCTCGTAGATGTACACACACAAGAAACACCCTGTCTTTGTACATAATGTGAACTTTTTAAAGCACCTTGCGCTAATGTAGAGATGAAGGATTTTGCTTTCAGTGATGTTTATCCATCAACACTAAGCCAAGTTAAGAGTGCACACTGCTGCTGATGCAGAATAACTTTACTAGGAGACAAAACACCATTTAAAAGTTAATTCAACAGGTAATGTGTAAATGCACAAGTAAAACACTTGCCTTAAAGATACTAATTTTTCATGGACACTTTTGCAGGTGCACATTATAACTTACACAAACGGAAAACCTTCCACACAGAATAAACCAGTGACTGAAAACGGGTGTAGATTAACTCTACTCAAAGAAATGTTTGTGGTGTAACTTTACAATTAAATAGTAAACTCATCAGTGTTTAGAAATCTATATTTGTGTTTAAATCTGTGTGTTGGGGGGGCCTCTGGGACCCATCCTAATGAGCTATCTGTGTGCATTACTAACAAGAGCTTGGTGCAGCGCTCACGGCACTGCCATCCAGGGCTGCGGCTGACCTTGCTCAGCTGCGAGGCTGTGTCGTTTGCTATATTTATGGCATCAACACTACCTTGCTGTGTGTTTCTGTGTAAGTGTGAGTACGTACATTCACCAGTGTGTGTATTCCAAGACGGAGGGAGTGCAGGGGGGCTCACTCAGGAAGCAAATACTGTGTATATCAGCATAATGAATCAAGTGGCAGGGAGAGACATGAAAATATAGAGGGAAGAAAGAGGGAGGGTGGAATAGAGGAATGGATGGAGAAAACCATTTCCCCTCTGCTGTTTCTCCCCTCCCGGCAACCAATCCCTGTGGTGTCTATTCCCTCTTTTTGCCTTTTTCCCTTTTTGTCACCCCTGATTTCTATTTTCCCATCCCTCTTCTTTGATTGCTTTGATCATATTGCTACAGCATTAACACAAGACCATCTGGACATTGTGACCCTTCTGTCTGCGATCTGGACATACAAGATCAACCCTCCCGATGAGAATGGGAACTAGGACCATTAATGAACAGCAAATTATAAGCTGCAGGCATGCACCAGATCATGTTAATCTACTGTGCATGTATGTATGCCAGTGAGTTTGGCACCAACCAAGCCAGCTGAATCACCAATAGAATAATAATAATGTAAGTGCATGGAATGGTCTGGACCCCCTGTTCATTTCTGGGCAAAAGAGACAAGCTCCGCACACTCTCGCAAGCACACACATTTGACAGTCTCACACATACACACGCATATTCGGCCTCAATATGCAAAGCTCTCCTGTGCTGGGTTAAGGGAGAGGGGCATGCTGCTGTGAATACTCATCTGAGCCTGGCAGAGGGAACTGTGTGTATCCCTCCATGACCCCAGGGCGAGGGGCAGACGAGGGCACTCTATTTGCACAGGGCACACATACGCAAGTGAACACACACATTTGAAAACTCATTGGCATACACAGAGACCCAAACAGAGAAGTCAGACAAATACAAGCTCATACGCCAACATTCCCACACATAATAACCCATGTGTGCATACACACAGACTCCCAAATGCAGGCGATAAGCAAAGAAGCAATATGGGGAGGGTGGGAGGGGGGAGGGTGCCGTGACCAAAAGTAAAGTTTTAATTCGTTCCTCAGGGACACTGCTTACTCATCCAACTCCCCCAAGGACCGACTTCCTCTGAAATCTATTCAAATCACATCTCTCCACCGCCTTTTATTGCATTTCTCATATCCCCCCCATCACAAAGTGACAAATCACCACACACTTCACAGAACCAACATCACTTTCTCTCGTTTTAGGGGACAGATAGATTTAGGGGATTTTTACTTTTAAACTGATTAGAGAAACTCACTTCCTACTGAAATTTCCATTACTTTCCATAAGCATTACTTTACATTAGATAGTCCAGAGATACATTCAGCTGGCACAATCATCCAGCTGAAATACCTGGAGTTATTTTGAGGAGTAAGGATTATTTATCTAACAAATTTGAAACCAAAACTTTCACAACTATACAAAGACACACAGATGTCCAGAAAATGTGGTACTTAAAGTTCCTTAAATACTGTCAAAAGAAGCTCACACACTTTGAGTCTCCGTTTGGATGCACATAAAACACTAATTTTATTGCACACTCCTTCTCAAACATGTACACACACAAGTGTAGGAACACACTCTGCAACTCAAGTCCCACACTTCCTGCCAGTGTTCTCAACTCCATTCTCAATAATGCAGGTGATGGGAGCATCGAGGTCTAATTAGTTTATGCAGACGTATGAAGCTGGTGGGACAGGCAGCATTGTTAATATTTCTCTGCCAGCCCACTGCAGACACGCAAGCACACACAACAACAGTGACACTTAAACAACATTGCCTGCTGCATACCCGACCAAGCTCATAGAGGATGGTTGGGGGGGCTGAGGCTGGATGAGAAAGGGGTTGTCAGGATGAGGAGAGATAGTGTGTGAGCGTGAGAAGAAAGGGAGCGAAGCGCCACTTGATATATTCGTAATGTTCCTTAATATTTTCATTTTGATGTAATTTGTGGCCCCGGTTTTTTAAATATCCGCTCTGTAATAATGTTTAATTTCAAGGGTCAGTCTGCCAAGGAGTATATTAAAGCTGATAAAACTCATTTTCCACAGGCCCAATATCGCGCCCAGATCAGGTTAGGAGGCCAGCCTCCCTGAATATTTCATCTTTTATCATGCCGATAATGGGAAGATGACAGAGGCACATTATTACAATGAGAGAATTGCTCATTTTCTTGGCGGGGAGGGCTGCCTGGCTGCTTGGCTGCCTGCTTTCCTGACTGCCTGCATCAATGACTGGCTGGGACTGCCGAAAGCCAAGGGCTTCACAGAATGTTTGTTGCAATAAAAGCAATTCTTCCTCGGGAGAGGTGAAGTGACGAGAGTAGAGGAGGGGCAAGGAGGAGATGGAAGTAGAGGGAAAGAGAGAGCGGAAAGAAAGAAAGTCAGAGAGATAGAGAAAAGCAACTTTCTTCAACCACCTCACTTATTTGATTGCGATGAATAATAAATGTGTGGGCTTGCAGTTTGGGGGGGGTGGGATGGATTAGCAGTGGAGCTACAGCAGTGTGTGTGCATGTGTGTGTGCTCGCTGTGATATGTCAGTGCAGGGGACTAGGTAATAATCACAGATTGGAATTAACCTATTTAATTGCGCCATTATGACAGAACAAAGACGGGGCTACAGGGCGAGATGTGGGTGAAGGTTTTTTGAGGGAGCCTTCAACTGATCAACAGCTTTGGGAATGGAACCTGCTCATCACGCAAATGACTAGCTGGCCCATCTATGGCGCCACAGTGCCTTAATAAATTGATCCAATCAAGGCTGTTCTGGGGACCACCTGTGTCCCATACAGGTCAGAACCATCAGACCCACATTAGTGGACCATGATAGACGCAGGCGCCATCCCACCGCCCCAATAATGAGGATAATAAGAGCACCATAATAGCAAATTTGAGGGCTGGCTAGAAGAAAAAGAAGCCTGGCGTTATAGGTTATTTAGAAAGCCTGAGAAAAAAAAGGGGGAAACTCAGATTCATTGACAAGTAAAAGTCTAATACTCTCTAACTTTAGTTCATATATCATAGTCTGCAATTTCAATTACCAATGTGGTTATAGCACTTAATCCTTCACACATAAAGACTGTAATAAAAGAAGCATAACGAATATACCGGGAGTGATCAGAATAAAATTAATCACGAAAGACGTTGTAACGATATATTTCCATTTCCACAGGCTGTGCTATGTGAAAAATGTGTCACACACCAGGTGGGCCTATCTTGGCATTTAATATGTTAATCTGTAATCTTCCTCTTTTTTCAGCTATTACAGGCGGCACATTGGAGGGATGTTCTCTCTTTTTTTTTCCTCTGCAGTACTGGAGTTCTGTCTGTGCGCACAAGAAGGAAGAATGTTGAGAAGGATGGAAATTTTGATCAATTCAAAAAGTCTTGATCAATTATTGGAAGTTTTTTTTTTCTTAAAAACATTTTAATGCATTTGTTTTTCTTTAATTTAATATAACTGCAAAGCAAAATAAAATCATATACTGATAAAGGTTCAGTTTCAAATTAAATTTTTCTAACTTAATTCCTCTTAGTTATCCAATTACTCCAGATCTCTGCTCTTCAAGTTTATTTATCATCCAAAATATGATGTTTGCTCTGGCAAATGCATCAGTCCAGCATATATGCATAGGTGTTTTCAAATAAATTGATAATCTTGTTTTGCTTCACTGAGGATATGGGCTAAGCAATAACGCATCAAATCAGTATCACAATTAATTGAATAACTCACCTTGAGTTCAATTAATGAGAGATTTATTTAAGTAGCATTCTATTTTTTGCTGTCTTAGATCACCATCAAGGTTTTCACTGTAAATATCATCAATTATTAAAACTGGGAAATCCTTATAACAAAAGAGTACATATCTTTGATTTTAAAATAAGTGACAGGAAGCGCACACGGTTTAACTATATATGGTCATCAAATCAATACCTCAAAAAGAAGAAATAAATGAAATAATTGACATGAGCAAGATTACATTGATTATTGATTCTGAATGTCAGTTTCGATTATTTTTGGATGAATTGCCCAGCCCTACTGAGGATATATTTGAACTTCTGTGTGTTTTGGATATTGTTTCACAACAGGAAAGTACCACAGGTGTTTTCTGCTGATGTAGGCATCGTCACAGATCGTCATAAATCAGCACCATGAAAGACGGTGCTACTTTGGTTGCCGTGTCCTGATGTCTATCCAGGCAAGACGAGGCTGCTGCCAAAAACGAATTGTGCTGCAGGCACAGCAGCGCCACATTTCTTGCTTTAACAACATTGGCACTTTTACCTTGATTGGCGATTAATTTATTGATTTTGTATGAATTTAGTCAACTCAAAATTAGATTAGGTTTGTGCTTATGACTGCATGTTGTTTCTTTAATCAGCATGTCTGCTGAGCTGAGGGAGCAACGAGATATTTATGTGTGACCTGACTTCTTTTACCACTATCTTCCATTCTGTTAGTGATTAAAATACAAGGGAAGGTTTGAGAAAGATAAAATTAGCACATTATTAGATCATTATGTTGAAGTTCACAGTGTCATACTGATAATGATCCTGATCCTGAACAAAATGAGTCGTTGCCTTTTGCAAACGAGCAAAAAGAGACCGACATAGTAGGGTGGGGTCACTTTAACAGCTTGTTGATAATTACAGATAACAGACCATTTGCTCTTATGCAGAAAACATTAAAAAAAAAACCACCTATCCCTGACCACCATCTTTAGCCACCCTCCACAAAGGTGCCAGACTCTCGGGATGAATCCCTGCGGAGAGGAAGAGGAAGTGAAGAGTACCCCAAAGGGCAACATAGGTCAGCAGTGACCAGTGTGGCTGCCAACAACCCCAGGGAAGGGTAGGATGGAGTCAATGTGTCTGGACCCCCGCTCCAATCAAGAAACCAAAATCTGTCACTGTCTCAGGAGGGGTGAGGGTGAAGTGTCGGGTTGGGTCGGGGTGGGGGTTAAGGGGAGTGGGTGATGGTGGGTACCAGACTGGGGCACCTCAGGGGACTTTTGGGGAGGAAGAGCCATGCACCATGTCTCCTGCTACCAACCGTTGTTCCCTCATTTGATTGTGGATCCATGAATAATGCATGGCGGATGGGACTGAAGGAGGGGGAAGGATGGAGGGGAAGGTTTGGGGGTTGGGGGGGGGGGACCTCAACCTTAAAGGGGCCCTGCCACAGTGGGAGTCATTACCGATGAACATTCACACTGATGAGCCACAGAGAGAAAGAGGGATAAGAGAAAGACAGAGAGATGGAAAAGAGATGAGATTAATGGAGGAGAAAAACAAACAAGATATTAAAAAAAAGAAGGATGCCCATGAAATCCGTCATATCAAACATTTAAAGCATTCTGCTTATTCAGTAATCCCCCCCCCCCCTCTCTGTTTTTAACACTGTAGATGTTTTGTTTCTTCATCTATTCATTCATCTCTCCATAATTTAATGCTGGAAAATACGCGTTTTTCCTGTTTGTTTGCATTTGTTGTTGTTCTTTTATAATAGGTTATATCTGAGTGCAGGCATGTGGTAAGAGAGAGGAGTACTTGTTACAGTTGAAACTTTAAATACTCTGGTGCTGCTGATGTGGGCGCAGTAGCACGACTGGAAAACACCTACTCGATAGGAATGTTTATGAGATATAAATAATTTGTCAAAAAGCTGCAAGAACTTTAAATGTTTTCATAAAAGATATATATATAACACTAACCAGCAATGGGCATGTTATTTTTCCTCCCAATGGCATCTCATATAAACCATGTAGGGGCTCTGCAGACAGTTGTCCCGTGTATTCAGATGTATACATCTGTGGTCAGAGTTAGTGAGACATATATGGGTTTCTAATTCACAAGAAATTTAAAAGGTTAAAGGTTAAACTTTCTGATGTTCATGATATGTTAGAGGCTGTCATCATCATCATCATCATAACAGCATAGAGTGAAAACAATATGGAAGGGGTTGTGAAATATAAATGTCCACTCAGTAACAGTTTGTGGGTTTGTATCAACGTAGTTTCCTCTATGATGTCACTAATGGTGTTTGTCATCTTGAGAACAGGAGACAGGAGTGGTACAGCCTGGTCTACCATGGTCTATGATCGCACACACACATACACAGGTCAGTCTTTATAAAAATTGAAAGCAGCATGATGTCAAAAATGTAACTAAAAAAAAGAAACAAAATTTGAATATTTTTAATATTTAATATTTTTAAACATATTTAATTATTTGAGCTTACATGCATATTCCCACATACAAGACCAACAGACAGGACAGCTTGTTCATATCAGACAATGGCAAAACTATCAAAAAGAAAGGAAACCATATTTGCAAAACCATAGAAACGCAATTTTTCTCCACATTTCCAAGTTAGAGGAGCAGGAGGTGGATGTGTGAGGGAAATGAGCAGAACCATCCAGCAGTATTGCTGCTTCTAGCACTGTGTGCATGAATGTGTCTGTGCAGGTGTCTCTGTAACTAGTGTGTGTTAGAGAGCTGTTGCAGCAGCAGCTAAGGCGCTGTAGCAGCACAAGGTGTTATCACTCATTTTGATTCTGTATTACAGCATGACGGATGGGCCCCCGCGGGCCGACGAGCCTCACCACACGCTTATTACCGCAGCTCTTAAGTGGGAGTTGATTTAGCTTAAATAGGTTGTTTCATAAGGAGAAGACACCAGCGCTGTCACCACTGCTCTGCTACTCGCTATAGCAAAGTACCACTCTAATTGAATAATGTCTTTTCTACATACCTATTAGGGTGCTTAGGTACAGAGTGTGCCCCAATAATTGCTTATACAACCTGGCTAATTTGGCCTTCACCCTCTGCATGCACAGACAAGCACAAAGATGTGCATCTGCAGCCACAACTCTCCTTTCCCCCTGTGTGTAATATTTATGTCTCCAATATAATCCACGGTATGTGTGTGTTCTGTTTTATTAGTATATTACAGTATTCAATGCTTGCAGATCTTTACTGTTGTTCCAGTGAATTAGAAAAAAACAAAACAAATATCCCCATATCCAAGTCCTACATTCAAGATTTGAGACTGCATATCTAATTTAGTATTCTTTTAACCTGAAACAAATGGAATCACCAGATTCTGAATGCTATAAAAGTGCAAATAGACCTACACCATAAAGGATTAGTGTTTCATTAGCATATCACAGGGAGATATTTGAGCATGCATGTTCCAATAATGCAAGCAGCACGGTGTTTAAGCATGGAGGTGTTTACAATGGGAGGAGACTTGGATAAAGCCATTCAGTTCATGGAACGTTGATCCATTCCCCTGTCTCTGCTGGCTTTCATAGATTATTGCCGATGCAACAGTGCGATGGCAAGTGAATTGTTTGCCACTGTGGAGTGGAACCTGTGCCAGCCCTCTGTAAGTGAACAAGTCACCATGGAATCTTGCCAGGAACAGCATACTCCCAGGGAAAGCTAAAGTTGGCTGTCAATCATAAACCCTCAAATTGAAATGCACCCTATTCTCAGTAGGGTCCCACTTTAATCTGTCAGATATATGGATAATAAAAACACATGTAACACACACACACACTGGCACATATACAACTCACACACAATGGGAGAAACAGCTCAATAGGTTCTTCTCTTGATTAATTCTGAGTGTCTACAATTGATTGTGATTTGTGGTCTCATGAACATCAGTTTGTATTGGGTTTGAAACAGAGCTGGGTATTGTTTCAAATTTGTCAATACTGATGCCAAAACCTAGCCTAACAGATCAGACCCATATGTAGACAGATGTAAGGCATAGGGTTTCTCCATCCAGGCGGCGGCACCTTTATGTTTTATACATTGTGATATTGTTTTAATTATAATTTTTGGTGACTTATAAAGCACTTTGGTCAACTTGTTTTTAAAAGTGCTATATAAATAAATCTGAACTTGACCTTGAAATGATTGCCTGCAAAAGCCCCAAGTATAACACATTACCACTGGTGCTGCCACCTAGCATTTAAAAATAGCTGCATCTTTGCAGTACTTAGTAGGCTCTATTGTTCTAACAGAAAGCCACAATTGGCTTTGCGTTGGTCTAGAAGTGTCAAGAGGATGAAGCTCAAATACAGCATGTGCAAACAAAGCATCAGATAAGTGCAGTGACCATTTCTGATGTCGTTACCAAAATGACATTTGAGCAGCTCCACTGCTCCTCCATCAGTTCTTGGCTAAAGGAGCTGGGAGCTATGATAGATAATTTCAGGACCCTTCCAAGTGAAAGTCTGCAGAGACCAGCAACTTGCCTGACCATGGTAAGCTTGCCGAACTGCCAACTGTCCAACCCAAAGAGTAGCAGGCTGAGTGATGGTGGTGATCCCAGCAGAGCTCTGCTAGATTTTGTTCAGCTCTGGCAGCTCTCATTTCTGATGTCGTTTGAGTAACGACACTTGAAATGAGGTTGTTTGGACTTTTGAATAATGGTGCCATGTAGTACAAGGAAAAAAAAGATTTCAATAGCACTTTTCAAAAAACACAAGTGACATCATGGAGGGTTGTCCATTTCTTCTCATATAGTATATGTGTTTCACCATCTGATTCCATACGCTGCAGTCTCCTATAGCCTAACAGTATATTGTGCAAAGATAAATAGCTAGTACAACTAATTATCTGGCCCTTTATAGTAATGAAGAAATATGCTTAGCAGACCAGGTATGACAAAAAAGGAAGGCTAGTATGGTATAGTATGTGGCATAATATGGATTTTTTTTGACAGTCCATGGGCCCACTGCTGACCTAGCCTGGCTAATTTGTCCTGATATATCTGATGGTTTGTACACAAGTGCAGCTCAATTTCTTTTAGAGATCAACACAAGCCAACAACAGACTCTTGGCACCATTAAGGTGGAGTCGTATAGTTTTTCTGATAAAAAGCTGGGTGCTTAAGTGTACCAAAGACAAAGTGCTATCTGCTAGTTCTCTGTTGATCTGGTGTGACTGGGTTAAAACTGTTCACTCAGATAGCAGCAAAGCATCTTCAATATCTGGGTGTCTTAAACAATTTGTACATCTATATTCTCTCCTTTACATTGTCATTAAAGTCACATAGGGTTAACTACGTAGCTAAAGTTTGTCTTAAATTCCACATTAACTGATGTTACCATTTTGGACATCAGCTAAATCATCTGTTTGGTAACATTTGTTTCCAACTGAGCTGCCCTGCTTAACTTAAAAAAAAAAAAAGTCAGCAAGGGGACTTAGGCATGAAAAGCCATTGTGTGCAATACAGTGGTGGACATCGGGGAAATTAATGATTACATATTCAGATTCATGATATGAGCCTTACTATATTTACATACAATATACTCCCACAAATTCACACAGTAACCCCCTGCTCAGCACCAACAGCCGGCAAATACATCACAAACAGAAACATTCATATCGAGTAAATTTGTGAACAAACATGCCTACACATACACACAACCCCGTGGGTTCCATGGTGTGCCACCCGGCTCTCTTTCCCGTGCATGGTTGTGGTGCCCTCTGGTTGGCGGTGATTGATGATAGCCATGGCGAGGCACATCATTTGGGTGGCCACATCTACACAGGATGTAAATCAAATCAGCTTGGCTAATGATTCTCAGGCGCTCATCTGGCAGCCGTGGCCAGAACCTTATCGTATCATGCGCAGAGGGACAAAAGAAACATCAATAAGTCCCAGAACGATTTTATTTGACTTTTCCAGGGATTGATGTTCAATTCTTCAATGATTTCTGGTTCACTGGGAGGCATCTCTGTCTAAGAAAAAAAAAAAAAAAGTCATGGCATCATCATCTATGCAGCATCACAATCGGTGTGTGGCATGTGTGAATGTATGTGATGCTCCAAATAAGGTGATGTTTTATAGGAAAGTACGAAGAAGGAAAATGTCTGCTTTATTGGCATATGTGGTACCGGCTCTGCCAGGGTGATAATCTTAAACATGACAAAGAAAAAGGAAGGAAGGAAGAAAAATCAAGACCTCTCCTGGTGTCTTATAATCTGTCCAAGGATCAAGTCCTGTTACTGGCCGTGATAAGATGGATAACACTGACACTCAGTGGACCTCAGCCCTCAGGCCTTGGGGGGGGTGACCCATTACAACTTTTCATTAAAACGTCTGTCTGATGCACCGCCTTGATTTGCCTTTAATTTATGATGCTATTACAAGCTCAGTAGTGCCAGGATGTGTTTGCCCTGATCAGCATGCCAGACGCCTTGGCAGTGCAGAGAGAGCATAAATTGCTGGCATGAGCTGCAAAATTAGTAGCAAAGGCTACACTCAGCACTCTGGCTTTTGTTTTGCTTTAAAATAAAACTTATAAAAGGTATGTAAATATGGTATAGTGCCATCACTAGATCCCACCATTATCAAGACTTCAAGTTTTAAACATGGCCTGAAACCTTATTTTAAATCTAGAAACCATAACCAAATCAAAATAAAATTGTGTACTTTGTATATCAGACAACAGTTTTAGATTTTTTTTCACTTCATCTTGGTCTTTACAACCCTCTAGTCATCTAGTAATTTGTTCTTCGATTTTTCAAATCATTTTTTTTCCTCTCTACCCCCAAATTGCCACATTAATGTGGTGGAGGGGCTTGCATGCCTGAATGATCACAGGAGCGATGTCATCTATGACAATTGCCCCTGGTAGGGTTTCCCATGGCAAATTCATCCCAGGGGGACGGGTTGGACTAAGCGCAATTTGAGTAATTCGTATGAAGACTACAAAATCAAGAGCTCAATGTCCCTGGTCCAGATCACGATCAGTGAGGCCCCACTTTGGAGTGAGGCCTGGAAGAGGGGCTCGTCAGGCCTCATGTTATGTAGCTTGGGAATTCCTTAGTGACTTTCTGGAGGATCTGGAAGTGATGGCTGGAGAGGGAGGTCTTGGCCTCTCTGCTTAGACTGCTGCTCCCACAACTAGAACCTTGATAAGCGGAAGATAATTTAAATAATGTTTGACTGTCTGTTTCTGAAGATCTTATCTTTTTTTTGGCCAAAGCAACTGTAGCACCAGATATAAATTCATACAAAAAAATATCAAATATAATCTAAAATCTAAACTGCCTTTGGAGTTTAATAGTTGTACTTTCTACTGGGAGTCCTAATTTGCTGTGAGTTGCAGGGTTGTTTCTTATATTTGGCCTCGTGATGGACAGGAAGGTACAGGAGGAAAGGAAAAAGGGAAGAAGGGAAACAGGAAGAAAGGAATACTCCCTCTGCAAAATACAATTCCTTACAAAGGTCATGCAGGTTTTTGTTAATAGAGTAACAAATATTTTAAATGTTGAATAGATGTATCGATTCAGGAAAGATAAATTGTTTGCATCATTTCACATTTTTAATCTAATCTAAGACTTCCAAAGCTTTTTACGATATGTTTCTCTGTCATCTATTCACACAATCATTCATATCACAGCTCTTCTTGTACTGTACATCTGAACTCTATATAGAACTTCCCGCACTTTTTCTATAATGAAACACTTACAGTGTGTAGGCAAGACTTCAACTATGGAAAAGCAAGAGACTGAACTGATAACATCGGAGAGCAAACCCTTGATGCACTGAGGACTGAGTTAACAATCCTTCCAAAAAAAACTCAAAATGTTTGTGTATTTACAATTATTTGACCTCCAAGAGATGCCATGTAAACTCCAAAATGTGCAAAAGCTGCATAAAGAACAAATGTTTAAGAGCGACCTAGCAGAGGAGAGGGACTCTCTTCAGCTGCATGTCTATAAAATTCAAGGGGGGGAGTCTCATCAAAGCCAGTGCATCCATGCATGAAAGTCAATCCACTGCTTGTGTGTGTTTTATTTATTCATTAGTGACAACTGGCTTGAAAAGGAAGAAAAAAAAAAAGACAAGAAAGTTCCATTCAAATAAGCATGGCATCCCTGGAGCAGGCTTGTAGGAGACAGAGAAAGAAAAGAGATAAAGTGTGTGTGTGTGTGTGTGTGTGTAAACCACGGTGCTCGAGGAAAGAGAGATGAAGGAAGAGTGGGATGACTTCTTTTAATTTGGGGAACCCCTCGAGGGAAATTGAGCCCGTGAACACGCAATTACGACAGTTATCAGTGAACCGCGCACGTGAAGGAGCAGGGCGTAGGGCATGAAAAGAAAATATCTGAATGGAGAGGAAGGAAATGATCTGCTGTACCATCATCTACAGTCTTTCAAATGCATGTTGAGGTAAACATGACATGCATTAGCATGTCATGTATGTACCGGACATGCGTTTACTCACAGCTATATGTGCTTCATTTCAGACATGATAAATGTAACTAATACCCAGGTAATCTGTTACAATTAGCTGACAGTTGCGAAACTGGGGGAGGAGCAAGAACATAATCATTGGCCAATTATCATCTTATTATGTATGTTAAGTGGCCTCATATTAGGGTCAGTGCCCCTCATTTGAAGGGGAAAACAATTGTTAACCTCTGTAATAGCAATACATAAAGCATTTAACACACCCCAGGGGCTCTCTCAAACCTTATACACACATACTGTGCCAGTTCCTTGGCCAGAAGTTCAAATTACTTTTCAAAAATACAACTGCACCTCTGTTGTGGTAGTTATAGAGACAGTTGTGTCTAGTTTCCCAGCATTAAATACCAAAATACTGTATTAATCAAGTGATATTTACTCTCCAGTCTCTTACAGCTTCCCCGTTGTGAGTTTGATTTTTGTTTTTTTATTTCATTACAAACCCTTGGAGTACCTTGGAGTCAAAATTTGAAAAAGGGAAATATCTAACAATTTAAGGACCTTTTATTATCACTATGTGTAGAAATGAATCAACAGATTAATAACAAAGGTATTTTTTTAACATATATGCAGCAGATTAGGTGCAATTACACAAAAATCCTGTAAAAAATGTACAATATATAAATAAAATTCTCATTCATTTCACTTATTGCATACTGATTTCCAGTATATGACCTAAGAAATCCAGGGCGTGTCGTTCCATTGATTCAGATTCTCTCCTCAAACATACACCCCAAATTGGACTGAAGTTTAGTTTGGAGCAGCTCATTTGTCCCTCCTTCCGTCCCTTAGAGGTAGACTCTGGTGTTATCCCCATCTTTGTGAGAGGAGTTTTATTCAGCGGTTTGAAACGTAGCATATGTGACCAGACCAGCAGCCCAGCTGCCACAAGAAAGAACTAGTGAACTGAGATTAGACACACAGCAGCTGCAGCTTCCAGGAGAGAACATCACTACATTCTCAGGCAGCGATATAGTTCTATTAAGTTGTTTTACTAAGATTGAAAATATTTAATACAGAAGCTTTAAATATCAAACGTAACTACTTAAAATATGTATGTTTTATTTAGTTTGTGCATGTCAGCTGGTAAGAGAAGAAAGATGTGTTGGTGGTGGTTGGGGTGGTTATTTATTGTGACATGGAATCTGATATGCATAGTAAATACCAGAGAAGAAGTGTTCTTTTTAAATGAGAAATTAAATAGAATGACATTCTGATTAACTGAATTGCTTTTGAGATAATCACCTTTCACTCATGGAGAGTGGAATAAACCAACCATGTCAGGGATTTGGTAGCATCTCTGA
The DNA here is from genome assembly GCA_037176975.1 of Arrhamphus sclerolepis. Taxonomy (NCBI): domain Eukaryota; kingdom Metazoa; phylum Chordata; class Actinopteri; order Beloniformes; family Hemiramphidae; genus Arrhamphus; species Arrhamphus sclerolepis. The sequence goes on from JBAMYA010000008.1 coordinate 15,015,940, forward strand.
AAGTTGACTCCCTTTCAAAATATTGAATGTGAAGAAAATGGAAAATCCTCTGAGGGTGTATGCAACCCTGTACTTCCCCACAGTTCACAGTAAGAGACAAGAAATGTAAGAGAGTATTTTCCAATAACTTTTTCTTTTGAGTCAGGTAAAACCAAATCCATTTAGCCCGTAGATAACAGTCAATCTTATATGAATGACTCTCCTAAGTCAACCTGGGGTATATGATTTTAGGAAATCGCTATTTGCAAACAACTTTCAATTTCTTTCTGGCTTAAATCAAGTTTTTCAGGAAAATCTCTTTGTGGTATATTGCATCTGGCTGAGTGGACTTTATTGTGCTGGCTCTCAGGTGGGCTTTTATATGGAAAGGCTGGACCCTGGGGTCCTGTGTCGCCTCTAGCTTATATTGAGACAGACACCAGAGTGACGATCTTTCCCAATAGCCTGACTCCCTCATTCAGCGAATCCTCTAAGTGAGTTACCTGTCTAGGAGGGTGGCTTAGATAGAATGAAACACTCACTTGTCACTTTTATTAACCCTCTCCTACACTCCCACCCTCCCTCCACACACATAGACACAAAAATCACACACAGCCCACATCTCCCACCAAACGCCACAATTTCATACTATGGGTAGAGCCGTCTCTTCAAACTCAACAAAATCCCCATTTTTCTTTTTTTTGCTCCCCTACATTAACCCGCAATTCTCTCCATCGCACCCCCTGAAGCAAAAATCATCTCCATTTTGCATAATGCTCCATTTAAACTGATAGCAGTGGCATGGGCAGGGTGAGAGGGAAAAAAATGGGAATGTCATGAAGCTTTGTCCTCTGTCTGTCTGTCTCTCTCTCTCTCTCTTGTTCAAACACACACACACGCACACACACACACACACACACACACACGCATACACAGAGCTAGCCATGACCCTGTTGGCAGTTATCATCCACAAGGTCGTGGTTGGTTCCTCGTCCCATGAGCAGGACACAACCTCTTCCTAATGCAGTCCCCCACAAGGCCTGCGCCTGTGACCCCGTACAGTTACTGCGGCCCCCCTCCTCCTCAGCACACACAGAAATACACACCATACATGGTATACACAGCCAATTCATCTAGACAGCTTTACTCCTTTCAGTCTTGTGCTAGTCTATTAGGTTGTCAGTGTGGTACTGATTCATTTTCCAAGACATTATGCATGTGTTACAAGGTAGTGTTTCATTTTTATTTGATACTTACGGGTTATTCAACATAGAATGGCCACAAAAAGGAAAATGCATTTAACAATGTAAACTGCTGAGAAAATCAGCTCTGTTCCTGCACAATGGTGGCATTTAATTAAAAATGATCAACAATGTATTTATCAAACTATTCTTGTAGATCAATTAAAGTTAAAAAAAAAAAATGTATTCCTGATTCCTGTATTTCATTACAATGTAAACTCAGTTTCAAACTGCTGTTTCAAAATAATTCTCTCCAAGATATTATGATGAAACCTTTTACATTTTCTAGGAAGCTGAACATTTAACAATTAATTGGCTCTTTTGAAAAGAAAAAGAACGTTAATTGCAATAGACCCGACACTGAACGTTTTACAGGACACTAATCAGTCTCATGTCCTTATTTCTTTTGATAATCATCAAACTTGTGCTTCCAAGAATCAATATCAGAATGACAAAGCCGTGTCATTTCACCAAGAAAAAGTAAAGCTTAATTTGTTGTAATTCTCAAGTCTCTGACAGTCCTGAAGGTCTTACTTAAGGTCCACTGTCTTACCCCAAAACCAGAGTCCAACAAGTTCAGCCATTAGCAGTGTCATGATACCAACATTTCCTTTAGCGTTGACTAAATATTTTGATTTTAATACCTATTATGAAACAACACAGAATATAAAATGAAATATAATATAAAATATCACACATGCTTAAATGATAGAAAACACAAATCTTACAAAAATATTGAAGTGTATGGAATGTTTAAAAATCTCTAATATTCAGAGCACAGATTTCATAATACAGTTATTATTTACATTATTATTTTTGAATAAAAGTAAAATAAACACAAAAAGTTTGCTTTTGGTCAAATAATGTGATTCCTGCTGTTGACTTGCCAGTTTTAGTTTATTCTGATGATGCTTTGACTTAAAGCTGCTTTCATTATCAGGACACTTATATAATTAATCAGCTCATACTAATTTAGAATATTTTCCTCTGAAAGCTGGTCAGAAAGCATCTGCCACACATATAACTCGCTGAAAGGGAACAAATCTCCATTAAGAAACAGACAAAGAAAATATATCGTAAACTCGCACTGTCAACATCTCCGTTTCTCCTATAACATATTTTTAAATATTGGGAGTGGGCGTAAACACGGCACAACTTCATAAATTTGAAAGCCAGATGACTGGAATGTCAATGGATACCAATTTATATTTTCCATATGGGTTGTTAAATGGTAAATGGAAGTCAGTTTGTGCCCTTCTATCCCGCCTTGCTTCCCCCCTGGGGACAAAGACGGTCAAGAGTCAAAGAATTTCCTATTCTTCAGCGCAGCAAACCAAGGGCACCTAAACACAAACCAAACAGCTTCCATAATGCTCCAGTGTTGGCAAACTTAAACTGTCTCCCTCAGAGATCTGCGAGTATTCTAAATGGTAATTATGACACACACACACACAGCACATGGACTGTACAAATGAAATGCAAAAGACAAAGAGGAGAAAAGAGGGAGTTCTGGGAAAGAAAGAAAGAAAATAAAATGAGGTGTACTGAAGACAAAAAAGTAGTATGCAGGGGAAAGAAATGTATAGATACAAAGTGCTAGGTATGCAAATGTGAAGTCAGAGAGTTCATATGGAGAGATGAGGCACGATGTGCATGGCTGACCTGGGGGCCACAGGGCTGCGTCCAGGGGCCGGTGAGGGACGGTGGCCAGATCTCTGTGGTTATCATTATGTTGAGAAGGAGGTCTTTTCCACCTTTCCTTCAATTCCTCCCCCTCTTCAAGTTCAGGCTCCATTTTTCTCCCAGGGCAAAGGTGAGGCGGCCTGGGGAGCAAAGCAAAATGAAGGGTAACATGGGGCAAGCTCAGGGTCGGCGGTTGTAGTTAGTGATGCAGCTTGACCTGCTCACCCAAGACTTGAAGTTTTATTCCTCGAGTACCACCCCCCCCCCCTCCACAAGCACTTTTTTTTCCCCCAGTCATGCAGCATCTTGTTCTCTCTTATCACTTCAGGACCAAGCTGAATTTTAATATGTGAAGTGACTTTCTGAAGGGACTTTTGGTGAGAGGTTTGTTAAAAGCATGTCATATTTTCCAAGCAATTCTTTGTTAAAAGAATGACGTTTAACATATGAATAAATGAGAGTTTTACAGTTGGGTTGTAAATAATTATTAATATCTGCATCCGTACAAGTCTGTAATAAACAATAAACATTTAATTTCTATAGATGTTCCACACAAAAACAGATTAAATTTATTTAATTTTATTATATCTATTTTCTTAGCTTGTCCAATCTTGTCCACATCTTAAAAGAATGAGCAGAAAAGAGTGAAAAAAAGAGTTCAAGTGGGAGAAATGATGGAAGGAGGACTCATAAACATTACATCTATGAGATCAAACAGACATGCCCATTTAAAACAAAAGCCACTTTCCATGAATTAGAAATGATTCCAGTTTACAAAAGCTTCAATCTACAAAAGGTGTTCTTTCCAGTGTCCCAAAGCTGTTGGTACAAAGAGGAGCCCCCAGCTCTTTCATTGTCAACCTTTCTTTTCTGCCTACAACACTACCCTCTTTATCAGTGCAATTACAGCACAAACAAACTCATCATTGGCCCAACTGTCTTCTCCTATCACCTTTATTTCCACAAGCAACCAAATTAGACCTAAAGAGAGAAAAGCCAATAAGGACAAGAGGGTAGAGAAGCAGAGAGAGAAAAGACCAGCTTTTGTCTCCATTTGTGTGGGTCTGAAGCCACAATCATATGTGTTTGTGTGTATTTTTCCACTGTTTTTTTTGTCCATTTCTTTTTGTTGTTGTTGTTGTTGTCCTCACTCTTTTTTCCTCAGAAAGAAAGCCTTCAAAGGAGCGATTGTGCAAAGCGGCTGAAGTGGTCTGTTGGTAAGCGGACGGCAGGGCAACACAACAAACATGGCTGGCTCTAATCAGGGCCCTGGCTAATGTAAACAATGTCATTTTTTACCCTTAATGAGCCAATTTTCTGCAGATACGAGAGGGCTAACAATTGGGGCAGTGCCTTTGATGTGATTCATCTGAAGGTTTGTTTGTGATCGCTTGGCACTTTTTGTTGGAAGCCCTGCGCCCAGCCGCTTTCATCTACCCCTGAAAAGGGAGAGCCACGACTCACTTGGGTACAGAGGGGGGTTGGGGGGGGATAAAAATAATAATTTTCTTTTCTGTAGCCGTTATTTACAGACAAACACCCTCCCGTTTTACTATAAACTAGTGGTAATCAGCTGACCGGACCCCGTCCTTCTTGTCCATCTCCCCTTTTAGTTTCTCACACACAAGACACACACACATTTTTCTACGTACATACAACAAGAGGAAAGTGACATAGCCTATGAAGGATTTAAAGAAAAAAAAAAAAAGAGAGAGAGAGAGAGAGAGAGAGCGAGCATGGTTCGTGCCGGGTGTCTACAGTGATCAAATAGACAACTCATTAAAAGGCGCCCCAGTGTGCAAGTAGTGGACACTGACAGGGCCTTCATTAACATGGTGCTGACAAAAGGTGAAGCAGACCAAAGAGGCCGCCAGCAGGCCAGGTGTGTGTGCCGCGGCACCTTTCAAGAAAGCGCCATGGCCAGAGGCAGGCAGGCTGGCATGCTCACTATCACATAGCATACTGACCAAGAACAAGCTGGCTCTGGTAAGAGAGAGAAAACTAGAGAGAAATACAGAGTTTGCAGAATCCATTAGAGTCTCCGAGCTTTCTACTTGCTGGTGCTGGACATTCAAGCTGGACATGTCAAGTTATTCCTCTACAGTTGCAGAACTGTGCTATTTTCTATATCGTAAGCTTTTCTTTCAATAAAGTCTATTTATTTATTTATTTTCTGATATGAGGACTTAAAAGGTTACGAGAACACATGACAGATATAAAACTGGAAAGAAGAGTGAGAAAGCGATATTGATGTAATGAAGGTAGTCAAAGGTAGTGACCACAGGCGATATATTGTCCAATGTCCAGGCCAATTGCAATCAATCACTGAAGCTGAAGTGAAGTCAACTCCAGGCTAGTCAGTCAGCCGGTCCCCCGTTACAGCTACCGATATACATAGAGACACACACCTCTGCCTGCCTCTCTGGCGATGAGTCAGGGCCCCCTGTGGGGCCAACAAACACACACTTACACACACACACCGCACCTGCTGAGCCCTGCAGTTACCAGCTGTCAACTCTACGTGTTCTGTGCTGTCTGTTCGGTGCGTGTGTGTGTGAGCGCGCGCACGTGTGTGTGTGTCTGTCAGAGAGTGCATGTGTACTAAAAATAAAAAGTTGCAGCAAAATTACAAACCTCAGATGCACAGAAACAAAATTAAGACCTTCAAAAACTTGCATTCAATAAATGTTTACTTTACTTCTTGAGGAAGATTAGGTCCTTCAGCGTTTGCGGCAAAATGTTTCACATCTTTTAAGTCCCTGCCTGCTTAGAATCCATGCATTCCTCACTAATACAAAGATATCAGTGCAAGAATTGGTAGCAGGTTGGCTTTTCAACAAGTTGCATTTGTAATTCGTAAAAGAAGAAGTAGTTTGAAGTAATAAAAAATGGATCAGTAGTTCTGTGAGGAAGTATACTCAGGACCTGGCATCACATTCAACTCAGTAATTAGAGGAGATGCCAGCTCAAAGACCATTTAAAAGACCTGTGAGAGCCAGGTCTTTAACTTTTATAACATTTCTATCAATGCAGTGAGCAAATTTCATGGTATCTAAAACTGTAATAGTCTTTTAACTAAAAGAAAAACGAACAACAGGATCCCTACAGTTTTGCAAATAAGTCATAAAGTACAGCAAACTCTTCAAAATAGTTAAACTGTTCTGATTCACCCACAATTGCTTAGAATAAGTGTTTTAAGCAAAGGAGCAATAAAATGTGGTGAACTCCCTTCAGAGCAAAGAATTAATAAAATGCGATCAAACATCATTCCTGTTTTGGCCCCTAATAATTGTTAAAGGTTTTTACTTAATATGCATCACTCTCAAAGATTTGAGTGGATTATTCTTTTTCCAATAGCAAGTAAGAAGCTTCTTCTTTCAGCTTTTGCCTTTTAGGGGTTGCCACAGCAGCTCATGTTATGCATATTGATTTGGTATAGGTTTTTCTTCTCTACAGTGAAGCTTAATTCACTTTCTCTCACAGTCTACACTGTTAACTAGCAAACACAGTTTCACACCCCCAGGAACTCCTTATATTATTCCTTATTTTAGACAAAATAGTTCTATTATGGCTGAGGATACATACATATCTCTCTCTTTCTATATATACATACATACATACATACACATATATATATATATATATATATATATTCACACATGTGTGCGTGCGTGCATGTGTGCACACACGTACTTTCTTTCCTAATACCACACCCAATTTTTCATTTTTAATCAATTTTTTTTTAAACTGAAGTATTTTTTCACAAAAGTTGCTGTTTGTTCACTTTTTAACAATTAGGTTTTCAATTAAAGACCAAAGACAACTTTAGATATTGTAATAAATTGAGTGCAGTCCTAACTTTAGGTCTTATTTATTCATTTTCACAAATAAGCAGACATAAATCAGCAGTAAGCATAGTAATAAGCAGCATCATTTCGGGTGTCAGTTGTGTTCAACATGTGGAAGAACTCAGGCTTTTGAACTGTAAATGGTGTGAATCACCACTGCACCTGTATCATCTCTTCACCAGGTCTTATTGTCACAGGAGATCCTGCAGAAAAGAAATGCTGTGAGTGTTGCCTGTGTTTGTTCAGGGTGTCTTGTGTAGTTCACAGTCCAAGACGTACACCCCTAGCACTCATTTAAGGTTCTGCGAAAAATAAGTCATGCAGCAACCTGCATCGTCATGGG
>JBAMYA010000008.1:15041850-15053738 GCA_037176975.1 Arrhamphus sclerolepis
CATTGTTGGGAGTAACTCAGCAGTCCTGCAGCCCCATCTTGTGTTTGTTTGCAGTTCTACATTCTGCTGCGTTTAAGAACAAAGCAGATCACACATTTCTACTTCTTGCATGTTTCTCCGTAGAGATGTTACATAATTTGGCTCATTCATATAATTTCATACCCTTAACTATAACAAATGGCCAAAACAAAGTAACTTTTTAAATTTATTTCACACAGTATTGCATCACAACACATGAAATCAATCATCCGTCACAGTTCTTATGTAAAAATCGGTGAAGAGGTGAATTTCAGGTGATGATAAGGACCAAGTGATGAAATCTTGGCCTGTTTCAAAGAGATCCCTGAATAACTTTGTTGAATAAAAAATAAAAAATAAAATAAAGATTAAAAAAAAAGTGGGCTTTCCTTTGGCAAGCTATATAGACAACATGGTATTTCTGGTTCCTAAAAGTTCTTGGGCCCAAGCTGTACTAAGAAGCAATTCAGAATATGCAGAATGTGTTATGTTGCTGTTATCTGGAATAAGTATAACTCTAAGCATCGTAATCAGATCAGGTTTTTGTGAGCGCGGGCAGTTTTGGCCCCTTTTAACATGAACATGAAGCCTGGTTATGAAGTTGCTTCACACAGGAAGAGCAAAACATGATCCTAAGAAACACGAGAATTTGAAAATACGAATAACACAAACTGAAAGCTACATGGTGGGAGTTGGGGGGGGAACTTGCAGACTATATACATACATGTATAATTAAAAAATAACCCCTTCAATATCATTGCTCCATAATCCCAAATAGATCAGACGCTTATTGTGTATTTTATAAATCATTCTTTTACTCCTGGTTGTTTGAAATGTCCTTTACATCAAAGCAAAAACAACCCAAATGCTTAAATGCACTTTTAAAGCCATTCAGGTTACTAAATTTCAAGCGACTATGTGTCCTGAAAAGCACGATATAAATCCAATGTATTATCATCAATAACAATAATAATAATAATACATTTTAACCGTGTTTCTTAGTTGTCCAATGACTTGAGTTATTTTTTTATAATTTTTTTTTAGCTGAATGTCTTACAAAATGAATGAATATTCAGGCATTTTGGTGACTAAGATACCCAATTTATGCATCACACGGCAAGGAAATCAGAGTTCAGTGATTTCAATAAAGATAAGTATTCCCATCTGCTGATGCAATCTGAAAGCCAAAAGGGTTTATTTGATCTAGCAAGCACACACCAAAATCTTTTTTCCCCCTCCCCCCCCCCAGTTGGTCAGGAAGCTGTGGCTTTACTTCTGATCATCTCTTATCTCGACCCTGACCAGCTCTGGTCAGGAACCAGATAAGGTTTCCAGCACATGTTACCATGGTGAACCGACCCAACCATTCTTTATAACACTGAAAACCCAGAGTTCAACCAAGTTACCTCACTGAGCCACTAATCATGCTTCATGATCCAGGTCCCTGGTGTTTATATGTAGCTAGAACTTAAGCGTGACCAAACAGATAAGTCAAAGGCATGAACATCATGTGTCATTATGTCAATAATGACATCAAACTTTTTTCTAAAATATTTTTCTTTTTGATTAAATTCCTTTCCATTTTCACCTTTGATCACGGTGCACAGTTTTATGTCTGAGAGTAATACATATGAGCAACACACAGGTGTGTGCATGCCTGGAATGGGTAACTTCCTTTCTCGTGAACCCTCGTCAGAACCAGACAGAGCATAAAACATAAGATTCATTTTGGGAAGGGTTGAACCTGTAGGTTGAAATCCATGCAAGTACTAACCCATTTGTATGGTAATCCCAGAATCTTTATTCAGTTTTAAACATAGCATTTTTAAAATATTTCTAAATGTTTTAAATCATTTTATCATTGCTTGTACAAAGACCAAGTTCAAATTTCCAGCGAATAAGAAGTTTGATTTCTTTTCTTTTTTGTTTTTTCTCTCAATGGAGCACACAGAAAAGTTACTTTTACTGATTGAAAAGAGTTTAATTAGGCTAAGCTGCTGTTATCAACATGAAGAACATACACTTTCTTTGTAAAGGTCATTCACTGTAGACAAGGAGCCCAGTCAGGGATCTAATCAAAACCTTTCATTCAATCACTCACTCTCATACTCAAACACACACATACACACACACTCGCACAACAAAATTAGCTGGACAGCACAATCCCTTTTCAGCCTGCTCACAAACCCTCGTTTTCCCTTCACAAGTAGAACCAAAAAGCAGGTTTTGGGCAGCATTCAGGTAAGGTGAGGTGAGTGGTGGTGAGAGAAAGCCTGCACTGCAGTCAAGCTTCATCTTCTTAAGGCCATCTGAAAATGTGTGGGTCAGGACGAGCAGTTTGCATCCACCATCTTTTTCAGCACAGAAGTGGTCTGGTACATCTCTAGACGGGATCCTGATACAACAGTTTGTCCAGCAGAGGTCAGAAGGCGTTTTTTTTTTTTTTTCCTACTCACAATGTTCACAGAGAAGAACAAGCAGCTAATTATCACAGCCTCTGGCTGCTTTAGGAGACCCAAAGAGAGATCCTGAACTTTTTTTTTTCCTGTCCAGCTGCAGTTGAGCCTTCTTAACAACGTTCTTTACATTCACCTAAAACAGATGCCTGAATTCTCCCTCTGTCTTAACCCGACCCCTCTGTGCTCCAGCGCTGCTCCCACACTTTTGGATTGAGGCCTCTGTCAGTGCTTTAGGTGCTGGGAGCAGGTGGGTTGTGACTGGTGCGCTGGTGAGCCCCAGATTAGTAGTCTCTCCTCTACAAGGTCCCCGACCCTTCTCCGTCTATCTCTTCCTGAACCCTCCTTGTGTCTCTTTTTGTTTTTTGTTTTTTTGTTTTTTAAATCTGGCATCAGTGTTTATACAGTGTTGCGTGGCGTGCCGTTCAGTGCAACGGCCTTGTTACAGGGGGAGCCCACCGCCTTTGGGCCGACTGGGCGCTGACTGGAGACGCCCACCTCAAAAACTTCATGGATAGCCTTCCGGAAACAGTGGAAGTTGTAGTCTATTAATCCTGCAGAGAAAGAAAATATTCACACCTCAATAGCAAAGAAGGAGAAAGAAAAAGCATCTAAAGAATCCATTATGCACATTCACAAGGCATATCATAAAACTTCTACGCATAACAGAATACATAACTGAAGGATGATCTCAACTCTGTCAGGAAACACACCAGTAACCAGTTTAAAAGTTTATTTTGATTATTATATACTGATCATTTAGAGACCAGGTTTCTTTAATTTAAAATATAAAGTACTTTCAAAATTTTGAGGGCTTTCCATCAGTTAAAATCTCCTCCATCACCCTCTGAAGAAACTAGAAGAATTTAAAAAACAAAAACAAAAAACAATTACAGACTTTGTCTTTATGTTTACCACCATTTAAAAATAAGATATTAAATGATGTGCAACTAAATGTTTAATCAAGATTAAAAGATGGAAAAAAAATATTCCTGTCTCACAAAGCACGATAACTTAAACCCAAGCAAGAAGTTGAGTTCTGTTACCATGGTAACTGAGTGAGTTTCTCTCCATCTCCTTTCTGTTATAAACCTGAAACAGGTTTAATTTCATCAGACAATTGATCTTGTAACATGCAGGATGGAGGCATCTGAACAATGACCTTTTATTGACTGAAAAGGCTGCACTGGTCTGCATTTATGTTGAGAAAGTATTTTGAGGATCTGAATACATAATTTGGCAGAATTGTTTAAGAGCTTGAGGCCTACTAATTTTCTGAACAGTTACATAACCTATATACATGATTTTATTCTTCCGTGCATCACATATACCATCGTATGTCCAGACAAAATACTGTGGGTTATTTTATTTGTGTCCTTTTTTTTTTTTTTTTAAATCTATTATTATTTAATAATTTCTTTTAGTAGCTACATCCTAGCCACAAATGCAGAAGTAATCATGAAGTAAAGGTTTCAAGTACCTTACATGATATAAAAGTTGAGGTTGAACTTTTTTTGACAGCAGGATTTTACATGAATAGAAAGTCAGTCTCGTATATAGCGCACCTACACCCTACACTCAACAACATAACAGTCATTAAATATTTAAATTGCACTTTCACTCGATCTACAATTTCATCCATGTAAAACGTCTTTTCCTTCAGTGCTGCAGCTGTGTTACTTTTCTGCAGAAATTTACCATGTGATTGCATTAAAAGCTCTAATTCAATGAAGAAAGGAAGGAGGATCCTCTCTGACTCCTTGCCGTTGCCATGGTGAATTATGGTAACAGAGCCCCATTAATGATGTCTTTTTACAGTTGTGGTAACTCAGAGCCAACATACTGGGAGTTGACAGAACCAGTTCTAAACATCTGTTTTGAAACTCAGAGTTTCTTAATTCAGGGTTTGTAGATCTGAGCCATGTGTGTTGGAGCTGAGAAACCAGGTTTAGGACTCTTCTATCTCTATGTTGCAACTTGAATCAGAACTGGAGATCATGAAATAACTCCCAAGAGCAGCTCAGAGAGTTCTGGATACATTTATAATATAATCAGGGGTTTCACAGTTTAGGTTTTAATCTTCTTATCTGCAAAAAGCTGAAGTGTGGAACACTTGGAGCACTGAGCAAAGTAACAAAGAACTTTTGAATTTTTTGAGCTTGAGCCATAACATAGACACCCCCCCCATACTACCCTGAATCTCTAGTTACAATGTTGAGATGTTCTTATTTTGACTTCACTGTAAACATGGAGGTGCTTGCTCACCTTTGCGCTCAAAGCTCTCCTCTCGCAGGATACAGACGAGGGCCAGGAACTTTGTGACCTCTTTGAGGTACAGCACAGTGGTGTTGTTGAGCTTGATGATGGCCATAGACTCCTTGTCGTAGGCACTGCCACTGCCATCCTCCCTCAGACTAGTGCAGCACAACACCATGAACAGAAGGGAAATAAACCGTTACTCGTTTATGATGTCATTAATTTTGGATTAATCAAGTTTTGCTTCAGTAAGCATCCTCTGTCAAGACATGGATGAACTCAACAGTACATCTCAAAGCATTAGGAAATTATTGAAGGTTAAAGTAAACACAAATTTAAAATGTATAATGCAAATTTATTCGGGAATTAATTCACAATCAAACCTACAAACTTTAATGACCATGTTTCTTACTTTGCTACAAAGCAGAGAGACAGAGAAAAATAAAAACCTCACCCATAGATGCAGGAGACATCAATAACCACATCAATCATGTCGCAGCACAGTTCGTAGGACTGCATGTCGACGGGAGAGCTGTCTGTGGCAATGTAGATCTTGCTGACCACATCAAACAGAAAGGCCTTCTCAATCCCTGAATTCTGACAGTGACAAGAGAAATAACCAGGGGAGAGGGAGGAGGGAGTTACAACACAACAACACATTACAATCTGTTAAAATGCACATTAGTCATTGGAGAAGCAGTGGATGGTGATATAATAATACATGTTGTAGTACAAAACGACTATGGAAAAAGAGATTTCTCTAAAACTACTGATAAATCCAGTTTTTCTTTTTCTTTCCATCACTTGACCTGTGAGATATTACAGGAAGATGAAATCTCCTGTTCTGGACAACTGAACAGAAAACCTCAAAAAAAAAAACAAGAATTTGCATTGCAAACTGAGTTCTTTAATCATCATCAATTTGTAAAAGTTAGGAAATAATTAATTTGAAAATTGTTGCAGATTAACAAATAAAAGATTTTAGTAAAAGGGAAAAAAGGACCTTTGAAATTAGGCAATCAGTTTAACCAGTTCTCATTTTGTCCATATTTACATGTAAACAGTAGTGAGACCAACATCCCAGATATTAAAAACCAATACCTGATTATTCCTCCGTCAGAGTCTAAACTTTCTTTGTTGTTTATCTTCTTCTGATAAGTCCATCCAGGAATAGTTGCAACAAATGTCCAGAATGTCCATTTTGGCAGATCAGTTTACATTTCTTTAGCAGACCTAGCCATCATTACTTTATACTTGAAAAAGACTGATTCCTCCATGTAATTCTAACATAAGTGGCTTTCCTTGCACAAGGAGGATTTCTGGGAGGTACTGACCACGATTTCACAGAGCAGTAGATTCAAAAGTTTGGGATGACGTGCGCAACTTCTGATGCGTTTAGGGAGGCAGTAATTGGCATAATCTGATCTGAGGTCAACTAAGGCTGGATTTAACTCATTTTAAGACCTGGTAAGGACCAGAACGTTTGTGATCACTTGCGTTAAAGTAAAAATAAATGGTCAACCTTCAATTAGAGGGGAAATGGTTCAATCCTCAGCTCTCAGTATCATATCAGAACGTTTTTGAGCGAGACACTGAATATCACATTTCCCCCTAAACGTGACCGTCACTTGTACGCCTCTTTCGCTAAAAGCTTCTGCCGTGATTAATGTCATGCAATGCAACTGTTTCTTATGGTATTTTAAAATGCTGTCGAGAATAGCTTCAAACTTTTCCTGCTGCAATGAGTGTGCCTTGGAAACTGTGAAACGATTAGCTCGACAATCAAAAGACAGCACACAACATCTCCTGAAACAGTCCACTGGTTGCAGGAACTGCTTGCTACTATCACAGCTTCAGGGGTGACAGTGGCTCGCATCGATGAAGACCGCTACACATCAATCATGGCATTAATGACGAAAAACACAGAGAAGAACTGGGTGCCATCTACTTACAGAAATGAAAATATTTAGGAGGTTTTCCAAGGTTGGGAGCTGTGGGATGAGCTTCTGCACCACTTTGCTGAAGGCTTCAAAGATGGAGTGGTCATAAATACTTGTCAAGTAAAAGCTGATGCAGAAAAACAAAAGGGAAGTGAATAAATACATGCTCATAACAGACGCTTCCTCAAAATGCATATGAAACCAGGTATTTAAGAAAAAAAAAAAACTGTCACAAGATCAAATGACAAAAATGAGGGTTGAAGTAGAAAATGAAAGCTCAGTTGAAGCATTTCAGCCTCATTTAAACATAAAAGCTTAAAAGTAAAGCTGAAAGGCTGGCACAAAAACTGTCTTAATAAGGCTACTGCAAAACTAGGTGTGCATGACTTATGTGGTTTGGTTTAAAAAGAGCTTTATGTGTGATAAAGCAGTGGTTTGAGGCAACTGGAAGGGTCTAAATACACTTGGCTGAGACTCAGTTTTACAGTGAAGTAAAGAAAACACTCCAACAGCCACAAGGCAGAAAAAACACTCCAGCTTCGCTACACCACATATGCAAGGAAACCTCTGCTTGTCTAATGGCATAAACAGTATTGCCCAACATAAAACACACTCCAGCGTGTGGCAGCATGCACCTGATATCTGAAAAGCTGCTGCAGAGCAGACTAGACTCAGCCAGGACGGCACATTTCATATGATACACAACACATCTGGACAATCCACAACAAATGCTTTAATTTGATGAATATACTGTATATGAGGAAAAAGCCTGGAGGATGCAAGATTTTATGACAAACTAAGATGTCCAGCATTTTTTTTCTTCCTTTTTAGAAAACAACAAACCATGGACTTGATTTGCACCATGGGGTCAAGGAGCGTGATCCAAAAATTGCTAAAGTGCCCCTGTCCTTTGGAGTCCGAGTTGCAAAAGCTGTGGTATCTAAAGCACAGGTCATTCTTCATTAGGAGGACAGAGGGGAATCTCATAGGAACACTAGAGTGTGGAGAAAATGTAGCAAACACATGCAACAAAGATGTGTAGGTTAGTAGCCACTTGAGGAGTTTTGGTTAAAATGAAACATGTCCAAAAGCTCCAACTGCAAGAAAATAGAAGGAACTGGAAAAACTTTCTGCCCATGACGTTCAGAATTCTGGCCTGGCACACACCCAATTTAAGGTTCAAAAGTACTGTCAAGATCTCCTCAAGAATGCTGGGTACCTGGTCCTGTAGCATGTGTTTGTTTTTTTTAAATGGGAGTTTCCCAAACAGATCACTGAATTCATGGAGGGAATTATTGAAATGACTCACTGCAGACTAATTAACTCAACATTCTGCTCACAATTCCCTGCCCAGTGCATCAGTATTTATTGTCAAATGCCTTTCAACGTCTCTACTTTTATATCCGAGTGTGTACAATTTTGAACGGCATGAAAACACCAAAGCTCCCGTCACCACATAGGTTCCACAGCTTGCAATGGACTTGATTGTAAATAAAATGCATTTCTTTAAGTTAGAGTAACACATCAGAACTTGAACTCCCCACCAAAAAAAAGAGGAGAAAAACTCCTATAAATATTGTAGTGGTAGTTCAACTTATAACAAGACAAATCACACTTCCACCAAAGCCTGAGCGTGTCTGTATTACCTGCATAAGGAATATTTAAGTTGGAAGCAATCAAGCTGCCAATCAAAGTGTACAACTAGTTTTACAGAATTTGTCATTGGTTCTTCTCTCATCAGCTGGTCAACAAATGCACATGTGTAGCATTGCTCCTGGAGTGGCTCACACAGGACAGACAATTACACTTCTCAACCAGCAAGGGGTCCTAAAGAGCACAATCCTACAAGGTGCTGCTTTAATAGAGGACTTTAAAGGACTACAGTATATAGTCCACATCATCTTCCATACATGCTCTGATGAAGCCTCAAACATGAATATGAGGTTTCCAGCATCACCGTTTTGAGTAAATGAACAGTTATCCTTAGACACCCAAATATTTATAAGCAAAATCTGGTCTCTACGTACATTGTACAAAATCACTGGACTGTGATCTCAAATCGAACCATCAGCAGTGAGTAGGCGTATTCAGATTCCAATACCGGAATCAGAAACACTTGCAGATTCTGACGGAGACGAGGGTATGGGAATCTACGAATATTTACATCTATGCAACATCCGATACAACATACAATTTTTTTTTCATAAATAAAATCCCAGAATCCTTTTTGATTTAAAACCTGCACACTAAATTGCGCAAAAACTGTCTTGCAAAATCCTGTGTTGTGTTGGACGGTGTAAAAGATGTGCAAGTGCCAAGAGCGTTGCTGGACAACAGGAGCTATCTAGCTGTAGCGCTATGGCAATATGGTGTTACTTTAAAAACTTTTTAAAAAATAAAAATACCACTGGTAATCAATCCACTCGGTATCAGTTGACACACAAAAAACAGATATCTGAATCGGCACCATAAAGGAAATAAATCATATCAGAATTTCGTAATGATTAACACAATAGTCTGTAAACTGTTTAAATGTTTAATCAGCTCAATTTAGTGGATGCACCCATATTTAGAAATTTAGATCGGCATTCCTTCAGTGCAAGAAAGTTATCATTTTTTCCAAACTGATGCGTAATATAGTTGCATGTGTCCGTCTGTACACGACAATGCACATTAGAATCCTTGTTTAGACCACGTTTGGGTTATGATGTTTAGATTAAGCATGAGACAACTGATCATTTATATCCTTGTATGTATTTCAATGCATGTACAATTGTATCTTATTTTCTGCAATTTTAGTCACGAGCAGCAAAGAAGTGTCAAAGACATGGATAAGGCTTCCACACTGTACAGTTTCCATCCAGCTTTCACTAAATTAGGAAAGGCTTTTACTCTGATTAATGACAACCCACATATTAATACAAGACATAACCAAGATAATCAAAAAAAAACAAACAAGAATACTTGTGCACAAAAACAGTAACAGGTATATAATCATGTGTTCTGCCTTGTAAAGATCTTAAAATGTTTAACAAAATGTACCTTAGGTGCAGCTTTTCTAAACTTGCATCTGCCAGATCGTCGTTGGCTCTCTGATGGATGTCTCTCTGCGTTTCTATCTTGTGATCGTCTGACAAGCCGTCCACTTTGTGAATAAACACCTCAAAGTTGATTTCTGGATTGACCCTGTAGGCTCGCGACACGGTGAGATGGAGCCTGCCAAGCGCCTCCACATAGTCATCCTGCAGGAGACAACATGAGAAATTCAGAGGCAGAATAATAATAATTGCAATAAATATTCCAATTCAAACATGCAGCACTGAAAACTAATAATGCTGCTCGGAAAAAATCTATTACTGGGCCATAATAATGTTAAAAACAGCCAGAGTAAATAATTCAATAAAGCTATTGCTTACACTTCAGAACACAGGACAGGAAACAAAAATCAAAATTATCCCCGGGATAATTCCAATCATTAAAAATGCAGATATACTTCCATTTAAAAAGTATTACAGTGGTAATACTCTTTATCCACTACATAAAGTCAGATACGTTTTATTTTCTCATTGGCTGTACACCAGAAATGAGGAAGTGTACATTTGTACGTTTCCAAAAGAAACTCCTCGGCTCTCAGGTCACCGTGTGACCTGGTACTGAAACCGGTTCCATTTGATACACCTCGAGTACAAATAAACCCTGCAATCAGATCGGCTTTGGTTTGTCCCGTAGCTGAGATTACTTCTTAAAAGCACTTACAGTCATGTGGAAAGCACTCTCATAAATGGTGCGGTATGTAATTTATGCAAGCTACTCTGGCTGTTCATCGCAGAGTTCACTGGAGAGCTGAAATGGACTTCTGTCCATTTCACTGACCTAAACAGTGTGCAGTGCACTCCACCTGAAAAAACAAACAAACTGTCTGCTCTAAGTTTTTGCTGATTCAACTTCATGAAGAAGAAAATATACATGACAGCATGTCAGAATAACACTTCTGACTTCTGTTGTTGTGGAAAATGCCCAATATTCCTACATGTAAGCTTATTCCATGTGAGTCTTTGTTCTTTACCTGAGCATCGATGACAAATATCAGAGCCCCCGTTCCTCTGAAGATCATCTCATAGTCAAAGGTGGGGTCAAAGAAGTCGACCTGGCCAGGGAAATCCCAGATCTGGAAGTTGACAAAAGAGCTGCTGGAGATGTCGTCCTTGTAGATCTTGTTGGTGCTCTCCAGAAACAAAGTCTCATTGGGAGACATTTTGTGAAACACCACCTGAAATCAGAATTGTGCTCGTGATTTAGTGGAGCGGATGCAGAGGACTCGTTTTAGTGATCATGAATTGCAATTTGAAGTTGCAACGAAAACAACAGGATACGAGATTAAAATCTAATTAATGTTGACATTTTGATTAAATCACACTCAGCTAACAGCGTACTCACAAGTTATAAGAGTGCAGCCTAGGTACTTTTCAGGGTTCGAAGCTTTGACAGGAAGCCAATACATATAGATCTACTCTGCGGTGGGGAAATTACTGGCAGAAGAAAATTCACAATATCTCAGTTTTAGATTTATTAGCTAATGTAAAATCTAGATGAATATAAGAAATACTGGGAAAGACAGAAGGGTGAAAACAAATTTCAAAGGTCCCCATCCAGAATCAATGGAGGGTCACTGCACTTGCATGACACACATTGTAATCACTCAACATCAGCTGTCCCTGATCAACATTTCAATACTCAACTCCACTGCTTAGTGATCTTTTGGTGTCTCACCAAATATTTCTTTAAGATAAGCAAATTTAAAAGAAGAAAAATCAGAAATTGATAGTTTGTGCTTCATGTTAGGGGTACTTACAAGAAAACCACATTTTATTGTTTAAGACAACTTTTATGGACATAAACATTGCTAATAACATTGACCATTTTGAGCTGCTGTTGATACTTCTTTTTGTCAGAATATAAATAAATAAGTAACCAAACTTACCCTTTTCATTTTTTTTAACATATTATTCAGGACTTCTAGAACTGCTTAGAATTTGTGTTAAAATAGCTGAAACTGTTCCATTTTTCTTAAATGTGAATTATGTGAATCGACTGCATGTGTCTCCATTTATTTCATGTAGTGTTAGCATTTTCAGAAGGCAGTTGGGTTTTAAGAGGCTGGTTTCAAACAATACTTTAGTTTTATGTTTTTTTTTTTACCTATGTTTTTATTCATCTT
>JBAMYA010000008.1:15053838-15133475 GCA_037176975.1 Arrhamphus sclerolepis
TGAAAAGGGAAAGAAAACTTTTTCCTCAAATGACGTCTTTCTGGTTTTTGGTGTTTTTTTTTGACTTATTTTTTTGTTCCTCTTTGAAAGACAAGCTTTGATTTTAACAGGTTAAACCGACCCTAAAGCATATTTTCGTAGCTTAGAACTGCCAGCATATTGCAGTTTGTTGTCTTATCAGGTTTCAGTATGCCAAATGTCGAGGTTTTTTTTTTTTTTTAAATAATAATGTTTCTGTGGAAAAGAATATCACATCAGCGCTGTGTTTTGATTTGATTATTATAGCACAAAGACATCATCAAGACATCACATGGTAAACAAAAGGGAAAAGGGCAAAACACTGCCGACTCACTCATCTCATGCAGCACATCCTTCTGCTCAGCATTTTTAAGTCACATGCTTCGAAGACAAGATAGTACGGTAGCAACTGCTAATTCTCCTCTAGTTAAGAATTAATCAGAGTCTTTGTGCGACGAAATGCTTCAACACATAGAAAATAAGATGCATTGACTTCTGGCTGAAGAGTGTTTGCTCCACTGCTGCCATTTTGAATCAGTGTGAGCCACATAGATCACAGGGTGGTGAACTAGCAAAAAGCCCAATCACATGTTTCTCAGCTCGAACTGAAGTCTCACAGAGGAACATTAATCTGAGACTTGAGTGTTTGTGGATCAGC
Source organism: Arrhamphus sclerolepis (assembly GCA_037176975.1). Taxonomy (NCBI): domain Eukaryota; kingdom Metazoa; phylum Chordata; class Actinopteri; order Beloniformes; family Hemiramphidae; genus Arrhamphus; species Arrhamphus sclerolepis. Next base: position 15,054,515 of record JBAMYA010000008.1, read on the forward strand.
CCAAACATGGTGCAACAGCGGCTGTACTTGAGAACAGAAAAGTGCAGCTCGTTCCGTTTCATCTGGTTCTTGTCAGACCGGGTACAGCCTTAACTCTATTTTCTCTTGAATTTCAACATAAATCATAAACTCTCTGAGGGTATATCATCTATTATTAAACTACAACATCAGCAAGTGACAGACTTAAAGATTTGAACTCTGAAACCGCTCATCTTCCTACAAGGGAGTTTGATAGATCGAACAAAAAAGGGTCACTATACTAGATTAAGTTCATCACATCTCTGAAGAAAAAAAAAAAATCCATGTATAAATCTCCTAAAGCCTGCACCAGAATTAGGACAAAGAGGACTGAGGTTGTACTTTTTGTTTGTTCATTTTCATAGATTAAATTATTGAAATTGTTTAACCTTCCAGGTAAATGACACCAGCTTTACTGGGTTTTAAACTTTGCAGAAACTTAAAACATGATAGGGTGTATATACACACAACATAGTGGCAGTTGGTGGGGTCCCTAGAATGAACATATATTATATATACGTACATACACACATAAAGTGTGTCCAATTTGCTGCCATATGAAAGCCACAGATCAGATCTGCTGTGCCTCACAGTTGGGTAGGACCAATATAAACTACATATATATAAGAAAATTCATGTTTGGTAGATTATGTATTTGTTTTAACAATGCATCTTGGTAATAAATCTTAGACCGCTGGAAAGCCTGTTTATTTCTCTTTTACATGGTGCCACATTTGTAAGGACTAATGCATTTGCGGGATGAGCAGCAGAGCTGAGTATGTGGGTTGTACCCATGAAAGATTTGCCAAATATTCTCTGCCAGGGCCAAACAGCTTTATTTATTTATTTATTTGCTGTCAACTCTCATTTTGTGTTCTTTTGGTGGATTGGATGATTGAAGTCTGATGAACCAAACATACTGGCAATTTAACAACTTAAAATCATTCACTGAACAAACATGGGCCTCAGTAGCTTGATGGCACAAGGGCTCACTCCAAATGATGCTGCAACTTGTTTTTTGACGAACATTAGCTTGAAGTTGCCCTGTCAAGATGAGTCAAACGCGGTATGCAGATTCTTGGAGTAGACACCAACTGACCAAAAATGAGTCAATAGCAACACCAAAAATCTGTTTGGCTTCAGCGAAGATCTGTCAAATCTTTCATGGGCGCAGCCTACATACTTAGCTCTGTTGCTCATCCCACTAATGTGGCACAATTTAAAAGGGAAATAAACAGGCTTTAAACTACATAACATTTACTACCAAGAAGCAGTTACGAAAAAGAAATAATCTACCAACCACAAATTCCTTTACTTAATGTGCTTAAGTTTATTTTTTTTTATCATATTAGACATTTTGTTAACCAAGCAGTCACATGCTACACGTCCACATATCAATGAAGATCCATCGAGCTTCTGTGCTGCTTTGGTTAATAATTATTAGCTAACGTTTGCTAGCCCTGATAGCTTGTGTTTTTTATGACAGTTCTTCCTCTCTCGAGTAGTTGGACTAGATCTGGACATGCCAACTGCTTGTTGAAAGCGATCATCACTTACGACTAAGTCGCTAGCTGTTTGGGCTAACGTCCCATTTAGTGGTGGAGTAGAGAAAGGTGGCGAGCGGCTACAGACTTCAAATACCGTCCTACCTTCTGTATCGAGGATTTGCCACTTCGCCTCAAACCCATGAGCAGGATTCTTGGTTTGCTGTCGGATGGGGCCGGACTGTCTTCGATGTCGGCCTCCTCTTCACCGTAACCGAAATCTTTGGGGAACGAGTCCGCAACCCCGTAGCTGTCAGCCAGCTGTTCCACCTCGTACTGAATCGACATTTTGACCTAACGACGCTCGCTTCCCCTATTTCCCCCCCTTTAGCTGGCACTCACCAAATCCGTGTTTATGCCAGACGGTGGGTACAAGCAAAAACTAACGCTTCGGAATAGGAATAGTTTGTCAATATTGCCCAGGCTACTTGGAAACATAGAGCGCGATCCCACACATTTCCTAAGGATTTCCTCTCCCTTGAAAAAAAAAATAAAACAAATTCGCCCTTTGGTCCCACCCCTTAATTCCTATTCGATGCCTGCAGTACACCGTCAAAAACGATTGGCTGAACAGCCTGTCCTTCGACTGAGGTTTGTCGCTGTCACCTGACTAGTATTCAGACTTGTTTTGTGACCCAACAGTCGAATGAGGATATTTAGTTTTGTTGGGATTTTTGGTTGTTTGTTTTGGACTTTAAAAAAAAGGCATAAAACCCCAACATCAATTGAAAAGCACATTAAGCTTCATATACAATGTTAGATTTCGTTGGCTTTAAAAAGAGAGAATTCAGTAAGGGTTGTTGAACAGGAACCAAACAGTGAGAATGCAGTTATTGCTATTAACCAGCAGGTGAAGACGCCGCTGAAGTTAGCTTCCGATTTGTCACAAGACTAAAGGGCAATTCCACCGCATTTTAGAGCAATAAAGCCGTTCTGTAACATGTCCAATTTAAAAAAAAATACAACACGTACATTGCTCAAACCTGGATTAAATTATCTCTTAGATAGTAAATAATATATTAAATAATGTCTGTAATTTTTGAAGCCTTTATTTGATTTGTGAAAATGCAAAATAGGTCGTTTTCCTCCTTTTCTGACAGTCACATCACCTTAGACCATGTCCCTGACAGTCAACAAAGTAGGAAACTGGGCCTGTTTTGCATTTTCACAAATCAGAAAAAGGTTTCACAAATCAGGAACTGCGTGTAATGTATTATTTATTATCTAAAACACAATTTAATACAGGTTTGAACAGTATAGGTATTGTAGTTTGAACTGGACCTGTTATAAAGTGGCCTTATTGTTGAAAAACGCTATAGAAAGGCCCTTTATGTTTTTCACGAATTGAAACGTAACTTCAGCGTCTGAGGGGAGTCTACACCGTAAACGGAGACTTGGTTGTTCCAAAACAAACAAACAAACTAATAAAAAAACACCATAACTGACCTTGATGTCTGTCCTAACCAATAGGAATCATATGGTGCAATGTTACAAAAAAAATCTAAACTAATATGTACAATTTCCCAAATGGTGAGATAAGGAAAAAGAGAAAGACATGAAAAAGTGAAGATATATAGTTGTTTTTTTTCCCTTCGAAATCTGGCATGTAGGTTTCAATAGCAACCCAAGGTGTTAGTATGAACTTCGATAAAAACAAAAAACAAAAAACAAAAAAAAAACACTTTAGGACACCAATCCAATGATTCATAATGAGCAGGGCCGAAATGTTTAATGTAAATAACCCCAACAGCAAAAGCCGGGGCAAGCGGTTGGTGTTTTTTCCTATTTTTAAGTGGGTCACCTGAAGGCAACATCGAGTCCAGCTGACTCATTGTTTGAAAGGTGTTAAAACGAAACTGAACTTTTCCAACCCGGCAGTTAACTTGTCTTTCGCACAGTTAGGTGCCCGGATATCAGTCAGGACTCACAATATAGTGACTTTATAATCAGCTTTACACCTAAAGTCATTATGGCGCATTACAGGGTAAGTGTGTTTATCGTCTTTTGGGAAGAAAATCAGTTGTTTTATAAGCTAGCCGCGCTAATGTACTGAGTTCGCACTATACTGTTAAACACCTGCTAAAGAACGAGTTTTGGGTTCCTCGTAAAAACCGAACGTAGGTTCACAGATGAGCCAAATAAGCTGCTTTTCAAACTACACTTTGGGCTGTATATCATATAGTAAACAACATCAGACTATTAATCATGTAGGAAAATAAAGTTGTTGTTTGTTTGTTTTCTCTTCTTCAGGCTCCAGATACTAAGAGAGAACAGTTCCGAAGATACCTGGAAAAAGCTGGCGTTGTGGACAGCCTCACTAGCGGTATGGCACTTTAAAATAATATATATATATATATATATATATATGAAAGTCAGAATTTTTGACAAGAGTTTTCATGTCATTCCAAGGTAGTTTACAGTAGCCTATTTTCCCCTATCCTAGTCCTGTGGAAATGGGTCTTTTGTTTTGAACGTCTCACACCTGACTCCAATAGAAACTATGATGAGGCCTCTGGAGGAAGAGATGACAGGCTTATTTCAGGCAGAGGCCTGACGAACAAAACCAATATAAGGGCTTTAAGTTGGAATATGTCACTCATCCTGGCTGAAATTATCCTCAAGTTGGTAGCAGGAAAGCAGGGATGGATGAGTTACCACAGAGTAAGGATGGGCCAAACCAGTTATTTCTGATTTGATGCCAAGTAATACCAGGGCTAGTGTTCCAGTTTCATGGCTTATATTTTCAAGTCTTGATGTTTACGTACAAACATAGGTTACCTGTAATTTTTATGTTTTAACTGCCTTATAAAATTCACATAAAAGCAAACTTTTAGGATATCACCTGGTATATGAAAAATTCAAACTTTTTTTAAAGAAAAAAAAAGCAAGGGCAGGTAAAACACAATTTATCCTTAAACATTCAAACAAATTCTGAACAGTTATCAGGCAAATGACTCACAGAAACACAAGGATTTGCTCGCATTCTTTCCCTCTATCAAACTCGGATCTTCAGATCATTATTTATTGTATCAAAATAACTACGCACGATGTCGTGTTTATATTTGGTGTTTACAACAGTTGCTTCTGTGTGCCTTTTATTACAGCTGCTGTTCAAACGGAGTTCAGACAAAACAGTAAAATATCAAAGATACTATTGGGGGAAAAAGTTATTGAATTTAGACATTAAATAGTTCCCTAATGTGTATTTATTTATTTTTTTCAACTTAACTAATCAGGGTTGAAATAATGATATTTTGGTACCACATAAGATTAATTCCACCTTGCTTGATTTAGCTGTTTTTCTCATTCCAGCCTGGTGTTTTCACAATGGAATAAGGCAACATGAATTATTATTATTGTTATTACCATCATTATTATTTCTATGCATTTGCTGTTAATGGCTGATGCTGATAATGCCAAGGTTTTACTGAATTTCACTTTGTGGATTAATAAAGTATTTTTGAGCTGAATTATTGGCACATTTAAGCAGAATATTTGGTTATTTTGTTGCTTAACTTTTTCATTCATGCTTGCACAATTTAATTTTTTCTTTTCCTCCTTGTTTCCAGTTTTAGTGTCCTTGTATGAAAAACCAGAGAAGCCCACCAATGCCCTAGAGTATCCTTCTAAACACGCCTTTTGTTTTAATTATATAGATAAATGTAGGGAATTCATTTTTGCGTAGATTCTTTAGCTTATTCCTTCCAGATTTGTCAAGCAGCACCTTGGTGCTGTTGGCCAGACTTCAGAAGACACTGATGCTCTGCAGCAGGAGGTGCTGGACCTGAGACAGAGGTGTGCACGTTTGCTAGAGGAAAACAAAGAACTCAAAGCAAGGGTAAGTGTGCGTATATGACATATACACACACCCATATGTGTATATGTCTAACATATTATCAGATGAATTGAATAGTGTCTCATTTTGGTTTTTCTTTTGTGCAATCACATCTCAAATTGAAGCACTTGTTCCCTAGATAAAACATGTATTAATATTCATTCCTGCTTTTTGTGTTAAATTTGCTGACTCTTGCTTAAAACTTGGTTGATGTTGGCACTGTGCTGCTTTTGGTATATCTTATTAAACTGTTCTTTTTTTTTTAATCTAAATTTGTTTTTCTTCATTTTTCCAGCTGCAAAATTATGAACCTGTATCAGAAGATGGAGGCACAGCTAACTAGACAGCACTTTAGTTTGATGATTGTATTATTTTATACTGCTGTCACTTTAAATTTAAAAATAAGATAACACTGTAGAATGAATGCCTACGTGTTTATGTTGCTGCCTTATTTTTTTTTTCTTTTTTTGAGGGGGGGGGGTGCGCATCTCACGATCTTCTGTTTTTGACAATCTAACTTATTTTGTACATGTTTGTATATATTTTTTTCTTGAGTAATCTTGAGTAAAGTATGTTGTTTCTCAAAGTCTCTTTTTCTCTCCCTGTTTTTTGTTTGGGCGCGTAGCTGTACAAATTATAAAGAAAGAAAGGGAAAAACTATAGATAAAGCTCCACGGGGGAAAATAAAGCACAGCCTTTTAATTATTTTTGTACCATAAGTTGCTCATAAGTTTAATTTTCCAGGATATTTTTTTTATGTGGTTACACTGGTCATTTACAAATCTTGACAAACATTAGTAAAACAAAACATGTTGTTAAAGCACAAAAATGAGGATTAACAATAATTAAAGCACATAATTCTTTGGTAGACTAAACTTGCATGTAAACCATAAAATAGGAAAACACAAATGGGAACAAACTGAAAACAAAATTTGTGTGGGGAGAAATGCTGTTAGTTGCTTGCTGATATGCTAAGAAACCGTGTTTAATGGTGACATAAATACTGAAAATTCAGCTCTATATGCTGCAAGACCTTTAAAATAAAGCAGCAAATAAAACTGATCTAATATCAGAGTTAGTTCAAATCTAGTACTAGCAAGAATTTATGTGATGATAGAAAAAGTAACAAAAAAATACAAATAAATAGTTATTAAATATACTAACAAGTAGTCTGAAAAAGTTTCAGAAGTAATTTCCAAATTCTTGACAGCCAGATGCCTGTTACATATCCGTTATATTTGTTTATACTGTCAGTGGAACAATAGCAACATGTTGTGTACCAACAATTCAAAGTAAGCTGTTAGATCTGCAGGTCTGGTGCTCTTCTGCTCGTATTACTTCCCACAGAAGATTTGCAGTTGGAGGATACTGGTCTTAAGTTGTGCCTGGATCCAGAGCTACAGTTACTAAGCAACTCTGGGGCTGATGACCGTTCTTGAAGTTGAGAAATTGATTTTGACTGCATTTGGCTGCTGGTAGATCCACTGTGGGCTTTCGTGCCTCCATATGAATCTGTGTCTGAACTCTTATCTTCCAGGACTGTTGAGCATTTAAAAGAGCCCCGAGCTCTCCATGGCCTTCTTGATATATTCAATGGTAGCGCAGAGGATGAGGTATGAACCATCTTCTGTGGACCTTTAACCGGCTCTGGGTTCCTTTTTTGGCTGCTGCCATCTTCCGCATTATGATGGGGAAGATGGAAAATTCTGTCCATCTCAAGCTTTGAATTAAGTGGATAGTCGCAGCACTGTGAGTCTGGCTCAGTGATAGTTGAGGGGCAGTTATATTCTGGTAGGCTTTGAGCTGACCACTGGGAATTATCCACATCTTGCTGAGCTGGGAAAGCTGGTATCTTCATAGGATTTGGGTTCATATTTGGACTCCGCACCCTCTCCATCAAGAGGTTGAAATCATTGGGTGCAGAGGTTATTGTATTTGAGGATGCACTTCTACATGTATGTGCAACAGATTCTTTTTTGCATTTGTTTGCCTCGTCATCCAGTTCACCCCTCTCATCTCTCTTGTCAGCATAGAAATCCAAAACGGCCTTTTTAATGTTTTTGTACCCCAGATGTAAGATCTCCAAGATGCTTAGGAAGAGGGAGATGGCAGCAATGCTTTGCATGAACACCATGAAGACCGTTTTTTCTGTTGGTCTGGAAACAAAACAGTCTACAGCATTGGGGCAAGGGTCCTTCTCACACTTGAAGAGTGGGTAGATTTGAAATCCATAAAGGATGTACTGACCTGTCATGAAGGTCACTTCAACGACAGAGCGAATGACGACGTGAGCCATGTAAGTGTGCAGCAGAGAACCCCTCAGAGGAGCTTTGTTAAGCTTTCCATGGTCAAGCTGTCTCATTTCCCGTTCAATCCTCTTCCTGGCTCCCACCAGGTCCACATCGGTCACCTCTAGCTCCCTCCACAGCAGAGCTTTCTTCTTCCGCCGTTCCTTCTCCAGTGCCCGCAGCCTGTACAGAGCGTGGCCCATGTAAACTAGTGACGGCGAGGACACAAAAATGACCTGCAGCACCCAGTAGCGGATGAGGGAGATGGGGAAAGCGAGGTCATAGCACACATTCCTGCATCCAGGCTGGTCAGTGTTGCATATGAAATCCACTTGCTCATCATTCCACAAATCCTCAGCTGCCACACCAAGCACCAGCATGCGGAAGATGAACAGTATAGTGAGCCAAATTTTTCCCACCATAGTAGAATGGATATGTACCTCCTCCAAAATCCCCCCGAGGAAGTTCCAGTTTCTCATCTTCACTCTTCCATTATGACTGTTAGAAAGTCAACAACAAGGAAATCAACTAACAGGGTAACAAGCAATGAGCACAGAATGGAAGAATTAAGTATAAATTTAAATGTATGTAGCATTTTAATATTGCAGCATGCAAGGATATTTGAAAAATAAGATGAGGCTATATGTTCTCTGGGCAGGTCAGGTTTTTGTTTTTATCATTACTCAGCTGTGCGTTTTTCTGCTCCTGGACAGGTTCGTGTAGTATGGTTGATTTACCTTGCAGTAGCATGGACGATCTGCTGGTGGTGACCTGGATGCCCCTGGGTCATGAAACCCTGGAACAATCACCAAAATATTTTAAAAAATCATTTGTGTCCTCAACAAATCCCTGCAAATCATATAGATGTCTGTGACCAACCTCCACTGCACTGGTGCCTGAAACATATGGCAACAACCCAGCTGTGGAGGGAGCACCACACCAGAGTAAGTCAATACTAACAGCTTCAACAACACACTTATATCATGGGATGGCAGCAGTGGGGCTGGAACCAGTTCTGGTGCTCTGCCAGGAATCTTCTGCCACAAGTATTGCTTAGAACAATTTAAGTAATCCCAGTTCTTTATTAACATTGGATCTGTCATTTTCATGAACTTTACATATAAACATTTATGTGACATATTCCAATTAACTATTTAAATGACTGAGATCATTTGGATATGTTTTTAATTATTTTTAGCAGCATTAAAGTTGAAAGGAGGGATTACAAAAGTAACAGGTTGTGAAAAAGCCAAAAAAAAAAAAAGGTCATATCAATAGAGGGAATAAAACAAGCAAGAACCATTGAGGTTATTCTGATGAAAACAGCTTTTAAAGATTTTTACTATAACTGTCATTACTTTTTATTAGAATAAAATTATTTATGGATGAACTTGTGAAATCCGTCAAGTGACTCCCATGAGCGTTAAAAGCTTTGTGAAACATGATAAACATGAGCAAATTTGCATTTGTTTCCAAATATGTAGTAGAATAAACAAGGAAATGTGTATTTTGGATGTTTTAACCTTTTGTTAGTAAGTACAGTAGCATCAGATTAGCACATTATATTCTATTAATGAGATGAATCAACTGTCCTTTTGTACAAAACCAGCAAAGCTTTTTCTTTACTCCACACTTTTCAATTATGTTATATATCAATCAGAAATATGTCAGACACATTTCGCATCTAAATAAAAATTAAAGTAACTTTTTTTTTTTCAAATTTTGGATTCTGTTTAAAATAAAACTTTAAAACATTAACTTTGCATGGAAGTGTTTTCCTGCACATTTAATAAATATGTGTAACATCATTAAGGCTGTTACTAACTTCTCAAAAAAGGATATTTCATGCATTCAGTATGCATTTGTATTAAATGTAAATAGCTTGTGTGCACCATAAATATGGATGATCACTAAACCAAATTTCCAAGGGAAATGGTTTGCAAGTCCAAACTAGGTGCACTTTATTTGTTCAGTGATTAAGTTGTTTATATATATATATATATATATTTATACATATACATACATACACACACACACACACACACATATATATATATATATATACATATATATGAACTGTATATATACATACATACATACAACCGAGGAGAGAAAAATGCACGCACTGCACTTGGAATTCTGGTATTATCAATACAATCTGTTATCCACAGGCATTGTTCTATCAATAGATTTCATACGTAGAGAAGTGATCGATAAGTCCTCATCTGAGAGTAATTAAGCTCCAGTGCATTCGACACATCATCTTATCCTGCTTATAAGAAATCTGTCACAATGGATTAATGTATATCCAACTTTTACGGTTCAGTTATAAATACCTACCTTTGCATGTTAAATTCTGCAGTCATATAAAGTTTATCGTGATATTGCAGCTTTATGCGTTTCGCCATGTTCTTTCTAAAAGGGCAAGCATGAATATAAACAAATACGACCCCTGCACAAGGCTCATTCTTTAGTCTAGTCCTCTTTGACCTGAATTCACTTTTCATGCTCAGTAGAGCAGGATTGATTCAAACCACTCTGTTACAAATACATTAGAGGTACAGCACAGCTGGGCGCCCCAGGGGAAATGTATTGGAAAAAATCACAAAAGCAGTTTGTTTTTCTCTTCCGATCACGACAGCTAACTTTTACTGAGACATCAGCCGTTATATAAAAACAAGGTGTGAACTGTAAGATACACGAGTTGAATTCTCTGCAAAATAAGCTTCAGGTTTAAAGAAGAGTTTTCAGTAATTTGACAAATACAGCAAAAATCTGAATTCACTTTTAATCACTTAATTGGAGAATTTTGCACAAAAAAAGAGCAAAAGTTGCTAAATTTAAGTGAAAACTAAATTGACAAAAAAAAAGAAAGCAGCCAACTGCTTCTACTGATGAGTACACGTTTATCAGACAAAATTACTATTCTATTCTCGTCTTTTCTTTCTCTGTAGGAAGTCAAACTGAAGTGAAGAAAATGCACATGTACAGTGGTCACCACAGCAGACCGCTCTTCAAATGTTATTGATGGTTTAGTTGGACATTAACCACTTCAGAGCATCAGGAAGTCAACCCGCATTCATTCCACTGCACAACAGTGCCATTTTAAATGGATTCAAACCTGTTTAATAGTTGTTTCTTTTATTATATTCTAATTGATTCTTTCAAGACAAGAATAAATGCTTTTGATGGGAAAAAAACAAACAAAAAAAACACAGTTTAAGCTTGTCATGAAAGAATTACGTCATACCCAAAGGACCAAAAACAACAGCATCGTACTCAAAAATACGAAGGACATAGAAAACAAACATTTTCATATCTTTAGAAGTAAATAATTTATTACATGTGGTATTTACTATTATTGATGAATTTAAAAAATAAAAATCTGAAGAGCAGTACATTTTATTACAATAACTAGATGTGGAAATGCGAAGGAAAAAAAAAGAAAAAAAAGGTCTCTGCTCTTTGGTTCCAAGTTACCCTGTGACACTGAATTAAAAATACAACGTTTCTTACTTGCAATTTTTATCTAACATTATCACAGCATATTCCAATGTTGATAAAAATGACAGAAAATGCACCCCAATTTAATTACGACTTCTGCTTAGCATTTAGGAATATTCCTACAGTTAAATACGAGGTACTGTTTCTATTATGACGATTAAATTAGTGTAAATGGTTAGTCTGCAAGCCGTTTTATGTCTTTGTGGATCTGTTGCATAATCATCGTGTCCTGATGTAACTGAATAAGAAATAAGGCAAAAGCTTAGCGTGACAGTAAAGCAGCTTAGATGCTGAAAAGAGAAGGAAAACATGCATACATATAACACATTCATCCCTGATGTGACTTTATACAACTCCTGTTTGGGTTATCGTTGACAGAAAGTTCAAATAAATGTTCTAATATGTGAGGTTAAAGTGATGCTTCCTACAGAATTAATCACATTAAGGAACATTTTATGAATACTTGATGTCAGTGATAGTGATCATGCAAAAGTCTTGAAATGCACAATTTAAAATGTTACCAAAAAAAACAAAACAAAACACAAACTTCAAGAGATGAATTTTCTTTTTTAATGTGAAATGACTTGCTAAAAGGCACAGTTTTATGATTTTCTAAAATGTCAAATGCCACATAAAAACAGCAGGAGGTGCTGTTACACTTAAAATTATAACTTAGCAATAAAAAAAAAGGAAAATTTTGTGTAATATAAAAAAGAAACCCTGAATATGACATTCACAAAGTCCCTGAATAGCAACATTGCCCTGAAGCACATCAGGAAAAAATATAAATAAACTTCCTGAGTGGCATGGAGCGCTTTGGTAGCAGCTCCTACAATGTTGGAGTGATGAAGATGTTGAAGATCACAGCAAAGATAAAGAACACTACATAACCCACTATGCAAATCCAGAAACGTGGGTCTTTGAGCAGCTTCTTGTCATAAGCGCTGAAGAAGACGTAGCCGATGGTCATCCCAGCCGCAATACCTCCAAAGTGAGCCACAAATGACACCTGCGAGGAGAAAGGAGAGTTTTAGTTCCACTTATTCTTCAGAATAAACTGGACTCTTAAATACTGTCATACAATCTCACTGAAAAAAGAAAAAAAAAACTTGTTAAACCAGCTTGACGGCCAAAATTATCAGGAAAGGAAGAGGGGGAGGATACAACATGGTGGTGTGGAAAAGTAATCAAGCTTTTAAACAAACAATATACAAACAATACAACAATGATTGAAAGGAGAGAAGATAACATTTTCTTTTAAATTAACCTGTGAACTCACAGGGCAGAATGTCCAGAAACTGTCACAAAAGAAGCTTTGTGTGGACGAGAACTTTAGTCCTCAGTGTGAGCTAGCACTCAGAGGCATGTATGTGCATGAACAATAGATCCTGAGGACAAACACATTCAGCCCCTCCTCAAACACACTCAGCTTGGGTGAGGTCAGTTGGATTAGCTGGATCAGGTTTTGTGCCTGGGAAGGTTTAGAGACCAAGTACAGATCTTACCTGTAAGCCTTCATCGTGACTAATAAATCTCCTGTAGAAGGCAAATCCAAAATCTGTGCCGACTGGAAGAGGAAAAAAAAAGAAAAAAACTGTGTTAAACCTAATGCTGAAGAATATTCTCTCAGTTATTAAAATGAGTAAAAACTCAGAGCTTCCTTACCGATAACTACGATGGCAAGGATTCGAAATACCCCGAGGAGAGGAATCATCTCTCTGAAATTCTGCAAAATGGAGTCATTGTTATACATTAAAATGAACTTTTATAAACAACGTGAGAGTGAACGCTACCTCCAAAAACAGAAGTTTTGTCTTTTTAGTATAACGTACTTGAAAACAAAAGGGATTAGTAGTCAACTCATACATAAATGCTTCTTCACAATTACATTGCAAATCGTCAATATGGTCCTGATGCCTGCAGAGATTGTGCTTCAAATTCAGTGCTACATGACGCCTGAAGGTCACTGCCATTCACCTGTGGTTTTTAGCTTTGCTCATGCACATTTATAACCAAAAAAAAAAGCTTTTTTTCAACACTCTTTCCTACGCAATATATTTATGACCTTTTGTCTTCTCTGTCCGAGTTTATTGTATCAATATTTTGCTACAGCTTCTTACTTCCAATTCTCCGTTCTATTTTCCCATTAAAAATTGCATTTAACCCCTTCAGACCCAGCCTCCATTGGAATAGAAATGACATAATAATGTCTCTAAACCAATAAATACTCTGTGTTCGGATGATGTCAGCACTGCTGGTTACTGATTGGATCATGGTTATCCAATCACAATCATGTCATGACTGAGCATGCTCTGAGAGAGTGACATCTGACAATCATGGCAGAACAACTGCCCATTTTCAGTCAAATCTAAACATGTAAACATGTTCATGCTGGCCAAACAAACTTGCTCTCACTATAATTTTAACTGTATTTGAAGTTATTTTTAACATGTACCATGTAATTAATTTATAGGGTGTTTTTCAAAGTCTGATGGACATCAGGAGTTCGGGGAGCTCAGCTAACACTCACATGTTTAGTGTCAGTATATAAAGAAACAAAATACTTTCAGGCTTTTCATAGATAAGGTATGATGTCACAGTTTATTTCTTCATGATTATAACATATTTAACCGTGCTGTTGTGTTCGGGTCAAATCTGACTGATTTACAACATAAAACACTCATAAATATTGTTTTATATCTGATTGCCTCAAGGCATTATATCAAGATCAGTTAAAACAAAATGTTTTGCCCAATAGAAAAAAAATGTTGTTCTGAAGGGGTTAAGAGAGAAACAAACCACTTTTGGAAACAGAGTTGTATTTTCACAAACACTGAGCTGTCGTCATACATATCTAACTGCAACGCGGTTATATTCTTTTATCATTGAGAAAAAAATTAAGGTCCGTATTTGAAGCTTTCCTAGGATATAATGACATTTATTACATACAGATTTTCCAGTTGAGGTGATGAGGTAAACTTACCACTACTGCATTCATGAAATATCCCCCAATGAGGGCATAGACACCCCCAGATGCGCCTACCAAAGCACTGTGGGGATCAAAAATGGAACTGGCCAAAGATCCTGAGGGAGAATCAACCAGCAATATCATCAACAGGATTTTCACAAACACAAGAAATGCTAGTTTAGCTCATCTTAACGAGCTGTTGTGTATTCGCCTATTACAGAACACTTAGAAACAAAAAAAAAAACAAAAGATAAAAGGAAAAAAAAGGGAGAGAGAGCAGTAACGCTGACCTGCGAGCACGCCAGCCATGTAAACCATTCCCACTTCAAATCCTTTGTGGACCAGCTCCAACGGGATGCCCAGCAGCAGCTGCATTAACAGGTTGCCTACAATGTGCTCCACACTAGAAAAGCAAGGATAGAGAATAAGTACTGCAATGACAAGAAGAACCAAATCTGCATGACAAACAAATGTTACACCAGAGGGAATAAAATGTGGATTTGTTTCTGTTGTAAACAGCAAAATAAAAATGAAAGCAGGCTATAGCTTCTTTATTCACGATCAAAAAGTCACCACGATCAACAATACTGTTAATTTTTCATGTCATTCAACAATATAAGGGAATAAATTCAATAAAAATGATTTAAACAAAAGAAATTCATTGTGGGTTTTAGCTGCTCTCTCTTTTTTTTTTTTTTTTTTAAACACAGTACGAAAACAGCAGGATACCACCACTCATATCTTCCAAAAAAAACATCCTGTTAGATGCTTTTCAGTTTGCGATGCTGGAAAATGTGACTGATGGTCCTCTTTTCTGAACCACTTTTGCTGTGTTGTCACTTTGTTCAGTTCTTCTGTGTTTGTGTGGCTTGTAACTGATGATGTGAGCCACATCCTGGTTATACTACAGCGTGTTCAAAGATGCATCAGCAACTCAAACAGCAATTAACCTGCTTCTAATTTAAAAAATAAATTATACATACACACACATATATATATATATTAGACACATATTAGTATACAGGTGGGCATCTTCATATGACTTAGCTTTGTTTTACAAGATGTGAGAAACTGGTGCATGAGGTAAACATGCATCATGGTGAACTGGTCACAACCTGCAACCTCAAGAGCAACCGCAGACTTACATGATGGCATAAAAAAACAAAAACAAACCAAAAAAAAACGCAACTATAATGAGCCAAACTGAGGTTTACTGTGGTACCGTGACATAGCTCTGTAAATGTGAGTTTTCCCATCCCCCCCGTCTGATTAAGGCTTTCATCATATAATTTGTGGACTGGAAAATGTTGGCATTCTTACCCAGCGTGGACAAACATGTAGGAAATAAAACGCCAGGCTTCCTGCCTGCACTCAGGCTTGTATGTCAGACGGCTGTTCCAGATGCTTTCATCCAGGGTTACCCACTGCTTCTGAGGCTTCCACACCGCGTAGTAGATAAACACTGCCAGCTAAAGAACAACAGGGAGTGGACACACACAAAAAATAAAAAATAGATGCAAGTAAAATAACTACTTAGAACTGAAGAATATATATATATCAGGAGTTAAGCTAAATCAGTAGTGAAAACAACACCAGCAGCAGGGAATCATGCATAGATGCACAGATGCTGCGATTAATGTAAGTGAGACATACAAGCTGATCACTGTTTAGAAGTATAAAGTTCATGAGACTGTAGCCCACCTCCCCGAAAGTGGATGAAAGAGGAATCGTGACCCCAGGATGACCCAGAAGGACAGCGTGGATGGCAGACAAAGAGACAAGGAAACGTCTAAAACATCTAAAGACATTCCAACTGAATTTCAAGGTCATGGTACATCACCACTCGTCACCTTTTCAACAACAATGGGCACCGCAGAAGACCCAGAAAGACTTCAGTTTGACAAGGTTTGTAGGCATTTTTTTTTCTTTTCTTTTTGAAAAGTTACGATTGTGTTTCAATCAAGTTGAGGTCCGGACTTTGACTGGGCCACAGCATCCGCTTCATTGATTTCCTTTTCAGCCATTGTGTTGCTGATTTTCTAGCCCTGATACCTGACTCAGTTTCAGCCGAGCCGAGTCACACAGATGGCTTCACATTTGACTGGAAACGTCTGATATAAAGGAGAGTTTGTGGTTTAGCCACTGACTGCAAGATGCCTTCAAGCTACAAATATGTAGCTAGCTGTTGTTCCACAGCAGCATTGTTATTTATTTTATTTGTATTAAAGAGAAGAGGATTATCTTTTGGTACTGTCATGAATCTGAGGCCTGAAGTCTGGCACATAGCTCTTTTTTTTTTTAGCATTGCAGGGTCTGATTTTGGAGTAAACCTGCTGGAACACCCATTCCTGGGAAAACTAGAAACTGTTGTGAAGGTTGTGACTAATTCAAATTCTCAAATTGTTTGTAAGCTGCTTAAGTAACCAGTTCCAGACTAATGGACCACGATGATTCCTTCTCCAACATCCTTGCTGACATCTGTCCTCCCCAGCATTGTGTTACCCATTGAAATGTTCCAATTGTTCTCTTTCTCATGAATTAAAAAAAACAAAAACAGAAAAACAATAGACAATATAATAGCTTGCATATTATTTGTCTGAGGTTTTACACTCATTTTAAGACCTTGCTCCATTTTGATGCAACAAACCTCTGAATCGACAGTACTCTCTTTTTCATATCTGTATGACCAGGTGAAAAACTGAATTTAATTTCATGGCAGTTTTACACAGAAGTCCAATAACTCTAAATCATATCATTCCCAAAGAATGAAAATGGAAAAGAAATACAGCCCAAGTTAAAAAAGAAAACTGGATTCCAAACTAAATTTGAAACAAGTGGGTTTGCAAACACAAAATAACGCAAAAACTATAGATGACAAAATGATCTAAAACTGGAATATGTACGCATAAAGTGAAGATCATTTGTTAGGGTTCAGTATTCTCACTTACTCATTATCATCATGACTTGTTTGTACAGCAGTCTCAAAAAGTCAGCCTCCCTCTGTGCCTTTAACCCTCGGGGCATCATAGATTAAAATAGAAATAAACAACTCTATAACTCAATTTTACATAGCTGTGGGGGATATGAGGCCCCAGCATCCCTCCCATCCCATTTCAACAAACAGAGTGGAAGAGATGCCGTTTCAGCAAATCACCTGCTGATCCAC
The DNA here is from genome assembly GCA_037176975.1 of Arrhamphus sclerolepis. NCBI lineage: Eukaryota > Metazoa > Chordata > Actinopteri > Beloniformes > Hemiramphidae > Arrhamphus > Arrhamphus sclerolepis. Next base: position 15,071,838 of record JBAMYA010000008.1, read on the forward strand.
AACATTCCACAAGTTGAGCTTCTTTATCTGAATCAAGTCAAAAGACTCGGGGGCAAAGTCGTTTCCCACCAGTGAGGATCAGCTGTACTAAACCTGACCCAATGTTTCTATCTTTTTGACATCATGGCAGCTGTGTGTGGGGAGAGATTTGTTCAATCAGTCGAGGCAGCAGATTCCAAGAGAGACAGAAACAGTGCTGCATAACAACACGCTTTCAATTAACAGCTGCGCGACTGAGGAAATTTAACCCTGACAGTTCAGCTGTAAAAATGCTTAAGCTGCTGTTAGATCTAGACATTCATGTCTGGCCATTAAAATCTGCTCTAATAAACGATAAATCTATACACAACATATTTGAAAATCAGGCCACAGAATCCAAATCATCTGTTGCTGTGCTCCTAAAGTACGTGTGTCTTGTGCATGCAGGGTAGATCTACCTCTGCAATACTGATGAGGACGATGAAGAGGGGGGGCGGGCAGCAGTTGGCGCGCTCCAGGTACGTGTTGCGGGAGTCTTCTGGAAGCATCCATTTGGAAACCAAGTGCTGGAACTTCTCGCAACATCCCACCTTCCTCCCCCCATCCGTCTGCTCCGCTCCGCTCCTCGAGCGCCTCCCATCCTTGGTGGTAGTGAAGGGCTCCTGCTGCTCCAGGTCGATGTCCCCCATCACTGCTGCAGCAGTCCTACACAGCAGACATGGTGAGACACTTCTGTCAACCAGCAGCAGCAGGTTTAGAAGATTATAAATCTAGCGGCTGCACAGTTTCTACTGTGTTACAATTTTAAAATAATGAACATACTAATTATTAACAATTGCTTGTAACACATGAAAGCAAAATATACAACTTTAAATGTTATATTATGAATACATTAATGCCAGCTGGGATTCAGCCTACAGTCAGGGACAAATTATGACAAGAGGTGCCTTGAAACTGATAGTTAAAAAGGCTCCAACCAACAGAAGAGGAGCAAAGCATGCCAACTGAAGAAGAAATGACACACATTCGTCTTTGTGGTCATTTTGATCCTCTTTTTTGCTGTTTTCCCTCTCCTTTTAAGTCATTTTTTATTATTCGTCTTTGTTCTTTTATTTCCTGTGCTATTTGTTTCAGCCTCATTTTAAAGCAGTTTGTGGAAACCTTGAGTCTTTAATCGTTATTTTACATCTCTGTGTTCCCTTTGAGCAGCTTTTGCCATAACGTCTGCATCTCTTATTCCTTTTGCACACCAGTAACTGTTACATCAATTGCTGTATCTTTGACTCTCAGTGGCTCTTTCGCATCACTTTGTAGTTTTAACATTCTACTTTTGTACAGTTTTGTTCAAAATAATAACATTGTGTTTAAAAAAAAAAAAAAGTGAGTAAACCACTATTATAGGTTTTATTTATAAAACACACAAATGCATTGGGAACAATGCACATTCAATTCAAATTCAAAAATCAAGTGAAAGGTGAAGAAAAATGAATATTAGGCTGCTCAAAAAAGCAAAAAACAGCAGTGTGAAGAAAACAGGTTTCAAACAGGTGGCCCATATCTAAGCATGAAGACAGCAAGTGATGTACATGCTGGTTAAAGTGCATTTCTCTCTGAAAGTCTGAGTCAAATCGGTTGCTATAAATAATTGTGCAGAACAATAGCATTCTTTCATTAGATAAGTTGACTGGAGAGATGCAGGGTAAAAACATAGCTGCTCAGCTAAAATCATCTCAAACGCTTTAAAATGGCAACCAAAACCTATTCTGGGAAATAAAGGCTGTTACATGGAGTTTGAGCTTTACTCATTGCCTTTTTTCACAGTTATTTTTTAAACACAACTCTATATTTGTGCTTTTGTACTCATTTTGCACTTCTTAGTGCTCCTTCTACATTAATAAGCAGTAATCTCAATCTGTTCCAGATAATTTTACTTTTAATTGAGGAAATTTTGCAACAAGAGAACAACAAGAAGCTACTTGTGTTAGGTTTTTCTGGTACATTCAGGTCCTTCCTGGCTGATGTTCCCTTAAACAGATTTAAAAATTATAGGAACAAGTAAAAAAACAAACAAAACAAAAAAAACGCCGAGCTTCCAGTTTCTAATGGTTTGCACCACCACATTGTTCCTGAAACTATGCAGAAGACCTTTTACTGTACTTGTGACTGCATTCTTTCACATTCTCAGGAATCACAGATTATAACATAAATTTATGTTTTATGCATTGGTATGACATTTGTGTTTATTAGGTTATGATTAAAAACATCTCTTTTCTACATCAATAAGCAAAAATTAGAAGTGCAGCCTTTACAAACTATTAATGGGTAGCGTCCATGAGTAATAACAGGTTTTTACTCAAGAACTGATGGGTGACGTCATTGTCCACTTCAAATACCAGGAATGAAAAGATTTATTTTTTTTCTAAGGAACAAAAGAAGCGCAATATGTTGACTGACTCGATGTCGTTTTCCTGTTTCCTGGGCGTTGCTACTGATAATTGAATCTGGTTAGCTGGATGGTTTAAAATAACAGCATGTAGAGCTAAATTTAAAAAAGAAAAAAAAAAGAAATCCAACACCAAGCTCGGCCTACTCACCTGACACTTAACCAGGAAGAGTGCTGATGGCTCCGAACTGTCCCAAACTCATAAAGAGTAACTGATCACTTAAGAATAATTCAAACAAATCAGTTCGGGGAGCTGAAGCGGCTGTCGCGGTCTTGAAGAAAAAAAAAAATACACAATGACGATTCTTAGCGCAATCCTTGCATGTTTTTCTACAATGCGCCGAAGATCTCTTCTCGAAAATGATCGTCCTCCTGAGAGCCAGCTGGGGGTAATTATAGACCTCTCATTGCTTTTTCCTGCAACACACTTCCTTCCTCCAGACAAACAAACCTCTGATGAACCCCCTCTCTCCCTCCTTCCGGCCTGGATCAGGCGTTTACAGACCGCGTTTAGACGCTGGTGTTTCTAAACCGTGAAAGCAACAACCTACCTGTTGTACCTCGTTGCCACACCTGGGATCGGTGACGTCACATGCACGATGCGCCTCTATCGAAGAAAAGAATTTAAAAAAAAAAAGGGGGGGGGGGCGCTCTCACACGAAGACACTCCATGTATAAAGCACAAGGCAAAACTATATTTAATCAAAAGGCGTTTCTTCATGTAGATTAAAGGGTGTACTCAATCGTTTTATTTTCAATCAGATGCTGTAGTTACCGCGTATGTACCACAAGGTGGCACTAGAGCCCATAATTCAAAATAATGATTTTTTTTTTTATTCCATTGTACATTTATTGCAGATTTCTCTCAAACAATTACCTAAATTTCCTTACAAACTTCGGATATTCTAATCGTTATACAAAAAGAACTTATGTATTAAATTTACATAAAAATGCCTTTGATAAAGCATCATTCAAGGTCACTGGATGCTCTCATCTTCCACCCTGGCAATGTAAACAGATCAATAGAACCAGACACTCAAAACAAAACAAAACCATTACTCAAAATTCTTTAGTTATTCATCCAGTATTTGTGGATCTTCTGATGCGATGTGCTACAGCTGTCAGTTAAACCATTATGTAAGACAAAGAGCATGTGGTACAGCTGAAGAAAATGAGCAACCATGACAAGAACTTTGAATCACAGAACTTTTATTTATTTTTTTTCTTCAAAAGGGAGAAAAATCCACATTCTCAGGTAAAGAGTTGTGAGAAAGGAGGTGAGAGGAGAATCGGGGAAGAATTGTGGGATGAGGTGAGAAGCAGGAGCCATTAAATACAGCTGCTGGAAGGTTATACAGAATGATCATAAGCCAATAAGCTTTGTCTACAGCGCCAGCAAGAGATTTGACAAACATCTGCTTTTTCAGGTTGTCTAGAATGAGCATACCGAGAGGTGGGAAAGAAAGAAAAAAAAATGAAGAAAAAGAAAAGTGGGATTCATACACATTTTGTCTTTGAGTTTCTTCTAATTTTTGGCCAGCAGCAACAGTTTGGATGTAAGAAACCACATTTTGGATTAAAAATGGATAAAACTTGGTGCCCAATTGGTTTGAGATGGGAAAGAAGGGGGCATGTTAGGTAAATAAAATGTAAATTAACTGGAGGGAGGCAGTAGAAGAGCAGCCATCTTGTGAGAGGAAGCTGAGATCACACTGATGTGAGCTCAGGAGACATCTGAAAGACATAACATGATCAATACCATAAATGAAATTATTTTAACTGAAAATCCATACTGAGCAACAACAACAACAACAACAAAGCATACTAAAAGCGTCTGCTGAATTAATGCAGTATGATTTTTCAGAAAATTGTACTTACAACTAGCAGGCCGGGCTCCATATCTTCGCATGATCTGGTCTTGTGTGAATTTCACAAAAGATTCATATTGTTCTGGAAGAGAGGGGGAGGATTTGTTTTTAGAAGTGCAGTAGGCCTACTTGTACAAAAAAAAACAATATTTAGCATCAAACTGCATTTCTGTTTCTCTTTGTACATCTCTAACATTCCTGCTGAATTCCAGCCTTGCAGGGTGCAGTTGTTATTGTTCCCACTTATAAAGCACAAATATTGCTTGGAGGAAGACATGAGCTTAAATGCTGCTTAATGACATCTACTGCATTTGGCTATACTTCTATTAAAGGGGACCTATTATGCAAAAATCAATTCTAGTGTCCTTTTGTATTTCCATTTGGGTCTCTCCTGCTCCTATAAGCACTCCAAGTGCAAAAACAAACCATCCATCCATTTTCTGTGAATCAGTGGAGATGATTTTGGTGTCAGGAATCATGAGCCGTTTAGATTCCTCCCCCAGTGTGATGTCAGTTTAGGGAAGACACACCCTGGCACCACCCCTCACCTCAGCGCTGAAAGCAATGCCCACTGAAATGTTTCAGCCTCACTTTTTAATGCAATGGCCGCTCCAGACCAGGAGGTTCTCCAGCTGTGGCTGCTCCAGACCCCTAAGTGGTGTGGCATTATGAAGTGAAGCAGGCATTTCTTTCGGATGTCGTCGAGCTGTGGAATGGCTCGGTCGGCTGTGCGCTATGTTTGTGGTTTGGGTTGGGTGTTGGGGGGGACTGCTGCAGGCAGAAGCTGGGCTGGCAGTTATGTTTAGCTTGTGCTAAATGGCAAAACGCAAACAAACTCTAGCCACTCCAGAGCCGAACAGGTCCAGACCACAATTTTACTGATGAGTGTCTTCTACAGCTCGATCATTTGTTAACCCCCTGAGGTTGCTGATGACACCGGCGTGATCAGATAGCATCACTTTTTTTTTTTTTTAACATGTTTGCATGGAAACACTACACTACCCAGAGTGCTTTGGTCATGGAAAAGGCCTAGGTGGGGCATGGCCAGCAACAGCTTATTTGCATTAAAGTGACAGAGCCATTAAACAGCAAATTCTCAAAGGGACTGAAACTGGCAAGAATAGAGCTGGTGAGATCTGTTTATGTGAGAGTGATTTTGAGCAAAGAACTTCATGAACATGTTTTGTTTAGCCGTTAGACCTATTCCAACTTGTTGAAAATATATGATGTATAATAGTCCACTTTAATGAGAAATCTGAGGCACCAAGGGGTCATCTTAAATCTCAACTTTAATCGACTTAACTGTGATGCAACTATACTGAAAAAAAGCTCAGGCACTCTGCAGATCATGGCTCTAAAAACACAGAACTTAAAAGGAAAAAATGTAGTGCTGAAATGGTTCACTATGCCTACTCGTGTAGTTATACTGAACTATAATTTTTCTGTAATTTAGGATGCCCGCATGTCTGCTGTAGCATGCAGTTTTGCTGAAGTTGCTAAACTTCATTGTTCACCCTTTAGAACCTTCCACAACTGCAAACAAACAACTGTAATCTTTGTCCATTTACAGTCTTGGCATCTAGAAGCCCAAATAAACTGTCATTTGCTGTGTTGGCGTCCATGGTTTTCAGTTACTTCACTGCCAGTTAAAAATGCTGTTGTCATGAACTCTGGTGGCATTAAAATAGATATGGTTTAAGAGTTCATTTTCAAAACAAGGGCACTTTCTTACCTGCAAGTTTTGTGTTAAGGATCTGTTCATACTCCTCCCGGATCTTGTCCTCGTGGTCTTTGAGCAGACGCTCACACAGGAAGCTAACCTGCCTCAGTGTGAAAGAGGGCTGGTCCTTCCTTGAGGCACCTGCAATAAAATAAATAAATGAAAATAAAAAAAAACAGATCAGCTATAAAAAAGGCTGAGTCACATCATCTTCAGCGCAGCAATAAGTAATGTTGCAGTCCTTTCAAGTCTCCAGTGTCTGTCCGACAGTCAGTGGACCCTGCTTTTTAAGATTCACAGCCTTAGTGGTATTTGAGATCTGGTATGAGTCAGAACACTAAAATGTCTGTAAATCACAGTGGGGTTGGCAGAGCCACGATGAAAGTGTAGAAATTGGGCAAGTTTCAGTACAGTCGTGCTGATTTACGAGACCATCCTGTACAAGTGCACAAAGGCCGGAGGCTTAAGTTATAATTCACACATTAATTGCCAATTAGGCTTTTATGCTTGAAAAGGAATTTCATTTGCTCCCAAGGATGGGTATTTGTCAATGAATCCAACTCAGTTTGTGTGGGTTTGATCCAGTAGTCCATCCACACTGAGAACAGTCCAGTCTTTGAAAGAATAGCCGTCAATATTCCTGCAAACTGAACAAATGGTAGAGTCCAGACAGAACAATAACATTGACAGTGAAACAGAATTGTTAGGATCACTTAATGGTTTGATGATGGATAACAAATGATAAATACAGCTGAGGATACATATTCTCATTGGTGGTGAAGGACTGTTTTTGATTTGGCAGCAATTTTAGAAACCCAAATAAATGCTTTTCAGCGCTATGAGTTTTGTTTTTCCTTTTGTCCTCCATAACATGTCCATTTTAACTAATTGGTGGTGTAGGAATCATTCTCTGACATCACTAGATTTAACGGTGAGCTACCATGTAGTTGTTCAGTTAACAGACAAAAGGTCCAAATAAAAGTCATCTGCCAAGCAGCCACTGGCTCAGATATGGTCTCTGAAGTTCAATCTTCACTTTCATGATTGCCAGAATCACATCGTCCTGACCAAATCTGCCTCTTTTTCCCTTCTATCAACAACACTAAAACTTATTCTTTAAAAAGAAAAAAAAAAAAGACAAATATCTCTACTGTGGTGGTAGTTGTCCTTGGTCTTGGTGTGAATTCTATCTGAAATAATCATTACATAACACATCCCAATAAAATGCCCATTACATTCAAGACTTGAGATTTAGCACCGCCAGCTACAAATATCTTCACATCTGCAATTTATCTGCTTTTATTAGACATTTGGTTGAACAGCAGCAGACTGTTTCTTCAGACGTTTTAGCATTCTAACTGGCTTTAGACAAATTACAGGATTTTTTTCACGGCAATGCACTTTATGCTCTCTGCTTGCCGACTGAAAGAAAGTGCAGTCGTGCTCTTATCAAAAATTATACAGAACTGATATATCACAGCACTATGTACTAAACTTAGACTCTCCACCCTGCTTGTAGTGAATATATGTGTCTGCAGTGGTAATAACGTTAACCATACCTTTCCCTAACCACCAACGGCTCCCACATCACTTTTATGACACCAGAACACTATGCCTCTGCTCTCAGAGCTTGAATTACACAATAATTGATGAGTATGTGCCAAACATTTCAGAAACTGTGTTTTCGCCACCTACCTGGTGGTGAGCTGGGAGCGTTAATGGAGGAACTGGGGCAGGGGGCGTCACTGGAGCTGCAGGCCTCAGTCTGGTTGAAGGCCCCTTCCAGCTGCCGCCGCCTCTGGATCCGGCTGTACTCCTGACGGAGGTTCTGGAAGATTTGCTCTGGAGGAAGAAACCAGGAACAGAGTCAAATCAAGCAAAACGTGAGAACATCTGTTAATGCATGTTAGTACCTACAAGAACATGCCTCGCAAAGAAAACAGATGTCATACAAACCACTTAACAAAACCCTGTCTCAAACCTCAAGCTTGAAAGAGATCAGTTCTACATCAATGACATACATACAATGCTGGATACAATCCAAAACAAACAGCACTATTACAGGAAGGCACAATCACCCAGCCTTCAGATAAACTACAACAGTTCTCACTTCTTCCGTTTCCCTTGTCCCTTAACCCTCCATAGACAATAGAAAAAATAATTACTAAAAAGGAGAAGTGGTGTGGATGAAACACTGACATTGATAAAACAACAGCTACAGCTATAAAACACAGCTGACTTAAAACAGGCTGATCTTGTGACTGTATCAGTTTCACTTCTCTTTCTAGCTGTTTTTTCATATCAGCTTCATGCCAAACTACAGCTGGTGAAAAGGCTCACAGCTAAGCTGCAACATGAAGCACATTCTTAACCAGGTAGTAACAAAATACCTCGAGTGAACCAGTCAGTGTTGGGCGAGTCATTTTCAACAAAATGGAAAGAGAAAGATATAAGAACAGGATATTACTTTCATGAACTGTTTATGGCAATAAAAACTACAGCTTCTATGGAGACCTGTCACTTTCATGCAGGAAAAGATTGTTTCAATTCTTATCTCACATAAGCAGAGCAGACAATTCTCTGCCAAAGGGATAAAAGCCATCAAGAACATCAAATCAGTCATTTTATGATAATCAATGTTTGACTGGGGGTTTGCATGACATTCCTTTTTAGTTAGACTTCATGTTTTACGAGTACTTGAATCCTGATATGCATGGAGTCTCACCCCGTGCACACCTGCCATCATTTTCTTTGTAGGCTGAGTTTTAATATGGATTTTGACAGACCAGGTGACTGAGGCTGGTGAATGATGCAGCACACATTTGATACGAGAGAAATTCAAAACAATGTCACCTGAAGTGATTAAAAGAGAAATAACGACACAAAGCTGCCCATAAAATGTATAATGCAACTTAAAAAGCTGATTGTGAAATACGTTTTGGTTTTTCTTATCAATCTTCTTTTTTTTTTTTAATTCCCAGAAACTTTACCATGGCTAAGAGAAAGTTAGATGCATCTTACCATTTTCCTACAATTTGATGCTGAGCTAGGCTGCCCAGGTGTGTTAGAGGTCAAATATGGCAACTCTTTCACATGACTCTTCTGTTTATTTGTTTATTAAAATCAATGAAAGCTACTACTGTAGACCCAGACCCCCATCACTCTCTCAAAAACACTTAGGCACACATCAAAATCAATATAGGACCATGCCCTAGGGCATTTAGCAACTTGAACTACAAAGACAATGTACAAAAGGTGTTTTGTGCAAATGACCCATTTAGAATGTCCTTGTTTTTTTTTTTAAAATAATTGACATCACAGACAAAAACAAACAAACAAAAAAACAGGTTATATTTCACACCCTACAAATGAAATTATAGTTGCAGCCTGATGTCACAACTTGAAAACTTCTGTGTGAAAACCACATACAAAAAAACCCAAAAAACAACAGTAACCAGCTCTTTTCACATGAGTCCTGGGAGAGAGAAACAAATAAACATAGCTGATAGCCAAAGACATCAGAGGTACTTTATCTTTCTCCATTTATACAGCGAGTGAAGTTTGTGTACCTCTATCTAGGGAGCCGTGCCCCATTTATCTAGGGTGGAGGGAGGAAGAGCAGTCTTGCAGCCACATCAGTCTGCTGATCTGCTCAGTAAAGCAAAAAATTTCTTCCAAACAATCTTTCAAGGAAAGTCTGCTACCTATATTGCTTCACAATATTGAACATGTGATTTTCAAGGGAACCCTCTTGTTTAAAAGTGGCCTGGCCACCAAAACATTTTGATATTAATAAGATTATTTAGTTGGTTTAGTCATCACTAAAAAAAGCTGCTTCAGCTTTTCAACAGAAACAGTCACATACAAGCCACAAAGAACTCACAATTGGGCCTGTGATGTTTCATGAAAATCCAAATAGACTGCCAGACAACAAATAAACACAAGATTTGGTAATCATGTTATTAAATCCATCTCCCAATAGGAATTACATAAATGAAATAAATAAAATCTGAGTCCTAAATTGTTAAACCAGAACACTGTGTTAGCACCTGACAAAAACAAACAAACTGATAGCAATCCAATTACATCCCAATTTCATGGCAAGAAAATTCAACACTAGGTCAGATTTGATACCAAGCTAGAGTTGGATTTGACCCAACATAGACTGCATCAAGACGGCATGAAGTGAGACCCCAGATCCTCTACAGATATATCTGGCTGCCATGCAGACCAACAGCAAAGACTGGGCAAAGATATGCAACACATCAGCCAGTATTCTGGAGTCTCAGTTTCATGGTTCTGCAAATGTTTGAGCGCACACCACCCCCTCCGACATGTTGCCACTTTTCTGTCTTGCAACAATTTTAGCAACAGTCAGAACCAGAGTTATAGCCACTAACCTCCGTTTTAGTTGCTCCAATGCAAGCACACAAAATAAACTCAACACTGAAGGTATTTAAGGTTTAGAGAACCACTGCTAAACTGGTACGCATTTCAAAGTAGTAAACATCGGAGCACCATTTTACTCTATGAAAAGAAATGTACTGCTCTCAGTGTTTATAAAACAAATTCACCCTGATTATGAGGACCAGTCAGCTGGAGTAAGTCGATTACATTTTACTTGCATGTGTGTTTATGTTGTGGTCTCCATTCAGCAAAATGTACTAAAAAGGTTGTTCCATGTCAGCAACTAAGCTGACAAAATACAAATATAACACTGTATAACTATGGAAAGGCTTATCAAAGCAGTTATGTCTTTCTTAAAGCTATATCAAGTAAGCAGACAATCAAAATTTATTAACAAAGGGTAGATTGTCAGTTTTTTGAAAACCGAAAACTTTTAATTCAGTCAGTAAATATTTAGAAGGTAGAGGGAAATCTGAGCAGAGAGAAGATGCATAGTTTTTTAATTTTGTTTTAATAAAAAGGCTTGCATTCCAGATATCAAAGCCAATGCTTACAGATTTCTGCTGAGATTAGAGGCCAAAAACTCAGCAGACCGTTTAAAAATCCTGTTTAAATAGCTGGGCAAACTACTTAAATTTATCATATAGATTTATTATCTTAATGTATAAAATATATCTGTGCAAGTCGGTTTATAATTGCCAACAAGTGAGAGCAGCATTACTTTAAAAAGTCCAACATGTTGAGCGTACATTTCTGTATTAAGAAAGCACCGGTTCATTTATCAAAATGACACATTTCAAACTTGAATGACAAACTGCTGGAAAAAAAAAATAATCGCCAATTTGAAAATATCACTACTCCTGCACTCATCCGACCAAAACGTCTCCCCCGCTGTGTGTCAACTTCCAGTTCTGCCAACTACTAGTAGCTCAACAGGGTGCGTTGCTTAGCAACAATGACCCTGCCAAAACCAGGCCAAGCAATCAATCACAGAGACTTCCGGGAGCCAGAGGAACACAGTGGAGACAGCCTCATCTATAAAGGCTTAGACACAAGCCTCACAGTGAATACGAGTGTTGGACATGGCAGTAGAGAGGGGAAAAAAAAACAAAAAACAAAAACCCAATGCTGATTCACTTCATTTCACCCTCCACTGCTAAAGAAACATGACAAAAATCCTCCCACAGATTTTATGCCTGACACCATCTTCGGGTCTGAACTACAACCTGGTAACCTTTCTTTCAAAAGATGTTGCTTGACAGAGGTCAGTGACATCTGCCTTTTAAATAACATGTTGCAAGAAAACACCAGGGTCATCTGTCATTTGGGAGTGTTTTATTAAAAGCACAACTCCAGACTGGCACTGAATAAGTAGGCAGAAATGAGCAGAGTGGTTGATCTATCCAAATGTTCTAACGTTTACCAATATCTTTCAGACTCCCATCTCTTGCCAGCAAACACAGCCTTCCTCTTCACAAAGTAAACCTGACTGGAAAGCATGTGTGGGTAGAGAAGGGTGGGAGGGAAGACAGCTGACCTTTTCCCAAACGCAAGACTGCTTTCACTTGGCAAACTTCATCAGTATGGCAGTCTTGTGGTGACACTCCTATCGAAGGTGCAAGTTTCACTATAGGTGCACATAATACAGTATCTGGACCTCATGTCTGATGCACATACTGTAAATCCTTAAGAACTCAACCTTGGAGCTAGTGTGCTCCAATCCAGTTAGATGAGCTGAACGAGTAAATGCACAAGAGGCTTGACGGTATTCTTAAAAGTTCAAACTTAAGCAGCCACACATGCAATGTCAGAGTAAACAGTCTAGGCAACTGTAATGTCAATGATTCCAACTGTATACAACATTAACATCACATTTTCATGTTCTCATAAAAATGTTCTCTTTTATCTATAACAAAACAATCCCAATTCATGCTAAATTACTGACTAATGACAAGTTATAAATAAGACAAAAAAAAAAAAAGTTTTACTATACATACTCTCCACAGCAAAATTAAAGGTGAGGTAAAGAAGGTGCGGGCTAGAAAAATGGTTATATTAAAATTGCTATTCTCTTGATTTCAACTCCATTTATTTTTAAGAGGCAACCATTGCTAGCCAATGAGGCTGAAGACGATGGAAATCAAGAGGAAATTTGAAGTGCGCATACTCAATGATGACAGCGCTACACTGATTTTCTAGTCTCCGTTAGATGTGGAAGAAGCAGCTGACTCATATGTGACACACATTATATACAGTAATGAGGTTGGTCATTCACTAACTGGTACTAAAAAATGATTGAGGCTGATATTAACGCTGTATTTTGAAAGTAAGAAATAACAAAAAGGGGAATTTAGAATGGTTTGACTTTATTTATTAGAGATGCACCAATTAATCCGCTTCTGCTCAGAATGAGACAATTTCGGTGCAACAGAGCCTGACTGATAAATGTAGCTCAGTAACAAAGAAAGGGAAAAATGGACCAAACATTTGGGACAACAAGGTTGCTAAACATGGTCAATTAAGCTAAATAAGGTCTAGAGGCTCAACCAGCCTCCAGCATTGGCTTTCATTCTTGATTAATATATGCAGTGGATTATTAAATGAGAAAATAAAATCAGAATAACCAAAACAAAAAACAAACAACACAAAACAGTATCCATAGATCAGACCTTTAAGATAATCAGAATCAAAGAAATTTGGCTGAAATCACTTTTGGTGAGTCCATAGCATTTATTTATAAAAAGTCATTTGGTGAAATTATTTCAACACAATGGTCAAAGATGCATCAAATCATTAACAGGGAAACTAATCAAAGCGTCAGGCAAGATACACAATTCTACAGAGCAGGTCAAATGTGCCTTCCCTTCCGAAATACATTTGAGAGTGGTGTGTGTGTGTGTAAAGTCTTATTTATACTTCTGCTTCAAAGCGATGTAGCTGAGAACCCTACAATGCACTCTCTCGCACATATCTCTCCAAATGCAACCGTTTATTGCATCGATGCAGACAGCAAGAAATGTGATTGGTCGATTTACTTTTCTTTGTTTTCCTATTTTCCACCACCACTTCTTTGTCATTTTTATGTCAGGTAGAACAATACTTTGCTGCAAAAGAATTAAGAAAAAAATAGTTTAAGAGAGCTAGATGGCACCAAAAGTAATCTTTCCATTTATAGTTTACTGTGAGGCATGTAGTTAATCTCTTAAGAGAAAAAAAAAAGCTAAAGCCATGTGCGTACTACAAGATTTTAAGGAAGATTTTGACTGTAGAAAAAATACAAAAGGTTGTCAACAAATTAACCAGATTGGAACCAAGAGAATGATTTACTGATGGTCACCAATAGCCATGTGACCATATAGCCAACACTACAATTTGAAAGGCTCATCAGTCTCCGGTGTTGGATATTTCTATGAAGTTGGTAGAAGAGGGCTAAAATCTACTGGCATGAATTGTGCAAGAGATAGAATAATGGGGACATAAGAGGGAGAAACCCTAACAAATAAAACAACAAACCCATGTACATCATGACTGTAGAGTTGTGGAAAAAAGCCATCTGTTTGTGATCAAGCTGATTTTTGCTGAGCTTAAGCAAGCACATCAACGCTTCTTTTAGTGTCCAATATCCCAACAGACTTGGAAGAAATGAAGGGCAGAAAGAAACTGCCAGTTCTCTTCAACAACCAGGTGAGCAAAACGGGTCAAGTGGAGTCATCTGGTTCATCGTGTAACATTAAGGGAAAGACCTATCTGCATAATGTTTACAATGTTTACATGACAGCTGTGCGTACTTGATAAAGACCAGACAGACGCGTCAGGGGTTGGGTCTGGAGAAAAAGTCTTACAGCATGTGATCCCAGGACTCTGATCAATCATGTAGACCCCAGAATACAAAAACAAGAACATTGTGTAGTGCATTCAACTCAATCAGAAAAACTGATAAAACTGTGTGCCTGATCATGGCTCAATGGGATCACAATCTAAAAGTTAACAGTTTCCAACAAGTAGCCAAGCCACCACGCAGTCATTTTTGTGACTAACATGATCAAAAATTTACAAGGAAATCACACAATGATTCAGTGGAATTAAAAGCCACAAGTATAAGGCCTCACTGTAGCCAAATCTCTGACCTGCACTAACAATAAGCCACTGGATTCCAGTGAAGACCTCTAAGAAATTATTTTGTGTCTACTCGTGCGCCCGACACCAGTGGAAATGCATTTTGAAGTCAATGGGATAGTAGGGTATAGACATAAAGGAAACAATGCCTTCCAGGCTTGTGAAGGAAAATAAATGGTTGTGGTGCATAATGGTAACCCCCACTTCTATACAAGACAATCGTAGCACCAGAGCCAAGGAACATTAGCCAGGCATCTCCTAATTAAACTCCCTGCAATGATGTGGCTGCAGCTGTGATGCCATTTGTCTGTTGAAGAGACAACAGATTAGACTGTTATGAGCAGGATTTTATATTTAATAATGTCAAATTGTAAATTAAACTTTAAGAATACACAATTATTTAATAGCTTGTTGGCACAGATGAAGGCCGGGCAAAGCTGACCGGGGTGGGTCGGGGGGGGGTCATGTTTATGCAAAGAAGTGTTGCATCTAATATTTACCTTAACAAATCTACAGCAAGATAGCTCGGTGGCGTTGCGGTGGCAAGATACAACTAACAAACAGTGGCAGAGCCGCTTATTTTATTTTACTTCAAACGTGAAACGATCTATGACGGTAGCTTGACGACATTTCCCCATTCCTAATGTCCTCTGAGGTAGGCCAACATTCAGCCTCCAACCCCCATTATGATTCTCTCAAGTAGCTAGCTATCCACTCCACTCCACCCAAACCCCCTCCCCCATGACACCCACCCTCAAACGCAGTTTCGACTAAAAAAACATACCTGGAGTAAGCCTGTGTTCCCCTCCGAGGGGCTGAGGAGACACCGAGTGCGCCGGGCTGTCGACCGTGGGCCGCAGGTTGCACCTTTGTGGGGATGGAGTGCTCGGAGCCCCCGGTAGTGGATTGCACCTTCTCCGCTTGGGAGACTGAGGACTGAGGAGGGCCTCAAACTCCATCGACCGCTTTAACGTCGCCCCGCAAGCCATGTTAGCTATGCAAAACGGCACAAAATAATATAGAGAAACAAAAAACGATCCGTGGTAATGGGGTTTAAGACTCCCCTTTTGTGCGTTTAACGTTCCTCGAATTTCTTGTCGCCTTTCTTCCTCTCCACAAGGGATTTTCTTCTCTGAGTAGTAAAGTCAACTGCCGACACTGCCTGCTGAATTTTTAAAACGTCACAATGGTAGACCCTACCATTACGGAAAATAGGGGGGGTTGTAAAACAATTACAATCATTTGTTTTGAATTAGTCCACATTTTCTTCTTTTCTATCCACGCTATGTGTGCAATCGCTTTCTGAACTTAATGTATAATATTTAGTTTTAAAAAATCTATACAATTCTTTAGTTTCGTTTCACTTTAACATTGCTGTTTCCGGTCTCCCACACCCATTGTTGTTGTTGATTCTTCGTCATTGAACTCAAATTGAGGGTTCATGAGACGTCTGGTGAAAGTAATCAGGAAAAGATAGATAGATAGATAGATAGATAGATAGATAGATAGATAGATAGATAGATAGATAGATAGATAGATAGAACACAAAAAGTGTTTGCCTGGTGGGCAAATCAGAGCCTGATTATTTCCCTCTTGTGAGATGAGCAGGAGAGCTGAGTGTGTGTGTTGCACCCATTGACTGGACAACTACCTGGTCACACGACCCATAGATTTGTACAGAAAGTCATTGAAGCCCATTTTTCCTTGAACTACAAGGCGCCATGTTGCAAAGAAGCGGTACCTGCAGTGCTGAGAAGCTGGCTGGAACACACCCACCAGTTAGCTGTTTATAGCTTCTGTTAACCGAGGATGATAATTTCGCTTGGAAGAGCCTTTAAGTATTTCTCATGAACATCTTGACTTCTTTGGCTAAACCGGGCTGTTAGTCCAAGGTGCCAGGCTTAGCTGAAGAAGCTGCCTGAAGCCGGCTTCAGCACCAATGGTTTCTCCCAAAAAAGCCGCCAGTGCAAAAGCCAGAAAAAGACACTTATTCTTCTCTGCTGGAAGGCGACGTCGGCATGCTTTCACCAGCTGTTTCTCTGGCTTAGCCACTGTTGCTGACGCCAGCTTTAGGCAGCTTCTCCAGCTAAGGGTTAGCCATAGACATACATAGAGTGACCCATATATTTGTACAGAGAGCCTCTGAAGCCCATTTTTCCTTAAACTGTGCAGCGTCATGTTGCAAAGAGGCAGAACAAAATTGTGTAAGCCAATGGCTAGCTCTCTTTCAAACACTACATAATTCCACACATCTGATTGGCCAGCTTTATTTCTTAATATAAATTTGCCTGATGTGGTACAAAAAAAATCACCTCTTGTACCATTGTCATGGGTGTAAAATCTAACTATAGAGACCAAAACCTCTTTTTGTGTTTAGGCTTTAAATATGTTTAATTCTGTGGTAAAGTTGGATCTTTTAAAATAATAGTCAGCGGGGCTAAGCTCTGTTTTGGAGCCAGTACCAGTTGTCAGCAGAGTAACTGCAACAAAACCTACGTATGGCTTCAATCCGGAAGTGGGATGTTGCAGCTTGGAGTTAGATGAAGATTAGTTGAAGGAGCAAAGCTGCTCATGGAAAATTGTTGCAGAATTCTTCCAATTTTAATTATGAATTGAGTTAATCATCCTAGTAGAAGGACCTCCAATATGAAATGTTGTTTCAGTGGCCACATGAAGTGAAGCTGTGGTTAGCATGGCTAAGCTAAGCTTTGACCTTCCAGACCAACCTTCTTCAGTTGAACTGGCAGCCAGTTACAGTGGTGTGTTAATATAATCCACACAAGCACAAGAAAGTATATTCTCTTTGAAATATGACCATGATCTGTTAGGTTTTTATTCACAGCTCAGAAGTCAATATAATGCTTAGCACTAAGTAGCTAAAATGATGATAACAATGGCTCCCTGTTGAAGCCAATGACAGAGGTAACGGCTAGCTGATTGGTCAGATTTATTGCTTAAACTGTACTCCCCATACAGTTGTCACAGATGTAATATCTGATAGGGGAAAAAAAAATAGTAAAAGTCTTTAAATATAACATGGTGGTCAATGCTCTGTTTTGGAGCCAGCACCTAGTTCTCAGTAAAGGTACTGCAACAAAGTGTACTTCCTGGATGAGCTTCAACCTGGAAGTGGGATGATTGCTGCTTGATTTCACCCAGAAATGATTTGCCAAAATCTTCCTTGACAATATGTTTTTTTTGTTTTTTCTTTTGCCATTGACTCTTGTTTGGTGGTTTGAATTTCTCAAATTTGAGGTCTAAAGAAACACCTCATATCTGCAATTTTGTTATGCTTAGAGAGGGGAGGACCCAAACGTAGAACACAAAAGGTGAGTTGGATGTAGCAGTTTATTTGGTTGCTTGGGATTTAGGGTTCCCATCCACACAATGCAGGCAGGCAGATCCTGGATACAAAAAGCAAGTTATCAGAAGGAATGTGTCAGAGTTCAGGGGAGTCAATAATGCCGTCAGGCTGGCCTTGAGCATAGATACCACATGGTAACACAGACAATCCAGAGAGCAGTGCCTGGAGGTCCAAGACTTTAAAGTGTGGTGGTGATGACAGAATAAGCCTCAGGTGTGTTGGAGGTGGAGATCCAAGGCTCCACCCAGACCAAAAGGGAAAAAAGACCAGGAAGGCTGCTGGCAGGCCATGACAAATTTAACAATTTAAACCTACTCAGGAGCCTCAGTAGTGTGTGGTAAAACTATAAACAGCCACAACAGCCTGGTACCACCTCTTCATGCTTGTCACCAATCTGGTCACACACTGCTGTGGGATGGCATCCCATTCTTCAACCAGCATTTGTTGCAAGTCAGCCAATGTGGATGTGTTGGTCACTTTGGTATGAGCAGCACGCCCAAACTAATCCCACAAGTGTTTAATGGGGTTGAGTTAGGACTGCTGGCAGGCCATTCCACCCTCTCCACTCCCAAAGTCTGGAGGTAGTCTCTGATAAGGCCCGGTCTGTGGAAGGGAGCATTGTCATCTTGGAGGAAAGAGTTTAGTTCCAGATTGTGAAGATATGAGATTGCCACTGTTTGCAGAATTTCATCTGAATATCTCTGCATTGAGATTGCCTGCAATGATGACAAGCCTGTTCAGGTGCTAGTGCACATGTTGTTGACACCAGCACAAATGGGCCTGATGGTGAAAGAAAGTCATGGCAGACCTCCTGGCACTCCTATGGAACCAGAGATTGGCTGTGTGCAGTCTGTTACTGATTGTCTGATCATAGAGCCTTTGGCATATAATCTGAAAAAACTTTGTTTAGGAATTCTTTCATGGTCACGACAAACATACTCAGCTCTGCTGCTCATCCCACAAATGCATGTTCCTTACAAATGTGGTACCATTTAAATGGAATACAGAATAAACCTGCTTTCCAGCTGTAGAAGACATATTGCCAGGAAGAATTGTTTCAACAAAGAAATAATCTATCAAACACAGATTTGCCTACTTTTGTGCTTAGTCAAGATAGACAGCCAGGTAGTCTGAGCCCCAGAAGATCACAAATTATTATATAATCCCAGAAAGACATGTAAAACAGCCCAGTGTGATAAAATTATGACAATATAAATGATACAACACAGTTTCACATAGACTCAATCAATATGATAAATTAAGCCTCATGATTCTTTGACCATTACGTTGCAAGTTTGTGTAAGCAGAATACCTTAAAGTGGTAAAGAGTAGCTACAAAATGAAAAAAATGCTCAAAATTAAAAACAGATTGACACAAAATGACAACAAAAGTAAAAAGACATGAAAAAAGACACAAACTGGTCAAAAAAGGGTAAAAGCAGCTAAAGACACATGACATAATGCAAAACATCTGCAAAAATGCAAGAGGAGACATTAAAAATACACACATACACAAACTGTGTTGGCATAGCTTTATTTTTCAGTTTGGCTGTCTTGATTTTTGGTGGGACAAGTTAGGGACCATTTACTGATCTGTGCCCAGAAGTCAATTGTGTCCTTCCAAGATCCAACGTGATGTTAAACTTGAATCTCCTTTCAGAGAATCAAGATTTTATATGTTGACTTCAGACCTAATTGACATCTCATGCTTTTTCATTTATTTATTAAATTCTATCTGCTTATCAAACTGATGTTGTTGTTGTAATCATTGGATTACGTTGTACAGTTGAGAAGTGTTCATCAAGACAAGATAAACTGTCACACGAGTTCTTCAAAATACAAATATGAAAAATTGAAGCCAGGTAATGAAACAGTTAAAATCCCTGTTCTGGTTACACCTATTCTGTGTTCAATGCCGCAATCTTCACGAGGGGATAATTCATTACAGGTTTGTTGTGACAGATGATATGAGTTTTTAAATGAGTTTATTTGACTTTTATTCAATTCATATGCTCCCCATTGCTCCCCATAGCAACAAAAAGTGTGGAAAAGAGGTAAAGAAGTATGTGCAAGCAATCTGAAACAACTGGAGAAAAATGTCAGTTGTGAAGCGTGATAAAATAGTATCAGCAAGAATAAAAAGAAAGATGTAGATGACGATGGTGACAATGGTGAGACCCGTGATGTTGCATTTTTTAGGGACCATGGCACTGAGAAAACGACAGGAGGCAGAATTGTAGGTAGCAGAGAAAGTCAAAGAGGCCCATTGGTAGGAAGACAATGAGATTTATGGATTAATAGTGAAAGATGACATGAAACTAGTTGGTGTGAGAGAAGAGGATGCAGAGGACAGGGTTAGATGGAGGTAGATGATTCTCTGTAGTGAATAACGGGAACAGAAAGAAAAAGATCTGCGCCCCATTATGGCAGCTAATGGTGTACACTGTTGTATGTCTCACCAATGTCTTCATTTTTGACAGATTTTGTGCACATTTCAACAAAGACAAACCATGGACATGACACAGAGACCAGCACAGGTACAAATTGACTTTTTTCATGTCATAGATGAGCTTGATTTTATTTCAGTACACTGAATCTGACACATAGCAAGGTAAGTTGTTATCTTTAATCTGTATGTGACAGTTGAAACCTGTGTTTCAATATTATCCAAGGCTCTAATACAACAAGACTTTTCTGATTATGCATACATGTAAGTCAGTATGTGCTCTGCTGCAGCTGCCACTTGTTACTGCTGCAAAGACTGTTCTAGTGTCTCTCTTCCTACCATGTGCCCCATTCACCTCAACACACTGCTTAGACTCATGTGGTGTGCATTGTGTGAGACAGCCATGTGCAAGGGACTTTTGTGCGGTCCTGGCATTCATGCATAAATAGAGTCTGCAGTGCACAGGCTCTTCTGTTTCTGCATGAACAGAGGACTCAAACATAAAGAAACAAGCTAACAAAAAGTCCATCTTTCTGTCATACGGTGAACCCTAAAGTCAGCAGTTCAGCTCACTGGATACAATATTTCAGAGGTGAGACGGTGTTTAAGTATTCAGATCAAAGGCAAGAGAGAGGCCAAACTAATAGATTAAAGCATACCAACAACCACTCATCCACTTTTCTTGGTCTGAGTGAGATTTATAGTACTTTCATCTGAGACATCTGTTATTCCAGATTCCTTGATTAAGTCTCATTTGCAGCTAGATATATTATGAAATCATACCATGTGACTGACACAAATGATTTTCCTTTAATTAAATTGCAACTGACCACTAATGTAATAACTAATGATATGTAATGGTGACAAATAAATCCAAGGCAAAATGATTTTTTCTTGCAAACATCAATGGCGCATTGAGTTGTTTTATTGCAATTAAAACACAATATAATGCATATTTACAACATATCATTAGCTTTTATGATGAACACCCATAGGTCTATTATTATAGATCTGTTTTTTTTTATTTCCACATTTCCACTATAACACTTAATGAAAGCACACATGGATGACACAGCACTTTTTTTATTCATGAAAAACAACAACAACAACGATGATGAAACTTTTACTCCTCTTCACTATAAGTAAACTGACATAAATACAAATGCTTATTTATCTGTATTGCTATTTCCTTTGATTCAATGATCAATATTGTTCATTTTTTAACATTAAAATTATCGTTCACCATTTCTAAGGTAGAGTTGAGTTGGATGGTTTCCACCATGCCCACTTTCAGATAATGTAGCACAGTTGCCTTCTGTAGAATGTAGTCCAGAGTTTAATTCTATTGTAGATTTCTTACACTTACTGATCTCACAGAGCCTTTGTAGCCGCTGCAGAAGTGCTACCCTTAGTTCCCTGCACCGCAGGGCATAAAGCAGTGGATTGATTGCAGAGTTGAGCAGGCAGAGGGTGCTGCAGAAGGCAAAAGCCCTCTGTTGGCTATGGGTTAACACCACAGAGACGTCAACCAGCATGAAGCAGAGCACAGGAAGCCAGCAGCCCACCAGTATGAGCAGAATGAGACCAAAGGTGCTAGCCAGCCGGATATCCATTCTCATCCGGGCCTGACCTGCCCCTGTTGTTGCCTGGATGCCGGTCATTGAGGATTCATGGCGATGGGCCTTCCACAGGATGAGGGCGTATGCCCCTAAAATGACCACTAGGAGCACCAGGATGAAACTGGTCCAACAGGCCAGATAGTCTTGACTGATGTAGGGAAATAATCGTGAGCAGGGTGGGGTGAGGCCTGTGGGACACCTCCAGCCCATTAGAGGCAAGTAGGAAATGAGAATGGTTGCACTCCAGAGAATCAGGAGACTCAGCAGAGCTCTGCGGCGGGTCAGCAGCACCTTGTAGTTGGAGGCCTGGTGGATGCAGACATAGCGGTCCAGAGCAGTCAGCAGTAAGCTCCCGACTGAGCCGGTGAAGGCCATGGTGACTCCACCTAACTTGAAGAGATAGGCAGTGGGACCATCCCTGCGGTGAAAGAGGTGAAAGTCCAGGAAGCTGGTGGTGAAGAAGCAGCTCGCAAAGACATCAGCCAGAGCAAGGCTGCCGATGAACAGATAGGAGGGCCGCTGCCTCAAAGTGGATGTGGTGGCGATCACTCCCAGCACGAGCACGTTTTCCATCAGTGTGATGGGACCAGCCAGGAAACAGATTGAGCCGATGGCCGTTTTCTCTGCCTTAAACAGGACCTGGTAGCATGTCATATTCTCACACCATCCGTTAGCTGTCAGAAGTATAGAAACATACAGTACATTAAAATCACTTGTTGCTCAACTAATGAGTCGTACATACTAAATTTTGTCTTATTTCAGTTGTATTCGAGGCTGCATACCTGTTGATAGCGAGGCGTTCCCTTTGGCTTCTACTGGATTCAAAAAAGTGTGTGTCTCCCACTCCCCCATTTCAGTTACCAATCTCCGACTGTTGGATTGCAATCAGGAAACAAAGTAATTGATTTAAATGGCTTTTTATTTAAATATCTTTCAAATAGTATCAGTTTCAGTAGCAGAAAAAAGTGCACAGTGCTTTCAAAAAGGTAGCAACGCCTTGGTATTTTATTACTCCCCCTGTACCAGAAAAAAAAAAATACACATTTCAAAAGGAGAAAAAATAATTTGAACTCTTCTTTTATATTGACTATTATCTCAGAGTATGTACTATGAACCTAAAGTACTTTTAATGCATTCCTTCAAATTAATTGTATTAGTTTAAAATACATCTATTCTTACATTTTACACCTAAAACGGGACTGTTTAGATTTAGTCTGTTTGGATTTTTCATTGGGGACAGGTCAGGATTACAGGCAGCTCAATCCAGTACATGTACCCTCTTCTCCCTCAACCATGTCTGTAATGTATGCAGAACATGGTTTTGGACTGCGTGGTTAAAAAACGTGTTATTGTCCTTTACAAAATTGTTCTCGGCAGGAATGTGTGTTCTCCCAATGTCACATTAATGTTGCCATCAGAGCAAATTACATTTTGCAAAGGCACTCTACAACCCCACACCATGACAGGCCTTAGCTCTTTGATTTGAGAAAAGGCTTGTGGCCATGACCTTTATGCACTAAACTTCCTCTGGATTACATCAAACGCTTAGTGAAATGTTGCAAAGCCAATTTATTGGGTACTTTTTGACAGAGTCTGTATATAAATAAAATATAAATTAACAGTATGTAGTGTTTTTCGTGAATTGAGTTTTAGAAAAAGGTTCACCATTCAGAATGAAAATAGAACAATATAAGAAAACTGCTAGGACAACAGTCAATATGATTAAGGAAAATATTGTGAGAAAAGAAATTGAAAGAGGCTTGGACACCAACAGTTTCATTTTGAATTTAATTTTATCCTTCTTGAAATCACAAAATAAAATACCTTGATTTGAGGTTTTCACATATGGTAGATGAGATCAGAAACTTCCTGTGGAAAAATACATGAAGAAGAGAAAGTGATGACTATTTACGTCTGTCAATATTGGATCTAGAGCTTGAAAGGCGCATTAACACTGTAACTGAATGTAAAAAGTCATTAAATAGTCAGAGCAAACACATGGTGATCATCACAGTATCAGATGATGATGATCCTGATTATAGGAGAGAGTTAGTCACCTTTGGTTTTAAAGTAAACAGGAAACCATGCGGACCTAAGTATGAAAATAAAGTGTTTCTACCCTGATCTTGTCATATAGAAAATATATGTCCTGATGCTTTAATGCTCTACTTGTATTGAATTAAAACATTATTTTTAACAAATGAAAAACATGTTTGACACACACCAGTTGTTTAAAAAACTAGAGAGACTGTCCTCAAGTCCCAGTTCAAGTCACAAGTAAAAAGAGACAAGTCCCGAGTTAATTTCCGAGTCAGAAACATCAAATTTCAAGTGTTCTTGAGTCTTAATTAACAATGGTGCATATAGTGCATTATATGCTAAATGTAAATGATACACAGCACAGCATGTCTAGAGGACTATCTACTGTTGTCTGTACATTCAAATGTCAAACAAAGTTGGAAGTTGTTGTTGTTCTCCATCTTGTCCCCCTTGACCTGCATGTTTTACATATTGCAATTCAGTTTTTGTGAAATAATATATAGCTTTTGTTTTTTATTTGTATATAGCTTTTTGTTCTTGGGAACATATTGGCAAGCTGCTGTTTTTGTTTGCGAGAACAAAATCTCATTCTGGTTCATTTTGATTGGCTGTGTTGACCCTCATGCAAACATGCACATGCACACATGAGCTGTGACAAATTAAATTAATTGATTTGTGCACACTTTTTTTACCCCACAGTCTTTGAATTTTGGGTAAAATAACAGCTTGTGTTTTCAAGTCGACAGGTTCAACTCCAAGTGATGTCACAAGTCACTGGTATTAAAGTTGCAAGTCTTTTTTTGAAATGTTTTTTCCAAGTCAAGTCTAAAGTTATCAAACTAACGGCTCGAGACTCACTCAACTGATGATCAGATCAGATCAGATCCTGTATCATTCAAGAATGGGACTTTACAGACGTATACAAACCTTTGTTAAAGGAGGAAAATTGCAACACAGAGCTAAACATTGTTTTTTTTTTTTTTCTTTTTTTAAACACGTGGTTGCCATCAAATTCAAAATCAGTACATTTCCTCAGTTTAAACATTTGACATGTTTTCTGTGTTCAGTTGAGAATAAAATATGTTTTTGTAAATCATATTTACAACTTTTCTGGAATTGGGGTTGTAAATGTACTGAAATATATTATGTACAGTTTTGATTTCCTTAAAAGGTTGGAAGTTTGGTTTGAAGTGTTCAGTGTAAATTGTGCAAGTCTTTAGTGGTTTTGTGTCTCACAACACATTTTGAGAACCAGCTCATGTTATTTCCGATAGCAGTAAAACCCAACACCCACAGCGCTTACATTATTAAACCTTTCACAGCCGTTACAGATACTTCCTCTTACATTTATCATCAATTTGAACGTTGAAAGAATAACTTCAATTGTATTGAAATCATCCTTTGACGGTTACTTTTCTGAGTTAACTGCAGAGTATAACGCAACATGAAAGGCGTGTTCATGTTTAACAGAATGAGAGCTGCCAACTTTTCAAATTAAATTTCACTAAAATGAGCACCTTCAGTTGCTTAAATTAATTTTAAAAAAAAATAAAAATCAATATTTTCATCCATTCTGGTCGCTATGTCCTGTACATAAACTCTGCTTGCATTTCATCTGTATTGTCTTTATCAAAAAAACATAAGACACACATGATACATACTTTCCAGCAAAGCTCTTATTGACAGTCTTTCTCAGTTGAGCTACTGGCCATAAAGGTGTCGGTGTGCGCGCTCTGTTGATATTACTCTGGCTTCCCTCCATTATGGTTAAATCTTGACTGACAGAGTGATTTGTTTCTAGTAACTTTTACAAAAGCATGTGCTGTAACAGCAGAATGTGCTTAAATTCCATTTACGTTACAAAGCTGTCCAATTTAGTTGCACCAGGCTTCACATGCACAATGAAAGGCACATAATTTAGCAATCTTGAGTCGTTATTGCACCCTGCTACGTTGTTTCAAAATTTTATAAACCTTAATGACACAAGAAGGACAAATGAAATTGCTGCTGAAAAACCTTTTTTTTTTTTAGCAATAACTACACAAAACAGCATTACTGAATATGCAGGCAATAGCAAGTTTACGTTCAACTACAAAGCAGACACAAGAAACACTGTGGATTATATATTTTCCCTCCAGCTCATAAATGAAACAGTTTAAAGCTAAGTTCTTTCATCAGTGCTTCATTGGAATTTGCTCCTTGGAAAGCCAAAAGATACAAAAATTGACCAAAACCTTTTAAAAACTTACCTTAATGTATGTTTTTGTTTGACAGAGGCTCAGATGATCTGATTTACTGTCACTCTCAGCAGCAACACGATCCCGCAGATCCACAGACCTGACTGGTGCACGGGTGAGGGGAGATGATAAGGAAGGCGGTTGCGAAGATATGGGGAGTGACTGACATGGAGGAGGGCAGAGAGACATGAAAGACACCAAAGTGGGCTCTCTTAGTGAAAGAGAAAGAGTGCAGATGGAGTCAGTGATCAAACTAGAATCACTGCAGAAAAGTCCAGTTTTTTGTTTATTTTTTCAGTTTTTAATCTTAGATGAACCAGTAGTCATCACAAATCCATGAAAGTGGACCAGTTAAACTGGTTTAAAACATACATTTACATTCAGGTGCTCAAGAAATATGTGTTAAGAACAGAAGTTACACATATGTGAATGTTGCGTCCTCTGTGGATGGTATGTTTCGTGGAAATAGTGTGGGGCCTCTGAGTAAGGGTTCACTTAAACAGTGGGAAAAGATGCTGGGTGGGGAACAAATGTGTTAAAACAAAAGGAGGAAACACACTGTTTAGTTTTTAGAAATCTCAGCTCATAAACACAGAGACTATTTCCTACACAAATTTCCACTCAATATAAATTAGTGAAACATCACCTACTGTCACACAAATGAATTCAACAGACCATTTATTGTTTGGAAAATATAAAAACACCTGGTTTGCTTGATTTTTGCAGATGTGATATAATTACAAGAACTTTGTTTTTTATTGCTAATTCATAAATTTGATTATTCTGCTTTTGAGTAAACAGAAGATAAACCAGTTTCATCATTGGTGCAAAAATAAATGTTGCCGTTTGATCCTTTCACTTTGATTCTTCTGTATAAACATGTTTCTACTGAAGTGAGTCACTCCATCTTTACCAGTAAAAGCTCATTTAAATACTCAGGCGTGACTTATGCCCCATGAAGTACTGAAATGTATAAACAAGCCTCCACTCCAGTGTGAAACAGACTAATTTCAGCTCAGTTGGTGGGATGGCATGTAGTACTCCTGTCAGTACACCAGGGGGCACTGCTCGGCAACCCTGTAACTCAAAATCATTCTGATGGAGATAAAGGTTTGCTCAGTTAATGAATGCATGCAAGTTCACCAAGTATACTCCTCATCAATTTAGGTCAATTAATTTAGAATACTTCCCTCAGGTGAAAACAAAGTACATTTTTTCAATAAAAATTTAATCATCTTGCGATATCATATACCTGAGGCATTATGAGATGAACTAGCAACCTATTTTAGCCCTCTTAATTGAAAGAAACGTTTCTTCAATAATGCAGCATCAGTCACGTCGACTACAAAAAATGTCAACTTTCGTGACCAAAAACAATTATATGGTTTGAAAGTGATTTATTTATACAATATTCAAGAATTTTGCCATCATTTCATGGGCAAAACAATGCTTTGTAAAAAGGTCAGGGATGTCTGGTACACTGTTGTGTCTTTTCCTCCATCAATGTAATAGATAAAGAAAGCCAGAAGGCAGGAAATGTAATTAGGAGCGGACAGCACAGCAGCAATAAGACGTCCTTCCTCTTACTGACTGTCCAGGTGCAGCAGGAACACAATAGACAACAGGTCAGCCTGAAGCCAGAAATGTTCAATTATTTGACAGATTACATAATCCTGTTTTGTGCGATCCCCTCCCCCCCTTTTAGAAACCACTCTGGACACAAGCACAGAGGCTGGCTCTACGAGCTCACATTGATTCTGACTGAATCCATTGATCAAATTTCCTCCCCTCGTTACCTTCAGAGAGTAGGATCACATCACTGACGTAAAAACACAGGAAAATAGACGTCTAAATTATGTTTAATGCAGAAGCATGTCCTTATTTACTTTTGTTTATGTTGAATTAGCCGGTAGAGAGCTCCCTGGAAAGCTAAGGAGCGAAACCAGCGTTGTCTGTGAGGGTTGAGATAACGCGGGATACTGATAGCTTTTTGAGTGGACATCTGATTGACATCAGTTGAGTGCAGGGAATTACTTGAATATGAAAATGAGTTTTTCAGGTTGCCCAGAACCATACATTACAAATATGGGCATGCATCCTTCATCCTTAGACCCCTGAACTGAGTCAGATGAAACTTAGAATAGAATAAAACAAAATGAAAATCCTAGTATACTTTGTTAAAAATCATATAATGCACATGTGCTTGGTTTAAATGTAGACTGTGCACATCTAAAGTGCAGAAAATATGATCCAATAGGGTTTTTTTTCAATAGCTCACTTTGAAGTATAGCTTTTGGCTCTTTTCCAGTTCTTTGATCATTGTACTGTCTGACCTTGGAGTGTCCACTCCTGGAAAAACTGGCAACAGTGGATTTGTGAATGATCTTTCTCACAGTAGAAACTAGATTGATGCACAGCAGCAAGACGATTCCACATATCATCCCTTTCTGGCATTCATCCATTACTGATACCTGCTCTTACCGTGCGAGGTCTGACGCTCTCGTTCCAGGTCTCCTTGCTCTCCTTGGGTGAAAAAAAAAGTAAGAGCTGTCCACATATTGATGCATAATCAAACAGGGTCACTCCTATCGGCAGAATGGAGCCTAAAAAAACATGTTTTTCTTTGGACTGCTTGAGGTAACTTTAGTACACAAGTGTGGCGAGAACTTGTGAACTCCAGACAAAAAGGCCCCAGCCAGCATCTGAACCAGGAATGTTTTAGCTGTGAAGCAGCAATGGTGATCACCATTCTTAAAAATATCTGACCGATTACAACTGTATATTGTCCAACTGCTTTATTTATTTTATTCTACTACTAAAACATGATCCAATAAAAATGTATAAGTAAAATGGCAACTTTTCTGCATCAACACAGGCGCTCACCCCTGCTGGTAAACTGATAAAATGAATGCATTTGATTAGAAACACCTGGCTGCTACTTACCCTCTTAGTTCCTGTGGAAGCATCGATGATGTTGTTGTATTTGTATACACTACCACCTCAAAAGCATGAGTAATTATTACATGTTCATTTTAGGTTTATTTTTGTCTAATTTTAAGGGCCGGTTAAGTTTAATTTTGTCCTAAGTTAAATCTTAGAATTGAAAGAAAATGTACATTTTTAACGACTGTATATCAATGGTATAAGCGCACTCATTTACCACTAGGTGGCATTGGTGGAGGTATTAGATTCCTTAGAAAAATAACATTACTGCAGTGTAAAATACTTAATTCAAAAATAAAATGCATAAAGACTAAGCATTACCAACATGAAATAGTTAACATTTTACAGTTAAATAATTTGTTTTGGTTCCCCTTGTAACCTTGTTACCCTTGTACACTCCATTTCATGGAGTAATGTAATAAATACTATGTTACATAACAAGATTGTTACGAAGCATCAAGCGGAAAACCTTTCCATGATGTTCATGCTGGAGATACAGCTGTTCGGTCTACTTTATATGTAGTTTTACATAATGAAAGCTTTTTAGGTGAGCAATACAATCAAACAAAATAAAATAAAATATTTACTAGCAACTATAGCTGTAAACGTTTTCAAGCAAATGTACTGGAATTGAGAAAACCATATGATAAAAATATAAAGTATAGTATAATAAATAAAATATAGCTGAATAGTGTAAAAAGGCAGAAAATGAACAGATTCAAGTACAGTTTAAAACAAACAACAAAACAAAACAAAACAAAACACCAAAACTCTTAAAAACTCTTGATGAGCACAAAATAACTTTTCACTCCTGGTAGTTGGTATCAGAAAATTAAACAAAACAACAACAACAAAGAATAAATTGAAATATCTTTGGACATATAGGGTTCTATTCTGCTTTTGTTTTTTCCCCACTTCATACTATTCAGGTCTGTTTTGTGTATTTCACACAGTTCAGACAACTCAGATTCTTTCAATTCCTCCTCTTGGTCACTTATTTCAGACTATTTACACTGGATAACTGCCATAAAGGTCAAGCACTGTGAAACAAAGAGTCAATCTACAAATGTATGCTATGTAATACCGTGAGAAAAAAAATGACTCGAGCAGCTCTTGTATTTTCCATTCTAATCTCAGGTCTGCAGCGCATTCGTCCTGCCAACCATTGCAAACATTCTGTTATGTTACGCGACCTACAGAAGCCAACTGATGACCTACTTTCCATATATGGCTCACTCTTGATAGACATGAGTCCTCTCACTAGCTTTGCTATGAGAAGTTTCCTTCCATGGCCTTCAGCTGTCCCTATTTTAAACAACTACTTTAATTTCCATTCTCCTTAAAAGCAAAAAAAAAAACTAAAAATAAAAAAATGTTGTGTTTAAAATGGACTTGGATGTGAGTTGACCTGTCTTGACAGTTGTTTTGTACTCTGAAGACGTGGACTGCACCCTCCTGGGTGGAGTGGGAAGATTTTATAGTTGGTGATAAAGTCATCGGTCAATGCCCTTGATTAGATCAAGAGAAACGTAAGATTTGCATCTTCAAAAGTAATAGTCTGTTGATGTAAAAGTGTGAAACTTAAAGTAGAAAGAAAACTGCGAGATATGTGATGACAACAGAACTTTTAGTTGTATTTTTTGAAATGTAAAAGTGGTAGATAAAATTATTTCACTCAACCTTTTAGAAATCAAGAATAGAAATACACTTTAAATCAGGTCAAGCTGAGAGAAATTTACAAAGGAATTGTGAGTCTTAAAATAAATAAATCAATAAATTGGCTTAACTGACACAAAGTAATCTTTTTTTTTAAACAACTGTTTGTAACCAACTTGTGTTATCCAGATATTTTAAGAGTCCTTTGGTTCATCGTGAGGAATGCTTCACATTAAACAACTCCAAATGATTTTTCAACATGTTGCCTCAGATTTACAACCGTCAGTTGATATTCCTGTTACGTGACAGCTTTAGGCCTTTATGTCGCAATTCACACACTGGGTTACAGGGAAAAGGAATAATTCACAAGTTCCTTATCAAACACAATAAATCGATAACAATAAAATGGCATAGCTCGACACTGTAGGCCATTTGAGCAGTTTGGTGGTGTAAAAAGATACCAAGAGGCTGAGTTTCAGCACAATAATGAGGAGTTGTTTTGCCACCAGACTGATGACATGGGGGATGGGTGGCTCGCAGACACGATGAGCTGCTGTGTATGTTCTAACACCCTGTTGCAGTTGCTGAAGGGTGAAACTGTAGTTGTACGACAGGTTTAACCTACATACATGCAGAAACCCGTTTCCTGTAATGTAACACGCATGAGATCATGAGACACTTCAACATTTCCAAAGTATGTGCATGTTTATCTTGTTAGTAAACATTACATAACACCGAATCGCAAACAGCTTAATAGTATCCCATTGAACTCTTATTACAGGACTTTGTGTAATGAATCGAATGATTGTATGTGATTTGATTTCCATCAAAGCTTCAAAGCCTTAGGTTTTAGAGATCGAAAGTGTGTTTTTCGTTAGATTCTCACTTCTTTCAGGAAATACCCGAACGAGCTCCAACAAAGGAAGCGAGGAGAGTGTCGGAGTTTGACGTCACCAGTCTGGCAACAGACGAGTCTGCGTCGACTCCTCTTTTCACTGATTGGTTCCACAGTTCACAGTCGACGCGTGATTGGTTGGATCTCCGTGCGGACGGATTACTTATCTCTGCTGTAGATTCCATTTTGTTGCAATAGAGAGTCGAGAGGAGAGGTGGCTGTGTGACGGCCGTTGTTAACATCACATAAGCCTCGGAGGTGGCGGATTTGTAGAAAATATAGCTTGCTGTGCTTCTTACATAGTCCGCAGAGGGATTTTAGAGGCACAATATATATAATTCTGGCCAAAAGGCTTCAGCAACCAAGCCCAAAGACCAAAGAAGTCGGTAAGAGAATAGATTTTGCGCCTCGTCGCCATATTGAGGTCGGTTTCTTTGTTTTGGTTCGGTGCCAGCGTAGAGTGAAACGGGTACTTAAAACCTTAATTAAAATACAGAAAAACTTGTTTTTGCTATATTTAAGCATCTACAGCAGATTAATAATTCACAATTCTGTTTTCAACAAAATTTACTGCAGAAAACGAGAACAAATAGGCGGTAGCTTAGCCAGCTCAGTGTCGCACAAACACAACTAGCTATGTTTTTGTATTTTTTTTTTTTATACAATAGACTTATTTGCTTACAGTTTTTATATCCAAGTGTTTTAGATTAAAATATAGGGCTTCGCGAGTCAGCTCGGGCGTGTAAGTTATTGATTCATGTGATGACGCACTTTGTCACACACGAGAAAGGGCATTCAAAAATGACGGACAACAATGTTAAAACACACTTATTTGGTGCACCGTTTTCTGTTTTGAATTTCTAATCGACATAT
The DNA here is from genome assembly GCA_037176975.1 of Arrhamphus sclerolepis. Lineage (NCBI taxonomy): Eukaryota > Metazoa > Chordata > Actinopteri > Beloniformes > Hemiramphidae > Arrhamphus > Arrhamphus sclerolepis. Next base: position 15,104,444 of record JBAMYA010000008.1, read on the forward strand.
TATTTCTTGTATCGTTCAGAGGTGGTCGACTTCTTGGAGCATCGTGTGCCGAGGTGAATTGATGTTCAGCTCGGCTTCACGGGAAAACAACGCTCTTTGGCACATGAAAACCTCAGACCTTGCTGGACGCAAAAGTGCAGCGAGAAGTAGACAGAAGACTACTTCGAGGACCTGGGGACCCGTCGGAGGTGAAAGATTGAAGAGAGATATCTGCTCTGTCAACATTTTACCAACAAAGAGGTGAGCTGGGGCTGTTTTCCTCTCGGTCGCGTGGGGGAGGGGCCAGGCAGCCCTGGCTGTCTGGTTGTCTCGCACGTAGCTGCTGCTCTTGTTTTTGTTCAGTGGTGGTGCAAACTCTCTTTTCCCTCCATACTGCGCAATCATTGCCTTGTAAATCATTTTATTTGCTCAAGCCATTGCAAATGAATTTCAGACTTCTCCACTAACAACAGCGTGTTTTCATCTTGAAGGTGACACGTAGTACAGAAACATGGGAGGTGGCGAGAGGTACAACATTCCAGTTTCCCATCCTGAACGCCCCAAGAAGAACCATCATCTTGGCAAGGCCAAGCAGAGGAGCCGCGACCAGAATGGTGTAGCAGCATCTGCAGGAGGGGCAGGGGGCCTTCACAATCACGGCCACCGTCGGAGCGACAAGGGCGCTGCCTACCACAGGTCTCCAGAGACGCGGCAGGCCGCATCTGCGGAGAAGAATACTTCTGTCCGTTTGGCCACCAACTATGATCAGAACTGGGAAGGTGCAGTGTCTCACCTAAACACGCTTCTGACAACCCAGGGAAGCCCAAGCTATGCAGGGCCCAAGTTCAGTGAGCCACCATCACCCAGTGTGTTACCCAAACCCCCCAGCCACTGGGTGTCTTTCCCAACTGGCTCCTTTGATCACAGGGAGATGATGGCCTTTAAGCTCAAAAGTCTCCTTAAGGTGCAGGCTTGAGAGAGATACCCACATTCTGTTTAAAAAGAGCCAATACATAGACTGTGACTGCATTGAGGTGCTCACTTACCAGGAATGCCTCAGAGCTGTAATATACTTTGCTGATTTTAAGTTGGGCATTTAAAGCAAATAATTGCTGTAAAATTAGATTTTAAATCCAGTGTTTTAAGATATTACAGCCCGTGTAGCCTTGCTGGTCAGTGAATCCTTTTGAGTCTATTTTCTATGACTGATGAACTAGATGCTTTGTACTTTTGTTTTGTTATTTTTAGTGTTGGCTGTGTGCTTTTTTCCCCCTCTCCCAAACAGTGATTGTTATTAGTTTGATAAAGTTCATAATTATTATTATATTTCCGTGGGACTGGCATACATTTTCACTTGCACAAGATTTCAAGATTAGGATTATGTCCTCTATAGCATCAGGTACTAAAACTTAAACTTTTGGGTTTTATTTTTTGTCTTGGCAACCTCCTTATTTTCTTACCTATCACATTCCTTGTTTGGAAGGGGGAAAAAAACACACTCGGCTGTTTTTCTGCAGGGGAAAAAGTTTTATCAGAGATGAGCTAGCATATATGGAGAGAATAACCTCAAAGGATAAGAGACCATGGCACACAGGCCTTGGAACACCAGCTCCTGTACCCTTTTTTTAAAAGAAAAAAAATGCGCTGTGCGCACATGCACTATAGGAGTTGAGTGTGCCTAAGGTCTGATACTCTATCATAGCATTATTTTGTATAAATCCTTTTTGTTGTTGAAAGGTGTTTGAAGCGCTGTGTGTAACCAAAGCAATGTGTTGCTGCATTTTTGTTTTAAAGCCCTTGGTATCACGGACACTGATGTCACTCCTTCTTCGGCCTAACAAGCCTCAGTGGTTTAAATAGGTTGAAGTTGTCTAACTGTTCAACTGGTTCATTAAGTACTGTTACTGCTCTTTTTCTCCTGTGGACCTTGATGCAGCTTTAACATGCGGAAGAGGGCCCTACTCATGTGACATGGGCCTGTTAGACTGCATGCATTTGTGTCCACAGTGAGGTGGAGTCAAGGAGAGGGAAGTGGCCAAAAGGGATTCAAACAGCAGACGGGGGCAGGTCTTTGCGTTTACAATTTGTCTCAAAGGCTGGCCGTGCTTTAATGAGCACACTTGCTGCCCCTGTCTGTTGTTTAACCCTTTGCACTGCAATCAGACCTTTTTTCTTTTTTTGTTAAATTTGTGAAAGGCGAGGATGCTGCTAAACCGATGGAAATGCAGTGGACTATCTTTGTATGTATTCTCTATTTTTGTGATTCAGTGGTCTGGAGGCTCAGTTTTTCCCTTTGCAGAAGTAAAGCTGCCTGTGGACAGCGTAAAGATAACAAAACAAATAGATGGTCAGTGTGTTTAAGAGCCATGTAAATAATGAAATGTATAAAGTACTTGTAGCATATGTACATTTTACAGGCTAAGTTTGATGCCTGTGTGACAAAAGTATTTTTAGTAATAACACTGAATGTATAAGACATGCTGCGGACATGTCTGAGTACTGAAGAATATTTTTGTTAAAAAAAAGAAAAAAAACTGCCTATACCATTTGTCAGTACCCTGCACTGTTATCTTTACAGAGATCTTGCACATGTTTTTGTATTACAGTGTATGGCGAACGATGCTAAGTGCAAATCATTTAGTTTCAAAGGAACTTGAATATATTGGGATTTAAGTTTTTCATAATTTTGTCTTTTGAGACTTCAACCTAAGTTGACAAGCGGTGCCTAAGTTAAAACCCATCTTTGGACAGACTTTTCTTTTGGCAACTATCAAAAATTCACCATTTTTTTTCAGTCACTTTCAGCTCTCAGCTGTTCTTCCGCCAGCTGATGGCTGAATCTGGCTGAGTGCTGTCAAATTAATGCCTTCTGGTTGTTTTGTTGTTCAAGTTCTTTTGTTTTGGTCAAATTGAGTTACACATGGCAAAGTCTTATTCTAAATTGTAAAACAATTGGCTGCGAATTGTCTCCCTGTTATAATGTCACTGAATATGATGAAATATGCCCAGTTTTTAAAAGATTGGTATCAATTGGTTTCGAAGATATTTAAAAAAAAAAAAGTTTTGAATTGATGACAAAAAAGAAAAAAATAAATAAATTCCTTCCCCTCCCCCCACATTGGTGTATGTGCTTATCTTTTGTTCCAGTGTTGGAATCTTGACAGCTTGAAACATGCAACGCACCAGGTAACCATTACAACACTTTATATCGGTATGGAGATGAAAACTAATGCTGATAATCGTGAACTTTTATCAGTAGTAGACATTAGATTTGATCCTTTTCCATGGTAATTTGTTATACATGTAAACTCGTCAAATTAAGTAACTCTACAACAGACACTGTATAGTGATGTGAAGTTATATTTAAATGAGAAACTGCACAAAAGCAAGTTTGTTAACCAGTTTCTATACTCCCAAGTTTACATTTTCACAAATAATTCTACACATTCTTTTCCTGGTTGGTTTACAAAAGGGGGCCTGAATCCTGCTATGTTTTTTTTTTATACATAAGATGGCAAAGAAAAAAAATGAGTGAGTCTTAAGTTAAAAAAACAGCTTGACAAATGAGAGCTTCTGGAGTTACTGACAGTCAGTGCACCCCCACCCCCACTCCAGACTTCCGTCCAGACCACAGCCTGTACTGGGTAGCAGGAAGTGGTGGTTGAGGGAAAGTCTACATTGGACTTTTGGGGACTTTTCTTGCTCTTTTTGCCTTTCAGCCTTGATCTGAAGACCAGTGTCTGTGACGGGGACCCGTAACTAGTAGCTAAGCGATGTAAGACTACCTGATGGGCTCAAATAGAATTAGCAACATTTAAGAACTCTTGTTTTTGGAAACCGCCCATTCAAATAATCTGAATTCTACAACATCTATTTGTAAATTGACAGACTTTTATTTTGGCAGCTATCAAAAATTCACTATTTTATTCAGTCAGTAAAACACTGCTCCATCCCAGTCATCATCATCAGCGTAATGGGAGTAATGAGAGTGGGAGTAGCATTTACTTTGCCTAAATGTGGTTCAGTTTTATGGAAGAAAAATTAACAAAATATTATCTAAAAATATACCACATTAAAAACAAAAACGTTTCATGAGGTTTTATGGTAGTCAATGGGGAAATGTCTGTTTTTCGTACTCCTGCTGTCTCCCTGGGCAAACTGGATCTCAATCTGGCACCCACAAACCCATTTTATGATCAAGGTGGTGAAGGGTATCTTCTACATCCCAGACAGCTGTGGAAAGCAGCTGTTCACACGCACAACAGAAGTTAAAATTAGGTGAATTATAGGTTAATGGCTCCAAAAGAAAACACCTCTGCTGGACCAGTGAGGTAAAACAATCAGTTCTGCATTATGTTAAAGTAACATAATGCATTAATTTATGGTTTTGGTGTGTATTATTCAATCAGAATTGTCTTCCATCAAAAAAAAAAAAAAAAAGAACAATTGGAGACAATGACATGAACCAAACTTAGTAGGCAAACTTTATTAAAAAATAGACATTGTATTTTCTGCTGTTGAAGTTACATCTTTTTGCTCTTCCTGACAAGAGTTGTTGAGCCCATGGTCAAAGTCTGGAGAGGAAAGGAGAGAAAAACAAAACGTGATTAGGTGTGCTAATTATGTTTTCTGTCATTAGTAGGTTTTTCTCTTTTTTTATTCAAGGTGTGAGTGCTTGTGCAAGTCCAGCAGCAGTACCTCAACCATCTCTCCTCCCTTGAGCTCTTGCACGTGACAGAACTTGCCAGTATTGCAGACTAGTTTGCCACCCTCCATATTGACAGTGCACTGTGGGTCAGAGGAGCAAACTGTTCATTCCATGTAAGAAATTCAATTTAAACAGCTATGAGGCTCAGATAATCATCATCACTGAGCTTTAAGAGACTTTGTACACACAACACTGAATACTAATAAGTAAGAAAAACGAAATAAAATCTATACTAAAAACACACAGCAGCAACACTATGTTGTTTCAGTATTAAATGTTCATTAAACAGAAGCCTGTTACGAACGTCACTTATAATATCACACAAAAACAGACCTCAGCAGAAAAACCCTTTATCAATTCAAGGGATCATTGAACATTGTCAAAGATAATACTACTGTATTTTCTTTCTTAGCCATGCAGCCAAAGTCTTTTGCAAAATAATAATAATAAAAAAGATTAACCTTCAGCTTCTTGCCATCCATGGTGGTGATTTCAGCCTCCTTGCCGATGGTGAAGGAGTTGGTGACGGTCTTTCCAGGTGTCTTGGAGGTGATGATAAAGTCATTACCTGTTTGCTTGATCTCAGTAATTGGCTTGATGTCCTTTGCCAGCTTGATGATATCTTCTGGGAGGTCTGTTGAGCAAAAAAAAAAAAAAAAAGAGTTTTTAATTCTTCCATGCACTGTTAAAATTACAAGTGATGATCTAAGCTGTGTTGAGTTGTGTGCTTAACCATGTCAAAATTTCTCCAAAAGAAAAAGAGAATATTTTCTCACCCATAGCCCTGAGGAACGCCTCGTAGTTCTCCTGGGAGTAGACCTGCCATGTTCCGCTGAAGGCCATGATTTCTAGACAGTCTGGGTATTCCTTCACCAAGGTGGCCAGAGGCTGAGACAGCTCAACACAATGTGGAGAAGGTGAGCATGCACCCACACCTTCTTATACTGAGGCAACCACTTGGTCTAATGAGTAACAAAGTCCTCTGAGGTAACCACGGCTGTTTGAACAACCTGAAGTTCATGTACTCCTCCTGTTTGGCCAAATCCCAGCATGGAAGAATTTAATTGGCGATTTAATATCAAGCGCAGCATGTCACACAGCCATGATCCTTTTAAGATATATGTTTAAACAGATATGCTTTTTAAATATTCACATGGAACCATTTTCTGCAGATATTTGTAATAAATGCAGGACGGGCTGCAGAATGAGCAGTATCTTTTCAGCATCTCCCAGGTTTTTTGGACTTGAGTGGAGTTTGCAAGGGCAGAATTAAGCGCGTAACTTGTTAAAACTGTTAATCTGCACACGCTTAGTTTTAAATTCAGTATTCTGCAAAGCAATCTTTGTTAGATTTTCCCATCTGCAGCCTGTCTCCAGTGTACACCTCTGAATGTCCTAATCTGAAGTCACCTGACAAGCTAGGGCCCAGAGGCGAGGTTAACGACACTGCGGACTGTTTGCTTCTAAACCGACAAGTTTAGAAGCAAACAAGAAGACAGAATCACTTGTTGCAATTTACACGGATTTTACGCACGCAATTTAAATGCAGATATCTGCATTTTATCAATACTTGCAAAAATGTACTGAATACAAAGGCAAGCATAGGCATGAGGCTGAATATGCTTGCAAGAAAAATGAAATGCAGCAGAGATAATTGGAATTTGCTTTATTCACTGCAACACACAGCTCAGTAAAAGACTCTGCAGCTTTTGTCATTTAACACAAAAACACTACAACTGCTGGCGGCAAAATGAAGTGCCACAGTAGAATTTGAACAAACTAGCTGAGTAATGTTGGTGATAAAATTGTATCTTTATTAGTTTTACTTGGCTAATTAATTTGTTTCCAGCTAATGGTTACATTAAAGTTAAAATCCAGTCAACACTGGCTTTTAAAACGGTGACGTGTGTCAAAAGCCAGTTCATTATGGTTACCAGTGTCACCAAGCTGAGCTTTTCAAATTCCAGTTCATCAATACTGAACTATATCTGAGAAAATACATCTATTGTGAGAAGGAGATTGTCTTAAATTGCCTAACGTCAGAGAAAATATCCATGTTTGCTAAAATCCGTCCATCTAAAGCGTGAAAGAAGACTCAGTTTGCAGTCTTAACTTAATTCCACTGCGTTAGCAGGAGGCTTCTCTCCATCTCTGTACACGCTCACGGTCACATCGACCGTTTCAGAGCCGTACTGGTTGCGCACAAAGATGCTGTACTTCCCAGAATCCTCCATTTTGACCTTGTTGACAGTGATGCAGCTGCGCTTGGGCTCCTTGGTGATGGTGAACTGAGTCTGGTCAAGGATCTCCCTGTCATTGCGTAGCCAGAAGATCTCTGGCGCCGGTTCTCCATCGATGAAACAGGTCAGACACAGAGACTGAGGAAGAAGACAAAAGAAAATACAGCGTGACTGGATGCAATGGTGGTCAAACGTGAAACAGTCATAACCGCAGCAGATTCTGTACCTTGCCCTCCAATATGGCTACGACGTCAGGAAGGCCCTTTGTCACTTTGGCGCGGTCTGAAAAAGAAAAAGCAACAATAACTGAGCTGGGAACCGCAGCAGAGTCTTTTAATCTTTGTCAGGCACGGACATGTCTTTTGGATTAACACAGAACATGTGACTCACTTTTCTCAGCAATGGCCAGTTGCCTGAGGGGTGAAAACAAAGGGTGAAGCCACCATGAGTTTGGAGAATAGACCAGTGATAATCATTCCTAACAGTTTTAAAGTAAATCCTTTTGTAGAACCGTTTGTTAGTTTGTTATCTGACTTCTCTATTTTCAGTTAGTGACTCAGCAAGCCATGCTTGTGTTGTAGCACTTACTTCAGCCTTTGGTGCTCCAGCAAGGCATCGGCAAAAGCTGTGTTTGAAAATCAGAATTATTATGGTGCTTCTTATAATGAGGACAGACAAGAACATCCAGTCACATATTTGTATCTATTTATGTTTCAACTCCTGCAAAACAAAAAGAAATTTCCATAAACCTTGTCCAGAGAGATCAAGAAGCCGTTTGTGTGTCTCTTTGCCATCGAACATCTCCAGGGCGTATTTTCCTTTATCATTCTCCGTCGGGTTTAAGATTTCAATCCAGACAGCCTGCATGCTGCTGCCTGGCTTCGTCCGGGCTTCCAGGTCAATCCTCCTTTCACTAAAAGTGGAGCACAGATAGTATTTTTCTTTTTTAGATTCTGCTAAAATATGTTGACCTTCTTTGGAGTAATAGGGGCAAAAAGGCCTTGAATTTGTGGTGTGAAGAAATTATGCAAAACAACAAATGTTTTTTTTTTTTCCATTACTATCTAACATCTTTCAGAATAATTGTTTTTAAATGTATCTTCTCATTTATAAATGCTCCAGCAGGTGGTGCTATCAGTCTTACTGAAGAAACAAATTGCACCTTTTACATCCTTAAAGCGGCTGTATTATTTTCTTGATATAAAACACACTCGATGAACCTTGTGTTTCAGTGTTCTAAAGTGTTCTTTACAAAGATTGTTGAACTCTTGCTTTTTGTTGGAGAAGCTGAATACGCATTTTCGAAGCGCAATAAATTGTTCCAAGAGGAGAACAATTTGTTCAAAGACAAAATGTCGCCTCAGTTTAACAGAAAATTAACAGTTTATTTGGGACGGTTGTCAAGTGTGTAATTAAAATTACTTGCATGTATGAATCTGTCACTGTACAAAAAAAAAGAAAAAAAAAGAGTTATTTCAAAGCTTTAAAAATACATCAAATATAAAAATTGTTCCTTTCTCATATCATTAACCTCTTAGTGCTGACACATTCTCTCACAGGTCAGAAACTACTCATATTTGTCATTATTGATGAATCTGCTGATCATTTTCTCAGTTTGAGTTTTTTTTCTTTTATACTTTAGCTGCAGCTGTGTGTGAGTCCTCCTCTACCTGTTGGTTTCCATGCCGATGGCATCACTATGTACATCTTCCTCCCCTACTGCTCGACATGTACACGGTTGCATCTCTGACACTTGAAGCAAATAAGCTGATCACACTCGGTGGTAATCAATTGAATTTCATTCAGATATTAAATTAAAATCCCTGATTTCCGGCAAAAAGATGGTTGGTAGGATATGAGGCCAGAGAGGCGCTCTGGATGTGGACTCACTTGAAGTGCCAGCTGGTCTTCAGGAAGTTAATGTAGTATTTGAAGGAGCAGTAAAACTTGAAACCTTCAGCGGTGCTCTGCAGCTTCAGCGGACTGGCCGACAGTGCTGCAGAGAATCAGGGCTCTCGATTACGTAATGACACAGTTTGCATGCATTCCATCTTCCTTTGTCATTTAAAACTTGTATATTTCTTTCTTCTTTTTTATTTAATCTATGAAGGTCAGTTTGATCAGTGTGGCTTTGTAGTTTATTGTCCTCATTCTGAGACAGAACAGCTCATAAAACACTTAAAATTTAACTCACCACACTGTTTACTTAGCTGATGGAGAACCTTATCAAACTCTGTAGAAAGAAAAAAAAAAGGGGGAGGAACAATTAATTAAAGCACCTTTTTTTCACAGCTGTTGGAACTTGATAAACACTTCATACAAAATAAAAGAAAACATTAATAGCGTCATTTCCACTCTGAATAGAAGATCAGATAAATGGGACTTTTGTTTGTCTCACCATCATCCAGTAAGTCTAAGTTGCTGATGTCCTCTCCTCTCTTATCAGAAACCACAGCTCTGTATGAACCAGCCTCTTTCTTTGTAACCTGAGGGAAAATAATCCTAATTAATCATTAAGTATCTCTGGAAAAGCCAACGTGCCTGATTTGATCTTTTATTTATTAGAACCTCACTTGAAGGTGAAGCCTGGAGCATCTGCATGTGAGGCCTGTCTAGAGCTAATCCTTTAAACATCAGCCGTCGCTGCGTTTATGTCCTTTACATTCTCCGTAGCACCAACAGTTTATTAGTGCTAAGTTAATCTTTAAAGACAGGGCAAGGGCGTACCTGCGGGATGGTGAGCGAGCTAACTCCTGATGACTGATCATACACAACATGCGTCACTTCCACATCGTCCTTAAACCACTTGAAAGTTGTGTCCTTGCTGGTGTTCGTCACCTGTGTGGAGACGGAAATACAAATGTAAAAACTACACCGTGTACTCTCCAGCTGTGTATGGTCTCATCTGTTATTCCTGTACTTGGTTATGATTTATTCAGGCAGCTCTTCATTTTTGCAGAGCCACCGTGTGGTTTTGTGGGATTGCAAAAACATAAATGACACATTCAGAATAAAACGCACAGAAATGTGAAAATGAAAATATAAACTCTTAATTCTAGTGCTTTTCATATCAGGGACATGATTACAACAATGTCGTCATTGCAGGTCTTAAAACTTTATTAAGTACAACCTCAGGTTAACAACAGCACGTCACGTGGTTCATTGTGCCATTATTTATTGTGCAATTCTTTTGTTGTTGTTGTTTGTTTTTTGTTTTTTTGGAAGAGTTGCCAGGAAGAAGCCTTTTCTCATCAAAAATGAACACGTTATCACTGGTGAGGTTTGGAAAGTTACACTGGAACAAACAGCAAATCATCTACAACGCTGACTTTTGGACAGAAGAGAGCAAAGAAGAGATGTTTGGCCATAATGCACAGCACCATGTTTGGTGGCTCAGCGGAGCAATTAATAGAAAATTAATCAAAATTGACATTCAGACGCAATAATCAATATAATGTTGATTATTTCGATTACTTCATTCATTAAATGCTCTTTTAATGCTTTTTTCTAGACTCCGACAGTTGGGACAAAGTTTGGCAAATCAAGCAGAATCAATGAAACTGTGTAGGCCTGACAGTAAACATGAATCCAGACCATATCTGGATCCAATATTTGAATTCTTCAGCTTCAGTATGCAGATTTATAGTCGTCCTGCTTGACTTGATCTTTTTTTTTTCCATTCGTCACTACTGATGCCTCTTTCAAGAACTGATATTATTCACAGTGATGACAAAACATAGATCATTTCCTAGAACATTTGAACTTATCTCTGTGATTGCTCTCCTTGCTGCAGGTAACAGATTAAACAGAGATTAAAGTTGTATATGGAAATCATCATCATCACCATCATCATCATCATCAGGTAACTGGAATGCTGCTACTGATTTGCCAGATGTTGACATATTGTTGTTTCTAACCGTACAATGCAGATCACATTGTACATTAAGATTTTTGAAGCAGCTATGCATTCTGGTGGAAACTAAACTCAGGTGGCTCAATTCAAACATTACAGAGAATTTTACTTTCTCCCTAATTTCCATTGTGGATAACAGTAAAACTCAGCAGCATATTCAGACCATGAGCTAATACGATCATATCTACATATTAATGAACTTAGATTATTGGCGATAATTTTCAGCAGCAATAAAGTCAAATTGTAATAACCACTTAAAGCTATAATGTTGACAGTACTCTTATGTTAATCATACTTTAGTGTAAAATATGAAAGTACCTTGCAGTTTATGGTCAATTCACAATCCTCATTCACGCTCCATGTGAAGAATTCCTGGAAATAAGGGCCTTGGAAAACATAATAAATGATTATTAGTTTGTATAAAAGCCACAGAAACATTTGTGATAAAACAGGTGTCACTCAGAACAAAAATATATCCTGATACACACGTCTGTGGAGATGATCAAGTCAAATTATGGCACCGTGATAAATCAGAGCACCCTAATTTAACTGAAAATTCATCTACTTGATGCATTTCTGGTGTTCAGCATGTAATGAACCAACTATTCTCTGTGTACTTTGAGTCTCACTTGAACTTTAAATAGTGAACAAGCAGTGAAATACTAACTTTGCACAGGAGGGCACTGGGGAATTGTCCTCTACTTCCCTTTAAAACATCTCAGGGAGTTCGGAATAAGCTAAATTTCTTTCTTTGTGATGCTCAGGTTTTTACAAGGTATGAGTCAGATGAAAAGCTGTATTATTCAATCCAAAGATTGCCCCAAACTGCTGCAGCTACCAGATGGAAAACCTCCATCCAGAATGAGGTATGGCAACAAGGCACCGCTGGCCTGGTTCATTCGTTTTCATTGCTGTTTGGTTTTGATGCATGAGCAGCTCTCACCAGCCTTCCTCTTACAGTCCCGTCGATTTGCGTCAGCCAGCGCCACCGTCTCACGGAATTCTGAGACAGACACAAACGACGCCACATTGACACCAGCGTAAACCCAAAAAAAAAACAACCAAATCCCACACGTAACCTGCCGATTTGAACACGTTATCCTAAAAAGTTATGTCAAGTATGAAAGTAGTCATGAAAGTTGATTCTAAAGTGCATGCATATAAGCAGTAATACTGCTGACAACTTTTACTTTTTCTTTTTTTGATATTTCATTGTATTTGTGTGTGTGTGTGTGTGTGTGTGTGTGTGTGTGCTTTTGTTGGGTCTGTTTGATGGGTCTGTGCCCTTCGGGAAGGCCCACGAGTCTTTGATTCATTTATGAAGTATCTATTGGGACATGTTGGATTTTCAGTGTAGCTATTCCGTGTTTGTTGGTTTCTTTATTGTTCCAATCAATTAGAATTGATATTTCACAATGTTATATAATGCAGTCAGTGTACCATCTCTGTTGCAGAGTGAACAACTTACTTTGATCGACTAAGACCAAAGTGAACTGGTTCTTGGCACGGCCGTCCCTCAGCTGAGCTGTGTACGAGCCCTCGTCCTCTTGAGAGAGCTGATCAAACAGTATCTCCACCAGACCTTTGGCCTTGTCAAAGTTGATCTTACGGTGCTGCAGAAGAGCAAACAAATGTTGCCACACACACATTGCATATCAGATCTGGAGCAGACAGGCGATCCCCATGTGGTTTGCAGATACACTCTGAGATCTACTGTGAAGATGGCTCCTTTCATACATAGAATGCACAATTAAGCAGAGTGCAGAGTCTCTGAAATGACAAGTGCATGCTGTAGATGAAAAAAATAAAAAATTCTAAAAAGATACAAACAAGTAAGCGTCGACACAGAGAAAACAGCCTTTGAGCTCATTTCCACAGCTTTCATGCTCATCAAGATGAGTGCATGCCTCGCAAGTTGATAGGCCTCAGTGGTGTATGTGATTTGTAATGTATGGCAAGCCTAAGGGCCCTAATCAACTAAATGGCTTTTGAACTCGCAAACCTCAGCTGTGATCATTTAGAAATAATGTATAATCAGTACTGTTCAGACAGAGCTCTGATATTTGGAAATAATGGAGCAAATGAAACAGAAGCAATGACTGGAAGCTGCTGAATATGAAACAGTTGCTCTCAAACACAAGAGATCTCACGGACTCACAATGTGGTGGACGGAGTTCTGAAACCACAATAAATATTCAGTGATGTATTCATTGTTTTTCCCCGCGGCCACCTTGGTACATGGTTCAGTAACCTTGATGGAAGTAATGACTGTTTAGGACTTGCTGTCAGAATGTATATCCATGTCAAGTATGTTTGTTCACATTCGGTGCATGTCCCCGAATGATTATACTGTTTCTCTATCTTAGATTAAATTTCACTTTTAACTAGCTGGTAAAAATGATATACTTCTCCATAATCTTTGTTGCTCCAGAGTGCCCCCTTTTTTTTGACTAAGACTAAGAATGTCTTGTTTTTTTTGTTGACATATCACTCCAAGTAAAGTTTCTTTGAAGAACAAATGACATTTTCCTTTTTTTGGGGAGCATCTAACAAAGTGTGACACCTCCACCAGATGTGGACCGTCTCCTCCTTCACCTCGTGTGAGCTTCCTCCCTTCCAGGCTCCGTCGAACTTACTCAGCTGCCTTACACACCTGGTCTTCATCGCTGCTGACAGAATTGATTTCCTGTCTTAAGGGGGTGTTGATTAAAACACCAACTGCTGTTTTGGATTCATACAGACTTGTCATGAAGACAGATGCATGCACCGGCACACTGACAATGTAAAAGTGGGGAGTTTTGTTCATTATGTGAGCGTATTTTCAACATCTAGAACACAAAATAAGAAAAATGTCACACATTTTATGTGTGTATTTGAAATTGCATTTTAGCTATGCGGAAAACCTTACATTGTGAATGTGTAAATATAAAGCAGCACATCCATGTCAGAAGAAAATCTGACGATCATTGTTCTTCTTAAACATGTGGTAGAGCACATCTAAAGGAAACTAGCTGGAACTTGACTGAATCTGAGTCATCTCCACCCCTCAGTTTATTGTAACAGCAGATACATACACTACCGGTCAAAGGTTCTATAGCACCACAATTCTTCCATATTTTTAAAAGAAACATTCAATTTTTTATTTTAAAAACGCTGAAATCCAATGAATACTCCAAAATGGTAATGATATTTATTCATTTATTTATTATTTCAGTCAATTTGTAATGTATTTTTATACCTACACTTCATTTAAGAGACAGAAAAGAGGAAGTTTATGTTTGTATAGAACTGTGTGTGCGGGGTGGAATGGCTTTTATGTGTTTTTTATTATTATTTTCTTTTTTTTTTAATATATATGCATTGGGGCATGAAAAGCACTTCATAAATAAAGTTTGATTTGATTTGAAAAAGGTTACTAGTGAACCTCCAGGTTTTAAAAAGCGGTAGGTTCACCATAAACTGGAGAATAATGTACATTTTGCTATCATAAAAAAAAAAAAAAAATAGCCTTGTTAGAGCCCGATATGTAACAACAATTCGAAATGTATCACCAACCTGAAATGTGTGTACCTCTAAGTACAAAAAATGTAACAAGTTGTTACATTTTGGCATATTGGGTTGAGCATCTTATTGACCAGTTATTACATTTTAGGTTTATTACATTTATTTTATAACATTTCGGGCTATAACAAGCCTTTTTCAGGGAACAAAACAAATCATCTTCCAAGCGCCGCACATTTACGGGAAGAACTTTCTGAAGAATATTTGATTTCCATTTTAGAAAGAATCCCAGTAATTATCGCTACCAAAGCTGATTTGAGTCTTCTTTTTTTCTTTTTTTTAACTTCAGTTATTTATTCCTTCATTTCAGAGTATAACGAGACATTAAAGAGCATCATGTTCAGCAACAATAAAGTGGGTTGTTTTTTTGATCAGTAGTGTATATATAAACATGTTTCTTTTTGTTCCCTAACTCTGGATATTTCTAACTTTTCTTCTACTTCTTCATTCAAAAGGATAAAAACCCCAGTAAATTAAATCATTTTGGCCTTTTACCATTTCAAACCTATTAAAAAATTTTTTCAGATAAGAAAAATACATTTTTCATGATCTAATGCACCCAATGAAGGATGCGGGTTAAAGGGATATTGATTTGTTTAACAGAGGGTCCGCTGGTGGAACCTGACACAAAACCAGTTGATTTTCTCTCTCTCTCTCGCTCCTTGGGACAGTGTTTGCTGACACATCTCCATTTAACCTACCGGGGTGCTGGAGATTTCCCGGTCGTTGCAGATTAGACGGAGCTCTGCAGAGTTACTCAGAGTCTCGGTCTGAAGCCAGAGACGTACGTTGCCTTGTTCAGAAACCTCCACCTGCCATCCTGACTTCAGTTTTATCACTGCAGAGGGAAAATCGAAGACGGAGAAGGTCAAATTGATGATCCTTGTAGAAATGTCCACACTAACCCAAAACAGAAGGCCCCAAAATATCATGCATATTATGAGATTAAAATATCAGATTAAACTGAGCTCATAGATAGAGCTGATCTTTATCTGAATCTAATCTGAGATTTAATCTTCACAATAAGACATCTAAATGATACATACGGGGATTTCTGACTTGCCAGCTGAGTTCTTTGAGCCGTTCGAGGTCTGGAAAAAAGTGAAAATTGAAACTGAAGGTGAATTAATCCTCAATCAAAATAATAATAGAACATTCCAGTTTGGATGGGTGACCTCAGAGAAGTGTCAGTGAGGCGTATAATTCCTTGCTTGAGAGGAAAGCTAAACCTATGAACCCCTTAAAATCAAAGGCTCTCTGTGTTCCTGCTGCCATCACCTCCCTCAATAACACAAGTGACAAATGAGATGCTTTATCACTTTCACACATTTTGACTAACCTTCAGCGGTGAAATTGTAGCTGGATGACAGATGTGGGCTATCGCTCATCTCGACCGTGTAGAGACCCAGATCCTCCACAGATGGGTCTGTGAAGGTGAGAACTGATCTGACAGACAGAATTAAAAAAGTGACACATTCATGTGCAGAGCTTCTTGTTCGTCTGTCCACCCAGCCCGTACTGCCAGCCATCAGACTACAGGCCGTAAATCCTTTTTAGCGACCGAGCATCAGTGTCATCCAAATATTCTTCATGTGCATACTTTAAATGTGCAGAAACATAAGTGAAAGTCGGCATCCCAGTGAGAGGCACTTCCAAAATGTTCATTTTACAAGGTAATGGAAGAAACTCGATCTATTGTTCATCCAAAATCCTGAAATGTTTGAAACCTTCCTCTGCCTTCGGTCACTGCTTGAGCAATAGGAGATGACATTTTTAAAGTGTGAATACCAGAGAGAGGTGAAACAACCCACCTCCTGTTCTTGGTTTCTGCTTTCATTCTCTGAGCATCAATGGCATCCGTGTAGTTTTTGCTCCAGAGGAACTTGCTCTGGTCTTCGGCCTCAACAGCCTCATAACCCAGAAAAATGAATCCATCATCATCCACACCAATCTCAATGTCCTTTGTATCTGAGAATAAAAGTAGTTGTAAAGGCTGTCAGTGTTAAATAGTTTCAAATACAACTGAATTATCCACTATAAGCCTAAAAAAAACCCCTAATTTTGGGTTCTGGCTCTACCTTTTTTAAATCCTGCATGTATTGTCTGGAATAAAACTTGAACTGAACTCAATGAACTAATGAAAGAGCATTTAATGGGACTGTTAAACATTTTACTTGAGCTCAATGGGTTTCTGTTCGAGAGCTAGATAAGGAGGCTGATGACTGAAGCAGGCTTTAGAGGGAGGGTAGCTGTTTGTCCAGCTACCCTCCCTGGTAGCTTGGTAAACTAATAATATATTTATTTCAACACAATGAAAGTAATTCAATCTCAGAGCCATGTCAGTATTCAGATGTGAAATCGAACTGACCTTCTTTGGGCTTACAAGGCAATGAATAAGTGTGCTGCGCTTCATTTAATACCACACAGAGCTTAAATCTTATTCTGCTATTTGTAGTGGAGGCTGACCTGGTTGAGTCAGAACTGTGACTGGCTCAGAGGGCAGAGAAGCACAACCCACTCCTGCTTCATTAACAGCCAACACACGGAGACGGTAGGTCTGACCTGCCTGGAGACCCATCACCTGCATGCCATAAGAACAACATCAAATATTTACCCGTCTGTCATAATTCATTAAAATTTTTTCCAACATTTGGTGAAACAGACACACTGAGGAATTAAATGTTTCTGCCAGGAGGGGTTTTGGAATAATAATAACATACTCATGCTTTATACAAGACACGAAGAGTAGCTTCTTTCACCTTGTGGTGTGTATCAGAGATGGGTGTTTCATTCAAAGCTGTCCAGTTGTCTGATTGGTCGCTGAGGCTGATTTCCAGCAGGTAGCCAGTGACGGGGCTTCGACCCTCGTACAGAGGAGTTGCCCATAAGAGCACCAGGGAGCTGTCTCTCACCTCTCTGAACTCCAGGTCGTAGGGGCAACCTGGGAAACGGAGCACTGAGTAAACGACAAGTGCTCATTTCCAATCCAACTACAAACCGGGAACAAGAGTGAAGTCAAAATGAGCACGGCGACTTTTCTTAATCTAGCCCGACTAACTTCCAGGCGGCACATGGTAGTCAATTTGCGTAATGATTTTCTGCCGCTTTTAAATTAATAATGGCACAGAGGAAAGCCCATTTTCAAAGATTAATGAGCTTTGCTTTTTTAGTGAGGCTGTCTCCATTCTCAATATTAATGGCACGAAAAGATGATGTGAGGGAGGTGAGAGCTGGTGGCGTCTATTGATCTACCACATGCTGAACAAGAATGTGAAACTGTGTGTGCAGATGAGCTTATGCAGAAGAGGAGCGTTAAAAACAAGAATCCATTGCATAATAAAAATAATGAACAGGTTTGGATCAGAGACACTTGTAGCATTTCTCCAACACATTTGCAGATCTTTTCATCTTGACTGTAGTCACGCTTGCACACACACAGTTTTTGAATTGGGCCACTCCATAATATTAATCTTGTTTGTCTGGATGCAAGATGCTGCTGCTTACTGGTGTGTTTGGGGTCATTGTCTTGTTGAGACATTTATTCCAAGAACATTTCCTCTTTAGCCTGAAGCAACATGACCTCTACCTATTTTGATGTATTCAAACTGATTCCTGATCCGTTATATGTGATAAAAAGACCTGACACCATAGTATGATATCATCGTTCCCAATTCAGTATGGAAATAAAAGTTGTTGTAGGATTTTGTCCTTCATACACTTTTTCAAAAGAACGCACTACTATTAATTTAGCACAACTGTACATACTAAAATCTAATTTACACATAGGACTCTTTTACGTGATATAAGTCTGCTAACCCTGAAAGTAATGCCTGCAAACTCAGAAGTTTAATATCATTTTTCAAAATTACCTTTTTGAAATTTCATCATTGTCATTTCCATGCGACTGCATTAACAATAAAACATGCAACTTCAAATTTTCCATTCATGTTTTGAATTCTACGTTGATGACCTCATTTAACATGTGTTTTTACCCTTCCACATTTTTGAAGAGTTTAAATAGAATTAAAATTATTATATATGAGAGAAAAGTCAGAAACTGTACATAAAAGAGAAAGGTTTAACCTCATTTTACTTCTCTTTTCCCTGGGTGCTGGGTTCTAACATTATCTTTCTCTCGAGGGGGTTAAGACTTGTGCTAAGACCAAGCTGGATGGAAACAGTACACGAGGGTTAAGAAAAGTTAGGGGTTTGTTACAGAATAATATGAAAAAAAAAGAAAGAAAAATGTGAAGGGGACATATTATGAAAATATTTTCTGTTTTTGGCTGTCAATAGCACATAAATCCCAACATAAGACAACTCTGTCATTTAATGAGTGGTTCAGATTTGCAGGGTGCTGTGACATCACCAACCCATATCAGAGAATATGAACCCAGCTTCCCAATCATCATCACTGCCCAACTTCACGGCATTCAGCATGTGCTGGACACTTTAGGTTGGATGGTGCAAAGCTGTAATGCCTATTTCAAAAGAGGCACTCCCCACATAGCAGGGAGTGAAGTTGAGAAGCAAACTCCACCCCAGAAACATGCTATACAAAGTTTTGAAAAGGGCTTTTATCCTCTATTCTTGTCAGAGGTCAGAGGAGAATGGACAAACTGGTTTGAGATGACAGAAAGGCAACAGTGCCTCAAATAACCACTCATTACAACCATCATCTCTGAGCGTATCTAATTCAAGGACGTTATTTTAGTTTTTATTTCAGCTTTATTATTCACTTAACTGCTGACCCCTGCTGTTACTGTGAGGTTTAATAGCACAATAAGCAAATACTCTACCTTATAATTACCCTGGTATTTCAAACTGACTTGTTTATTTCGCTGTAAGATGACTACGTGCCCTTTTAATGGTGCTGTTTAAGCAAAAGTACAACGACAGCAAATGAGACAGGAATCTCTAGGTGACTGATAGGGTTCATATCTTTCTCACCTCCTGTCTCCAGTCAGGGTCAAAAAACAGATTGCAGAAATTGCAGGTAAGAAAAGCAGTGACGGAGGTTCAAAGCTCTGGAGTCACTATATCACATGGAAATGACAGGATTGGTGAAGTTGACCCTGAACCCCAAGGTTTACTTATTCCTTCTTCTTCTTCTTTTTTTCTTTTGCTATAGTGGCCTCTATTTACAGTAACGGGAGACAGGAAATCAGGGCAGAGACAGAGAGGAAGACATGCAGCAAAGGGTCGCAGGCCGGGAGTCAAACCTGCGACCACTGCAGGAGGACTGTAGACTTTGGAAAAAGGCCGCCTGCTTAAACCTACACAGCGGCCCAGGTTAGTGGTAAATGTAAAAGTCAATTTTCCTGGTTTTAAGAAAAATTCAATATCACCTGGCTCCGGCATCATCCACTGTTCACACAGGAAAGCTTCACTGGCATCAGAGGGTTTCCCAATGCCAGCCACATTGGCAGCAAATACACGGAACTGGTAGAAATTCCCACTTGTCAAGTTGCAAACCTACAGACAGAAAGCAGTCAAAGCGATGCTGATCAGGTAGAGTAAAAATGGTGTTTGAAAAGAGCTTGAGATGAAGCTTACTTAAAGAATGTCAGTAAAATATAAAACTGAGGATAAGGGATTTCTTTTAATATTGCTTAAGGGAACTCTGAAACTTATGGAATAATTTTCTGTTGAACCAGTGTTCAGCATGTATGATGGTAGAGAACAGTGAAACCTCTCCTTATTCAAGAAGGCATCTTAGAAGGTATTATTTTTGCCACTACAACTTTTTTTTCTGAGCCCTCAAGACACTTTTTGGTTTGGAAAGAGTGGGGATTCAGTCCTATTGATCTGTTCATTGATCTCCATATTCTCAGCATCTCAGCCTCTGAGGGCCTTATCACCTCTCTGAACACTTATGAAGCTCTGCCGCTACTCTACTTTTGCCTCTCTTCAGGCAACTAATTGACAAAACCAGAGGAAGCCTATTTCATAATAACAGCAAGCGCTGTCTGAAAGCTGCAGCCATCTTCACTTTCTCTGGATCCTTTTCTACATTTAGCATTTAGGTTGAAGAACAACATTTTTGTCAGATCAAAGGCAAAAGATGCCTGTAAAAATAAGCAACTTTCTTCCACTAGATGGCGTTCAGGCTGCATTTGATTATGTAAAGAAAAAAAAAAAGTCTTCCTCTGGATCACCTTTATACAGTGTTTTATCAGGATTTTCATAGTGAATCAATAACCAGTGTTCCCTCTCTCAGGCAGCTTTGATAAATGTGTCCAGATTTGCCTTTGTTTGAGTAAAACTGGCGACTGTAGGTAAGTGAGTGCAACTGGAGTCCCAGCACATGAAGAAGTGTCCTTGAACGACACATGCAGCATCACAGTATAGAGCACTGTGTGGGTGAAGGAGGAACACTTCATTTTAATCTCAGAACAAAATAATGTGCTTTTTCCAATGAGTCAGTTACAATTACAGCTTTGAAACTCATTAAGTTATAAAAAGAGTAGCTTGTCATGTTTCAGATGTTGGTAAGATGTTAATAGTTTTAATAAAGCATCATTTTTGCCCTGAAAGTTCTCAGATGGTTCAATTTACACAGAAGCTCAGGGAGGCTGTCTTTAATACATTTCACATCATCTCATCACAGCCTTTCTAAATTTTGTGATCCGCAGAGCTGCCAATTGATCAAACAAATCTATCCGTCCATAGTTATAGAAGAACAACAAAATAAAACTACAGTTAAAGTAAAGGTTTGCATCTGTCTTTGCTCAAATAAAGCAGGATTAGTAATGTTCCTTCATGCCAGGTGAAGTAGACCAGGTCCACTACAACTCCCTATTTCTGGATGATTTGAAGTTCTTGAAATTACAGCCTTTGACCTGAGGGGGGCGCTGCATGCTCTCTTCAGAGACTTCTGCCAAGCAAAAGGACCTCCAATATTCAAGAGTCTTCCACAGCATGTAGGGCAAAACTCGATGTGCAGATGCACCATCGTTTTCTTTTCTAACTGGCTTTGATTTTTTTTTTCCCCCCCAGGAGATAGAAGCAGCCACTCACACACAGTGCATCTGCACTTCAACTAATTACGGGGGCACCTGTAATCTTGGTGAAACAAGCTAAAGATTTTACTTTCCTTTGGGTCTCCATGGACACTGCTTGTTGCCTAGTGACACAGCCTGCGTGAGTGAGGGGGCTTTAGCTTATATTGCCATTATTTTTGGAGGAAAAAAAAAATGCTACTATTATTATAACATTATAGCATTTAAATTCTCCAGTGTTGTTAAAAAAATTCAAACATTTTTCTGTGTGTTTACTGAGATAGTGAAATATATGCTTTGTATTCACACTGTTGTCAGCAAACACAAAGAGTTTATGAAAACTGAATGTTCCTGTGCCTTATGTGCTCTTTCTACAGTATTTCAGGCAAACAACAATAAAAGTGTGTGTTTATATCAATCCTATTTCTACTCTTGCTCAATGAAAACCCAAATGACAATGTGGGGACATTGCTGGGGAGTAACTAATTAAACATAATGGAGGTATATTATTAAATTACAGAAATGAATGCAATAGTAAGCAGTCACAAAAGGAAGTCAAATAATTACAGGTGCTAATCAAAATACTCACATCGGGGTTACAGCCAAATATTTTGGTCTCTTTGAATATAGACTATTACATTTATTCTGTCACTTTGGCACATTTGATGACAAATTGGGTGAACAACAACAAAAAAAAGCCATCAAAACCATCAAAGCAGAAACTGTCTTTACACAAGAATCTGCCTTTTATTTTGCTCAGATTTTGACAGAAGTCTTTGATTGGTTCTTTTGTTGGAATACTTACCAACTTCTGTCCGTCAAATCAATACCCTAACTGGCATGAATGAACGATCCTGCTGTGTTGAGACAGGTACCCAGGCTACCAGCCCAAAGACTTAGTGCTTTGAATTACTGGAAACTGGTTTCACTGTAGTAATCAGTGTAAAACTCATTTACTAGGGATGGAAATGTTGAAAACAAATGCAAATGCTCTCTGCCAAACCTTTTCTGTTTTACTGCCCAGCTCCAAAAAAAAAAAAAAAAGAATTGGAAAAGTCATTGAACCAGTAGTCACGTTTTAGTTCATAAAATAAATAAATGACGTTGCAAAGTTGAAGCAGCCCCTTGACAAAAAGTGCTAGAATCACATAAGGTGGGATTTATTGTATAAAATATCTGATAATTTATCTATTAGTTATCTTTAAACATGAGCGCTTCCAAGCCTGCCTGCGGCGCTGGAGGGGGATGTTCGAATCATTCAGTTTCAGACATCTGTATATCCCAAGAGATAATAAAAAAAAGAAGAAGAAATGAATTCATGTAAGAGTTGGAGCATTGCTTACCTTAAACTGCCTCTCTCTGACAGCTTTGATGTTGACCTCTTTCCATGTTTTTCTGCTCTTCTCTCTCTGGTCCAGGTAGTAGCCGTGCACGGGGTCCCCGCCACTAAAGGCAGGGGCCCTCCAGCCCAGCGTCATCTCCGATCCAGTGCAGAGCAGCAGTGTGATGCCAGAGGGAGCCGAGGGAACGTCTGAACAAATAAAGACATTTCGAAAAGGAACGAAAGAATCATAACTGATAGATGAGAGAATCTCAGCAGAGACCCATTACTACAGAAAAAGAAATGACAATAACACCACGACAGAGCTCAACTTCTCTCTACATTTGCAAATTCTTGACTCTAGGCTGACACGAAGCATTCCTCAGATGAGAATTAAGGATAAATACATCTCATATTCTATTTGAAAACACTGTATAATCCTAACAAAAAATTGGACTTATGCCATTCTGCTCCAGGTGAAGGCAGAGTGGCAGAGTATATGAGAGATTTTGCTGGGAGTGAGTGACAAGTCAAATGAGTCATCACATCACTGTACTGTTAGCTGCTGGGAGCATATTATATTACTTTAGACTGAAAGGGAAGTCAGCAGGGTTAGCTTTACACTGCCAGATAAGTCATTTGGTGGAAGCTGCATGACAAATCTGGAGAGAGACTGATGTGTGGAGGAAGCACAGTCACAGCTGAGCAACACCAGCAGTGATTTGGTCTATTGCTGTCTTCTTCTTCTTCCTTTTTTAACCTCTCACCTTTATTCTTAGTGAAAATTGGAAGAATCCAAATCTTTTTTAAACATTTTTTTTTTTTTATCACAGAGTGTGCCAAACATTTTTAATGCAAGGCAGTTTAAGTGCTCTAGAGTTTGCACAACACCAGCATATTTGGAAAGTCCTTGACGCTTGATTTGCACTTACGAATGGCTGATTTGACCCTGATGGGGTGAGACTCATCCGAATATCTGCTATTTCCTGCTCGGCTTACAGATTTCACTCTAAAGACATACTCCTTACAAGTCTTCAGGCCGTAGACTGTAAACCTGAGGAGAGATGAAGTTTACAACATAAATGCCTGTAAATATTTCATGGAAATCTTATCTTATTGCTCCAGCTGTTGTGTAGATTTATTCTGATTGATGCTGTCACCTATTATTCTTAATGCAACAGAGAATCAGAAGCCTTTGAAATGTTTTCTACCTGTTTTTTGTTATGGGCTTATTGTTAATAGTCTCCCAGTTTTGTTTTCCAGCTTCACTGTAGTACAGGTAATATCCCAGGATGTCGTCTTTCTCTTCGGGCTCACGCCACTGCAGCAGCACTGAAGTGTCCGTGTCTCTGATGGGCATCACAGCGTGAGGCGGAGCTGGCACAGCTGATGGGAGTCAGATCAAAAACCTCATAGCTGAATGAAAATTTACTGTAAGATCATTTATGAGCTGAACATCAACAGACAACTGCTATCAACAATGCGCTCAGCATGTTGGGCACTGATCTGAGTATTTTTCCTCATCACCGTTTATGACCAACAGTTGCATTACGGTGCATAAAACTCCTGAGAGGGAATGACGGATGGGAGAAACTGTCACTGAGATGAGCAGACTTGGCAGTGTGATTAAAAGTGCGATTGAGACACGGCAAAGTTAACTTTGTGTTTTAACTTTTTTTTTCAGAGCTTGCAAGGTGTCACTGCAAACATGGTTCTACAGTATTCACTTATTAAAATGCAACAGGGTGCATGTAGGAACGAGGACTCGCATTCAAAAACCAACCTCAGGGTAACAATTCATTGCTTCCATCTTTTCATTCCTCTACTACTAGGACTGATTAAAAGAGGACACATTAAAAATAATTTTTAAAAATTCCATGTTTTGAAAAATACACCCCTTTGACTGTCACGCAATAATAAAACTTTCTGCAGCTGAATTGTTAAAAAAGGGAAATTTAAGTATTTAAGTCAAGTTTGGTTTGGTGTATGGTTGCATCAGCTCTCAGTTTATTTTACAATAATGACAATCAAGAGATGTTGTCATGTTTTCTTGAAAATGCAAACCTGTAGGACGCATCTCAGAAGAGGCACATTTCTGTGAAGGAGGAGGGCACTCGAGTGTCTTACTCCACTAAAAATAAAAGGTCACAACAATTTTATAAAATGATAAGATTCATATTTCTATTATCTTATCATCATAAATATTACAAACTGGAACCTTAATTCATCAGTAGAGAAAAACCGAAGGTGATGAACTGTCTCAGTATTTTCTTTCTTTTTTTAATGAAGTTTCTCATTTTTGATCTTCGGCTGCTTATCAGTGTTTTTTATTTTTATTTTTTTAAATAAAAGTAAATTGTCTTAGTATTCCTCATCAAAGCTTTGGATGTATTATAACAGGAAAAGACAAAACACTCTTTAGGAATTCATTCAAGAGCAGAAGTGACATATTTGTTATGATTGCCTTTTGTAATGAGAGCTTATGTGTGCACAGCAACTGCAGGTGAGGCATGTAGGGCAGACAAATGTTGATACTGATAACATCAGTACGTGAAACGACGCCTCTCACCTTGCGGCTTTCCCAGGGAGATGGGTGCGCTCGGCTCGGAGGGGTCGCTGACGCCGTACTTGTTGATGGAGCGCACTCGGAAGCAGTAGCGCTTATCCTTGGCCAGGTCAAACACTGGGAACCTCGGAGAGTTCACCACCATGTCCAGGCTCGCCAGTCCCCAGCTGTTCTTCCCTTCCAAGGACTAATTGAAGAAAAGCATGAGACAACACAAGGTTCATTTCAAAAGCAGTATCTACCTCAAGGACATTCCCATTATTTAGTATCCTTCAGATACTCTGAAAGAGTCAGAACAGCAGCGATTTGCTTTACAAAGTCCCATAATTCATTGTAACCTTCTTTCATCTCTTGCTCTATGCTGTGGTTTTGGAAAAAAAACAAAAAAAAACTCAATGTACAGACAAGGACTAAGAGCAAGAAAGATTGGCAGCTTTTGTGCACGACGCAGGAATTTGTGCAGGCAGAATTATAATAGGATCTTTTGATGCAGAAAGAGAGAAATAAGAGTGAAGGAAACAAGAAGTCGTGCAGATAAACTTAAGATATTAAGATGCTAAGTCAAAGAAAAAGTCTCACTTTTATAGTTTGCATTTACGTTTTTAGCTATTCTTCACCGTGTTATCATAATTTCCTTCTCTAAGTCTATGTTTCAGGCAGAAATCTTAAAAATAGAACCCCACATGCAAAAAGAGACCACTGATTATAAAGTGCAGACTGGAGGGCAAAAGGGACATTTAAATGTTCCCTTCATTATATAAGCAGAAGTGAGACTGCAGACTTTAATCATTTCAGATACGTTGACAGATTTGATAGGTTTATTACCCCAGTAACTTATAAAGGTTCTATTAAAATCTATTTCCTGTGGCAGTTTTTCAATTATTAGACCCAGAAGCTGTTGAGTGTCTGGGCTGATATTTGAGAACCGAGAATCTTCATCGTTGAACACAATATGTCAGTCCTGCACTTTTGACACGTTAAGGAGAACTTTAAGATATTTCTGAACTTTGAATCTTGAGTTGAAATAAAATGACAAAAAGTAGTAGACACTCATTCACTGTGATATATATTTTGTTCAATATATTGTTGTAGTACATTGATTAAAGCGTGACTCATCTTTAACCTCTGAAGACATTAACATCACAAACCTAGAAAGTATGAAGTCAGAATTTACCACAGAGAAAGGCTTTTAATCATATGCAAACATTAAAAAAGCAGGCCTGTGATGCCCAAGCTGAAACTAAAGAATCGCACCGAGATCTTTGACTTTTTCACGTCTCTTTAATCACTGCTGGTGATTTGACTCATATTCCAACTCCAGATTGCACAAACCCAGTGAGTACGTAAGGGAACAGGTGAAATATTTTTCATCTATTCCTGTGACCTCGTGCACATGTAGAGACCCTTTTTTCCCTAAAAACTGAGAATGATGTATAACATTTCAATAAGAACAGAAAATTATCTTTAATTGAACACTACAAACTACATCACATCAGATGAAACTAAGACACTTTTTATGTTTTGTTTTGGAGAAATTTACAATCATTTTGAAATCTGATTCAAGCTAAATGTTTCACAAAAAAAAATGGACATGGGGATGTTTACTGCTAGATCTTTTAAAACTCCTTGTTAAAGTTTAACTCTTGGCTGCTTTCAACAAACCCAAAAAAAGTTCCAAAGTAAAAGACAAGCAGAGGTAACATGAGGAGAAACGAGGAGGAACCAGGAGGAATCAGACACAATCAGACACAACCAGCAAGAAGCGGGAGAAAAGACAAGACTTAAATAAACCAAAGGGCAAACTGGACACAGGTGCAAACAATTAGAGCAATGAAACAAAGAAGAAGTAAAACAGGACAAAACCAAACAGAGAAACGTGACTTTCAAAATAAAACAGGAAGTGAAGCCAAGGGCAACACAAGAGATACAAGACAAGACTCAAGAAAACCCCCAAAACTCAAAAAACAAACCCCAGTCTTAACAAGCAAGTCCTCTGGGTATTTCTCATGCACTACAAACATACTACATTCTGGAAAAAATCAGCATGCACCAGTAATGTAGAATGTGGCTTTGAAAACGGCCCCATAATTTTTCACTTTAAAGATATAATGCAGTTTTACTATAGACAGAATGTGATTTAAGATTGTCCTGATGAAAGGACAGCCTTCCCTAAATCCCAGCGTAATCAGGATAACAGCATCCATTGCTTAAAAGCGGCATGTGTGGTTCAGTAGTAATGATGTCTGCACAGGTGTCAAAGTTACCCACAGTGTGCACTAATGAACCTCTTTTGAATGGTGTGCTGGTAATAAGCCAGGCCGTCACTCTCCACAAGTTAAAAAAAATTGATCCATTAGAACAAAGAGCAGTTTCCCACTAAAGCCTTTAAATAAACTTTGTCCCAGCTTTGTTTGTTGATGATGTTTTGCATGATAAGAGTTTTAACTCTCCTTTGTGGATGTGGGGGAAAGCTTTTTTCAGAGGTGCTCCTGAATCCTCGCCAGGCTTCCGCTGTAGAATCGAGTCTGCGGTGGACCAGGAACTTATTGTTCACTTTCATCAAATTATTTTTATTTCGATCAGTTTAGGACTTATTTACCTACTGATGTGATTGGTTTTGTTTCTTATGTGCGTATTTATTAATAATCATCACTACTGATTGTAATTTAAAATGTCTGCTTTGACTGATTCTTATTCTGTTCAGCACTTTGAGTTGCTTTTGCTCAAAAGGTGCTTTATATATAAAGAAGCAAAGACTTATGTATTGCTGCCTGAGGCTCTGAGGATCAGGGCCATACTGATATTTTTTTTTAATCTTGCTCCCAGAAATGTTTTAGAGCTCTCCGAACTCGAAAGAAATGATTCATGTTAGATGATGAGCTTCTTTTTATACTTGATGTTACTGACCTGTTGCCATTTAACCAAAACAATTGCATCCATCTGCAGTCTTTGCTGGTATTGCACAACTTTTCAAATCTGTAGCTTCTTCTCAGTGAAGCTATTTTGACATGCGTTGCTGACGTCAATTTTAAATTAAATCATGTTATCTTTGTACTATCCTTAATTAAATGTGGCTCTTTGATAACTTAACATAATTGTGTAAGTGTTTGTGGGTGTGTGTGCTCTGCTTTAACGTAGCCCTAAATTACTCAA
Source organism: Arrhamphus sclerolepis (assembly GCA_037176975.1). Lineage (NCBI taxonomy): Eukaryota > Metazoa > Chordata > Actinopteri > Beloniformes > Hemiramphidae > Arrhamphus > Arrhamphus sclerolepis. Next base: position 15,132,886 of record JBAMYA010000008.1, read on the forward strand.
CAGTGATGGCATATTTTTCTGCCAGTGTGCTTTTTTTTTTTTTTTTCTTTGCGCAGAAGCGGTTGAGTACACTCAGTTTTAAGAGTTTGTTTTCCCTAAAAAACAACTGTCGCTGAAGCATAAAATGGTGCTATGGGAGTGGAACTGAATCAAAGGTGTTTTAAAACCAACACTTCACAACACTGATGCAAATTCAAGGACAGATTCCAGCAGCTTTTAACATAACGGTCCCAATTATATTGTTGCTCTATGTGGTACAGCAGCATTTTGAAAAGAACTCTTTGGTGAAAGGAAGCATGAGTTTGGTAAAAAAAAAAAAAAAAAACCCACTAAATTTGCCAAGATCCATTTGTTTTATTGCATTCTGAATTTGACCTCAGTTTTAATTCTCAAATTTTAAAAAGTTTGTTTTATTAAAGAAACAACACATCAAAAAGCACTAAAACATCCGATGCATATTAACTGTTGGGATGTGGTCCTGGGGAGGACCGCGGGGTTGGGTTTTGTTTTGCCTTCTCTTCAGGCCTTCTGGAGCAGCTGCAGAGACTGCAGGGCGGAGAGCCAGAGCCCATCACCTCACCTGTGCGAGC
>JBAMYA010000008.1:15139670-15165886 GCA_037176975.1 Arrhamphus sclerolepis
GTCAGTGAGTGATGGGAAGTCAAGCGTAGCTCTCTTCATGTACAATCATCCAACCATGAGCAGTAGTGCAAGAGACCTATTTATGATTTCTTTCCCATTGATCAAAACCTGTACTGATCAGTCCAAATAATCGGAGCTGTTTGCAGAGAGCAGAATGAAAACAACCCAGACATTTAAAGCTTGTTGGGCACAGCTAAGGCACACGAAGCCCCAAGTTCTGAAAGATAACGAGAACAAGTCATCTGCCAAGAACTTGAAAATAAACTAAGAGCTCTTTAAAGTTTCTATTGAAGAATTTGGGTATTTAAATGCTTTACAAGTTTGCTTTAGGCACCGATTATAGTCTTAAATGGATAAATCTCTTACTTGTATACATTTACTGGCAGTTCTATTTTTAAAAAGACTTTTCTGTTTATTGTCTCATCTTAATTAATCCACAATGTACATCTAAATTTAGCTTGGATTGGAATATGATTGTTGCTGAATTTTACCTACAACACACAACCAAAGATGGTTTATTAGGGAGAAATAAAAGGGGAATTACGAGATATGATATGGAAAAGATATTTAGTGTGCTTCCCTTGAAGATAAAGTAATGATATCTCATCTTTTCACTTTTTCTGCCTGCTTAAACTAAAAATGACATGTCAGTGAAGATCATTTTTGGAGTTATAGTATGTCATCAGAGCTATATAAACACATATGTATTTGGATTTATACAGGTTGGGTTGAATTTCTATACATTTTGCACTGACACATTCCTTATTTTCATTACTTAGAAGGAGAAATAACTACTTCTACTACTACTACTACCACCACTACTTAAACTCCTACTAGCTAATAATCCATTTCGTGTCTTCTTGTTTGCTGTGAGCAAAAATCGAAGCATCTTTGTACGAGACAGTTAACAGTTGATTCAAGAAGCAGCTGTAGTTTTATGAAGTTTTATAAAGTTAATTGCAAATGTTTTTTTGTGATGAGTTAAGAAATGGAATCATGATAAAACACAAGATAAAAAAGCGTCCTTTAATTCCTTAAACTTCATTTTAGCAGAAAAAAAAAAACAAGATGCATTTGACATGAGGACTTCTTTGGGACAAAAAGCAGGAAGAGTAGAGTAAATGTAAGGAACGCAGTTTAAGATTGTCCTCAAGCAGCTAGTGTATACTAACAAGACAAATTATTTATTTTTCCCAACCCTACAAATGTGACAACCACCACCTGGCCACTGTCACCTGGTGATAAAATACATCCTGTGATGATAACGCCTGTCCTACTTTCAGGAGAAGACTAGTCCTGGCTTTTCAGCAGTTAATGCTTGATGTGCACACCTCTCCACATAAGAACTCTGTGGGCTTAAGCTTGCATGCATATGGACAAAAATATCAAACTCCTTTTCAGCCTTCACTGTCATAATGCACCATGATCCATGGCTTCTCTATGCCTTAGCCACCAGAGACAGTACATCATCTACTTTTGTAAACTCAGCATTCATCCTCACCTGTACATATCGAGAACAGCAGGAAGCACAATGCAGCCTGATGTGAATGTCATGCATGCCCGACGGCACTTTTATGAAAGTTAGAGAAGAAAGGCTTCCAAAACTGGCATGAAAAAGTCTGAGAGGTGTCAGCAGATAGCCACCGCTTCCCTTCATTTAAAAAAGAAAAACAAGGCAAAAAAAAAAAAAGAAACAGTTCAAACACAACTTCACAACCCAAAGTTCTAGAGAGAAAGTTAAACCAAGATGCTCCCTAGAGTAAAAGATCAAAACTACTAACAATACTGACAGTAATTAAAAATTAATGATCTCATATTAATCTACTGTAAAGGAAGTTGTAAAAGAAGAGCATGTATGTATCCAAGAAAAAAAAAAAACATATTCAGCAGATTATATTCATAAATAGTTGATGAGTATGTATTGCTGTAGTTAGAAGATATCGCAGCAATAGTTCTTTATTAACACATGTGCGTCTGTAACATGTACACGCCTGTAAACACGAAGCTTTAAAACACAAGACACACGTGCACTCTACATGACAAACCACCCCTGACATTATAAAGCAGAGATATTTCACACACATTGTATTTCTTGCATGACTGGGCAGGAGGACTGCATGCTCAGTCCTCAGGTTGTGTGCGACAGAAAGGAACATTACTTTTTCAAGCTGAAATTTGACAGGAAATAGTTGTAAAAGTCAAAATTCTTCTCTTGTTTTTGGGGGGAGCCATGCTGAACATTTTCTTGCTCGTGGTTTATGGATTCAGCCTGGTCCTCACCAGACTCTTGCACTTCATTTCAGTCCTGCAGAGAGTCTGGTCGCTCTCCATTGGCAAACGTGTGCTTCCTGGTGGGCGGGGCGATTTTCCGAAGCTTAAAATCATTAGTCTACCTGTGAGTTAATCACTAATGTTTGGCAATTACTTATGTTATGCACTAGAACAGCCATCTCGTACTTCCGCTGTAAACACAGTCCTCTGTACCAGAGAATATTTAATTCAGGGCGTCTACATCATTTCCATTCACAAAATTAACCAAACACTCATCTTGCTGTGGCTTTAAAAAGCTAATACCAGGGATCTTCTTCACGGCCTCTCCTATATCCGCGTCTGCTGCCATTGTAGTATTCATAGGACTAACTATGTCTAACTCAGCGCAGCGGCTACGTCATGGCTCTCAGCCACGCCCTTCTGTTTGTTGATTGGTCAGTTTCTTTTTGTTCTGGGCTAAACTGAAAAGAGTTCCCAGACTATGTGGTGCAGTGAAATGAAATGAAATGGAATTACTAGTCTGGTGAGGACCGGGCTACTATGACTTGCCATATTTTCTTTGACAAGTCAGTCAAGTCAGCCGTACACAGCCTTCCTCCTTATTAAGACACCAACTACACCACAAGCTTGTGAATACCTAAAGTATTTCATGCTGAGAATGAAATCGAGTGGATTTATTCACAGCAGGAATCATAATTCCAACTGAGAAAAGTCTGAAAGCAATCATTCAGGCTTTTCTTTAATGTCACTTTATCATCCTGAAGGACTGAATCATTGCAACAAATAACTAATTAAAGAAAAACAAAAGTGTGATTCATAGAAGATTGAAGAGTTAGGAGAGACTATTATGTCTGTTGCATATATATATATATATATAAAAAAGTCAAATTTACATATTTCATGATGGAAGCCGTGTTTGAAACTTCACTCAAACTGAAAACAACTGAAAAACAGAAGAAATCAGACTGATGTATTGGGTCAAAGATCCAGAGAAAGAATGCTGCCACTCGAACACTGAGATGTAGGATGTATGCACTACCTTCCACGTCAAAGACCTGCTATGAACAAAGACTCTCACATGCCTGAGGGATACTCTGTTTACATCGTCTTTTTCCTCAGAGGCACAACGAATGCTACCTTGGGTGGAGTGTGTGAACCGACACTTGCACCCCAGGGCAATCCTGTGTGCATTATTCCAGGAGAAAACAAAGGAGGGAAGCCACGCTATTCAACTGGCAGGGACACGGAGTGACGCTGAAAGCAAGAGAAAGAAGACTAGTAGTGCAGGTGAAGGGGCAAAAGTTGGACATTTTAGCCTCACTTAATGTTTCAAATCATGGTGCCCTGAAGTAATCATTCTTGTCTTGCTGCTGCAGACGTTAGTGGACTCCATTAGCCACGCAGTGAGCACAAGGACATGTACTTCAACCATAATGGCACATCGTGGGCTGGGTGGGGTCATATGTTGGTGATGAAGATCAGTGCTTCACAGACCTGACCCTGACATCTATTCATCCCCACTAATGGTGTGTGTATTGCCTTGCCTCTATAAGGTGGTTTGGAAAAAAAAAATAAAACAAAAAAAACAAAAAAACACATATCTAGGTTCATGGCACAACACAGGAATTACAGATATCGTCTTTAAAAACAGACTTAGATTATCAGTGCTTGCCTATTTGATTTGATGCAGTCTGATGAAGTTAATATTTATCAAATGCAGTTATTTCAAACTGTAAATAAAAACAAATCAAGTGTATAAATTTGGCATCGTGAGCCTTGAACTATATTTCATTTAATAAAAGACAACTATTTTAAGCATTTCATAGTATTTCTATTTCCTGTTTGATTTCTCTCTTTACTGTGAGAACAAGTCTGATTACTTTTGTCTGTTTTGCTGGTATGTTTATCTTTGGCTCCAGTGTGTGTGCAGTAACATTAAAATCTGTTTCTCTAAACCACACTGCAAGATCATAAACCTTCAGCAATAAATCCGACAATAGATGCTGAAATTACTTTCAACCTCGCTGAGTTATCTGGCTTGAAAAAAGAGAGAAAAAATTCAATATCTGTGTCTTAATCCTGTTTGTAAGCTTCCACTTGGAAAATACGACCCTTAATTTTTATCGTCATTGTATCTCAACACCACAACAGGAGGAAGGATTGTGTAGCATGTGTGTGTGTCTGTGTGTCAGGTGAGCGAGAGTAAAAAGAGAGATAATGCAATAACAACACAAGGTGGCAACAACTCTGTTATTTAAGTGTGTCCACACACTGATGCTCTGCCAATCTCACTCGGCCTTTAAAACCATCAGTTGATGTTTAAAAGAAATTGTGTCATGAGGATGAAGTGATCAGCAGATGTTCTCATCTTGAAGACCTGTTCTTTCTGACACGAAGCACGTACACAGTTTACGTTGTAAAGAGAATAGGTTGTGTGTACAATCCACTGCTCTTTGTGAGTCCAAACATTTGTGGGAAAGCTAGTTTACAGATTTGACCACAAACTTTGAATATGAAACAACAGTATAACACACAAACGAAGCACAAACAAATGAGCTGGTGTCAACTAACTAACCAGCTAATCAGTCTGCAAAAGAGACAATGTGTAATTAGTTTGAACTCGTTTACAAACTGTGGTAAACAGAAACTCTGACATTCCTGTATTCAAGCGTTCAAGTGAATATGCTACTTTCAGAATAACGCATGTGGAGGAAGTGGGGCCCTGTGTTCTTGTTCGGATAGTTACATGTGTATCCACAGATTCACTTTGACATCTCACCAGGTGAATCTTCAGATAATACTGGCAGGCAGGAGGGTGGGCTGATACTCGAGTTACAGGGTGTGCAGCTTCTGCACTGACTCTGTAGAAAATACTAAACTGTAAAGTCGGGTGCTCATCAAGCGGTCCAAGGTATTTTATGTGAAGCAGAGTTCAAATATCCATGTTAATATCATCAATAATTGGGTTTGGGAGAGTGCGTGCAAATCTTGTAACGATAATAAAGATCAGTTGTGGCCCTTGTCTCTGATCCTGATCCGTGTGTACGTTAGCTTGTGCAGTTTGGCGGAACGTTTGTTGCTTCAGTCATCCAAGGATATGATGGTAATCCACTGCTTTAACTGAGATTCATACGTAGTTGCTCCTCAAGTGAAGAAGTGATGATAAACAACTGGATTTCTCCAGGCCGTGAATGAAGTTTCATTCATTTTTAATTCTTTATCATTTAATTGAGTACTGCATGTAGACTTTCGAACTTGTCTCTGTATTAATGTGCTGATTTTATGTGCTTAATTAATGGCCGATGCAGGTTCATAAAAGCACTCCATTACATCTGGAATTGAAAAGCCACAGCAGCTTATGCTATACTGCACCACTGGGGATGCCAGGGATTCATTAATCAGACAAATCTAAGACCGAGCCTCACCTGGTCTGAATTTAACAATATTTCATCTTGTTGTCAATCCGTTTCTATGGCAACATTTACAAATCAAATCTTCTGTTTGACCTGCCATCGACTGTGAACCATCTCAGCTGTCCGGTCTTTGTTGTTTCTTCTCTGGCTTGTTTGCTCTGAGACTCCGACCACTTCCTGCCTGCTCAGGTTTCTCCTAGTAACATTGTGTGTGTGGAGCGTGGAAAGTTATATTTAATGTGCCTATTGGAGAAGAGTTATTGTTTGTTGACAAACAGAACACACACAAGAACATGTACAAATTCACAAAGGCACACATGTTTATCTTTGTAGCTCATGTTCAGAGAGGCTGCCACCCAAACCAATTCCACCAATGAATAAAAAGCATTTATGGCCAACACTGTCTGAATTCCAAATACCTTCCTAGAAGTAGGTGCAATTCTGCAGGCTGCAGTGTCTGAGAAATATAGACTATCAACTCAAATTTCCATGTTTTATTTTCCTTCTCTGCAAAACAATAAGCACAACCAGAGTGGGTTAGACTGTGAGGCCTTGATAGTCCAGCTTCAAATATTCAAATCAGTATTTCATTAAAGCCCAAAAATCAATTATATTTTTGCAATATAAACTAAAGTAAATAATTATAGACACAGTATTATTGTGAATGTCATTCCATAAAAAGTCAAAGGCTTTCAGCTGTTGGCAGGTAAGACCTGCTGTGGCAGCCTGTGCTGCAGTGAACCTGAAGAGGTCTGTGACTGAAGCCACGTCGTTGTTTAATCAGCTCCAGGAGCACCAAAACCAGCGTCCTTTATCAGCTTTTGTCTTTTTTTTTCCTCTTTTCAGTTCCTGAGTCATTGTTTCTAAGGTTGCTGCTCCAACAGATGTCTTCAGATAAAGCTGTTTTCCACCGAACTAAAGAAGATATGCAACATCTTGATGCAATACAGCACGCCAAAAAACACTTTCTCAGGAAGCACAGCCTGCTCAGTCATTTCTTGTAAACAGTCTCAGTGTTGTGTTTCCACATTAGTCTGTTGTTGAAGTGAACGCCCAGGTATCTCTAGTCCTGCACTTATTTGGAGATTGTGTTTGGTGTAATCTTGGTTCCACTGAAATCCAAAATCTTCTCCTTTGTCTCTTTTGAGATAAGATGCTTGGTACCACCCCATGCCACAAAATGCTGGCCACAACTCTTCCGTCTCACTACCTCTAGTCAATAAACTAGGCAACTGTAGAAGCATATTGAGTCAAGTCTGTTCATAATTAATAATGCTATACTTGTAATACTGTAACCCAGCATTATCTGCTGAATGATTTTTGCAACAAAACTGGCTTTTCTCACAAACCCGTTGATGGCATGACCTCCGGCAGGGAGAAAGAAAACAAGATCTGTCAAAGTGTGGATAAGTTCAACTGAAGTCAACAGCCATCAAGCCACAGCAACAAGATGCTCCTGTGATCGTCTCACCACTGCTGTGCTGTTAATTCAACAGGGCACCATGCCAAGAGGGTGTCACACTGAGTGATACTGATAGTGTCAATGCAGCCAGACACACGTTGAGACATTGATGTATGTTTTTATGGAGTTTTTTCCATGCAGAAGTGCAAAATGAATTGTGTCAAATGCACTGAAAAAATATCGAAGAACATGAATGCTGCATGCTTTGACCAGATGAGTGGGCTCACTGGAACAAGGACTTACTAAATCTTCACATCTTCAACTTAACCCCCTGACAATGTGCAAACTGCAGTGGGTCCTGAAAGGTGTTTGTTTATTTAGTTTAGTCTCTTCAGGAGTTTCATAATGTTTGATGTCTATGGTCATCGGGGGCTGATGGATGAGATTTCTTAGGTACTTAAACAGGGCAGGATGCCTTCCACAGCACTGTATTTTCCTGGCTCATGGTGACAGTGAAGAGGTGCAGTAGGATCTCACATAGCTGGTCTGTACAGGCCTTCAGGACTCTAGAGCAGAGGCCATCTGGTCCTGGTCCTTCCAGTTCAGTCTGTCCAGCTGCCTCTTTATATAACTGCTGAAAACAGGTAGGCAGATTGTGGGGTTTTATTGTTTCCTGAAGGAAGGGGAGGTAATGATTGAACTGTGTTAAGAGTGAGACGCAAGGTGAAACAGGGAAGCTGTGGGTTCATCATAAAATATGTTAATAGGGTGTAAGAAAATATAAATATTACAAAAAAAAAGCTGTGTGGTGTTAGACTTTTCTTGCTTGGAATAATATTTCCTTTATTCTTCTTTATTTTATTATGACCTATAAAACAGCAAGATCTGTATTAATCAATAAGACTGCACTTCAGCATATGAGCCACCAGTCTCATGCATTGATCTCCATTTCCAGGAAGGTAATGATTGCAGCCAAAGCCAACAGGGTCAATAGCTCTATGGCTAAGAGCCAGCTCATTAACCCTTTAAATAATGTTTAGAGCAATGAGGCAATAATGGAGTGGTTTGTTTTTTTATGAAATTATTTTTTTTCTTTCAGGACTGCAAAACATTTACACTTTAAGGGTAGGTAGCAGAACAAAGCTGCTCTGAACAAAGTTTAAATCTTTTACTTAATCAAGAGAACATGTTAAATTGTGTTTAAATTTATTTGATTCCTTCTCAGATGTGCAAATAAGAGTCTTTGTGGATGGAGAGGAGCAACGGAGCTTATAAAATAAGACCCGAAGGCTGTGAGCCACATGAAGGCTCAGTGAAAAGGCCTGGATGCCACAAGGCTGACATCACTGAGAGCAGCTTAATGATCCCCAGGATTTGATTTGTTCAGCCTGTGTCACATCTTTCCTGAATAGCATGACGTGTGGAAAAAAGGAAACTAGAAAAGACAAAACTAACTGAAACACACAAACATAAATTGCAGTCTCTCCACAGGGTTTCTATTGAAGTTGGGATTCATTTGGGCTTGTGCCAAAGCTCTCCCAGGCTGAGTCCAATTACTGCAGCAAGAATGTTATGTATAGCTATAAAAAGACTAATTGAAGGTCTTATACAAGAAAACAACAGACTGGCTGAGAAAAAGTGGGAGCACAACAGGGAAGACTGCAGCGAAAAGGAATAGGACCCTGTATTATACTTGTAGTAGAAAAACAGAGTCCTTAATCACGTGATACTCAAAAACATAATCATACAAACTCAGCTTGGCTGTAAACGTCAAAAACAAGCTATCTTCACACTGACTGACAGTTCTATTCAGCAAGTCGAGTTATTATTAGCTGACTGTACATGACACAAATAAATATTAGATAAACTGCATGCTCTGATGCATGTAATGTTTCAACAACCTAATGCACAATGTATGCGCCGCTGTTATGAGGTGCTGTTTTTAACTAAGTGCCTCTTATTCGTGGTGAAACCAAAAGGAATGAGAGGGGAGCTGAGCACAGTTATCTCAACTCTGCACAAAATGAGTTGTTTGTAAAAGATCAGAAGGGCATGAAAGGGATGGAGCGTTTTACCTTTTTATACGGTGGAGCCTATGGAGTAAAGAGGGTTTCTGTGGTTATGATGATTCACTTTGATTTGAGGAAATTAAAATTCTTCATCACTTTTCTGCACTTCTGAAAAAGGATATAACGGATAAAAATGCACTGATAACCACTCACTCAGAAAGTATTCAAACCCACTTCACTTTTTTCACTTTTGCCATGTTGAAGCTTGATGCTACAACATTACTTTTTCTCACATAAATTCACCTTCAGTACCTCATAATGACAAAAGTGAAAATAGAATTTTAGAAATGTTTGCAAATTTGGTCCCTCTGAGCTCTCGAGATCCTCTGTAGTGATGGGACAAAGTTCTACCAGAACAACCATCACTGCAGCCTTCCTCTGATCTGGGCTTTATCACAGTCCAGTGGCTGGACGAAAGCCTCTCCTCAGTGCAAAGCACATGAAAGCCCTGTTTGGCTTCAATTCTAAATGTAATGTCTGGAGACAACCAGGCACAGACACCTGGCCAGTACCTTCTCAGCAGTGAAACACAGTGGTGGAAGCATCATGCTGTGAGAGTGTTTTTTTTCCAGGGGACTGGAGGACTGGTCAGGGTTGAGGGAAAGCTGAATGGAGCAAACTACAGTGCGATCCTCGATGGAAATCTGTTCCATGGAAATCTGTGAGTGTCCTGGAGTGGTCTTCCCAGACTTAAACCCTATCAAACATTGCATCACATTACCTTAAATTATATTACATTTAGCACAATGATACTTTTATCCAATCAAGTCACAGTGACATAGTAAATTACTAGTAAGTGCGGTCAACTCAGCATTCAGGTGAATGCAGCGTACATTCGGACAAACTAGGGCTAGATTCCAGTGCAGGTTAATAAGTTACAGAGAAGAGACAACAGAAGGTATTCTTGAATGTAAAGAGGGAAGCAAGGATTTCTATGGAGAGACCTGAAAATGGCTGTCCATCAACGATCCCCATCCAACTCGACCGAGCTTGAGAAAATTTGCAAAATCGAATGGCAGAAAATCAAAGCTTGTCGTGTCATAACCAGACATTTCAGAGGCTGTAGTTGATGCACGTTTGACAGCAATTAAGTACTAAGTCAAGGGCCTGAATACTTATGTCAACGTGATGTTTCAGTTTTTCGTTTTTAATAAATGTGAAAAGATTTTCTAAGTTTATTTTCACTTTCTCATTATGGAGTACTGAGTATAGATTAATGTGAAATATATATAAAAAACAAAACAAAAAAAAACCCCAAATCTACACAATTGCATTATCATGCTGCAACATAGACATGCAACCAGCTCTGAACCCACATAAACCAAGAACCAATAACCAACAACCAGTCTGTCCAGCATCTCTGACAGACAGACAGTGGTTCAGCATATTTGTAAGATCTGGATGCTTACAATGATGATCTTAAAATGTTGATTTTAAGCAAACATATGGTGCAATGGAAAGTTTTGTGCTTTAAAAAAAAAAGTTCCTAAATGAGTGAAATGACTTGAGGTTATCTAAATGAATTTCCTTTATAAGATGTGGTTGAATTTGTAAATTGCTGCAGAAAGGACATCTAGTCCATCCTTTGTTATCTACGCAGTAATGAACGAAGTAGAGCATCCCTTATGAAAGTAAAGCAGATAACACCATCCTATAACTCTAGCTGCAACATTCAAGCAGTATTCACTTACTTTCATTAAGTCATACTAATTAGGATTATTTGAGATAAATGTAAGAACAGGAAGGGAGGAGTCTTAACAACCATTCTCAACGTGTGTTTTTTACATTTCTTTACTTTAAAATTACAAGCCTTGAAAATGAATGTGTGGGAGCCATTATTATGTTGCCTTGTTATCAACCACAAGGTGGTGCATTTGTGTATTAATTTGTAAACGTGAAAATTTCTTCTGTCTGTTAATCTGAATGGATAACTTACATCAGAAACAAGTAAGCTGAGCTTAAAGAAGTGACTTTGGCCAAAGTTGAGTATTTTGTGAGGAGATGGGCAAAGAAATCATATTCTACATCCTTCCTCTTCAAATTATAACCATGAAAGGAAAACTGTTTTGTTTTGTTTTAAAAAGTGGTCTCCATTAGTGAGGTTAGGGTTAAAACCTGAGAGGGTGGATCTGTGATAGACCTCCTGTTGTGCCTTTCAACTGTTGTCTCCATTTATAGCAACAGACCTCATAGGATCCACCGATTACTACCACTTCACCAAACTACCACTTCATAACACCTGATGGCAGATGTTTGTCAACTGGCATTGAGCAGAAGAAGATAAAGAAGAAATAAAAAAAAAACCAAAAAAAAAACAAAACAAGGAAAACAAAGTGGGACAGCAAGCTAAACATTAACAGAGCTGGGGTGGTTTCTGTTTGTTTGCCCTTTCCATGCACTACAATGGTAGACAAATGAAGAGAGAGGACCATACTCGAAGAGGACATTGAGACAATAGAGCAACATCATCTCCTTCCTACAGTACATCCAACCATCACAGAGTCAACACATCCCCACCCAGCATGCTTCAGGGCTCTGAATACTTAAACCCATTGTACTCAGCCCTCATTGCAACGCTGTTCCTGATAATGACTGAGGTCCTGTAAAACCTCCCTGGATGCAAACACACCTATGCTTACATTTTCACATTAGTACGAAACGCAGAGTGCAGCTGAGGAATGCAGTGATAGCACATATCAATAATTCCAAAAGTTACTGATGGTTTAGTAAAAGTAAAGTGAGGAACTCACCATAATAAATGAAACTTAAAAATGGACGACATCAAAGAAATGCTATAATAAAAAGCAATTGATATTTTCTAATTATACATGTTCCATTATATCACAGAAAGTGACAGACATAGTAAGTTTCATTTTCAAAATATATCCATCTACTCTCCATCACCAGAACTGGGTTACAATTTCAACCACATTTCATTTACTTTCTTTTTTTCTTTTTCTATGACTCTCAAACCAGCAAGAAGTGGCAGCCAGGATGTTGGGGGATGGGGTGTCAGGAAAGGCACAGACTCTATGGAGAGTATATTTATGTGTCCCCCACAGAATAGCTGAAAAGTGATCCTTTCAATGCATATTCTGATGAATATCAGCACTCCCTTGACCACTGAGGCTCACATTTATTCAAAAGTCTGGCTAAACGCTTCACAGTGTGATACACAGCCACAGCAGGAAGGCAGGTTTTGTTGCTGCCTGCTGCTGATGGGAGACATGAAAGTATCAGACAAGCACGAAGACTCGCTGTTTTCAGACACACAAAAGGAACATTTTCTACAAACAGACAAACGGCATGAATGTGGAAATTGATTTCTTTTTCTGCAAGCTTCAGAGAAATATAACAGATTCGGTGATTAATAACAATGCTTCACAAAACTAATCCAAAATATTTGACAAAATCATTCCAAGAAATGACTGGCTAGATCCTGAAAGGAATCAGTGCTTGCAGAACTGGTTGTTGCAAATCTGGAGGAAACATTTGGAAAGCGAAGAAAGGAAACAAAACTGTTCCTCCAAGCAAGCACTTGCTCCGATGCATTTGTTTAACGAGTTAACTCAGGTCACACCTGATATCTGAATAAGAAGCACACACTTCAAAGCACACATGTGCTGCATGGGGCAGGTGCATACAGCCCACTAACTGACATTTGTAATATTGTGGCCAGAAGCACATAGTGCATTTGCAGCACAGCAAGGAGAAGGTCAGATGGGATGAAACATTACCAGGAGGTGTTATGTGGCCTGGTATCAGTCATGACTAAGCAAGTCACCAGTTTTCTGTTCTTTTAAAAACAGCGCTATTTGTAACACAAAACTCTGAGGGTACTGAAGTCCCAATTTTACCCAGATTCAGAATGTAACATTACCCTGGAAACTTTCACTGAATTTGATGTTTTCAGATGTAGGCAGCCCAAAACAAAATAAGAGTTTCCTTTTTCCTTATTTTTCCTCCACTCTGTGTTTTTGATTTGGTTGTCATCGCAGACATACAGATACTGTACAGTGCAAAGGTCTGAGGCGTCCTTTGTTGTAATGCTATCCATATTTGTTTTCCAGTCTCTTAGACACTCAATCAGAATATGCAGGAACCTGACTTTTTTAGACAGAAATAGAATGGAATCCTCATTAATATACATGCAAACATCTGCATGGGACAGACTCCTTAAAGAGCTGAATCTGTGCTTGGTTCTGAGGGAGATCACAGTAAATACTGACTTTTGCCTGTAAAGTCATCTTGCTCAGAATATAGCGTGGTTTTATCTTGTGTGCATATTATATTGATCAACCAATATGGTTTTTTTTGATGGCTGATGCGGCTTGTGAAAAAGTTGCCAAATATTAAGTTGGCCATTTGATTAGTAGTAAAGATTCTCCCCATTTACACAGTTGTGATCAAAAATAATTGCCATGTGATCAAAAAAGTGAATGAAGCACAAACTCCTTATTGCTTTTATTTCCAAACTCCACAAATGCTTTGAGAACACTGCACATTCTATGGTGGATGCTGCTGCTTGGACTCAATGTCTTGTTGAAAGACCCATTTTAAGAGCATTTTCTCTTGAACATAAGGTAACATGACCTCTTCAAATGTTTTGATGTATTCAAACTGATCGATGATCCCTGGTATGTGTTAAATAGGCCTGACACACAAGTATGAGAAGCATCCCCATATCATGATGCTTTCACACTTGTTTCACTGTTCTGTGTTCTGCGGCTCAAATTCAGTGTTTGGGGGTCATCTGACAAACTGTCTGCATCTCCCTATACCCAAAAAGAACAATCTAACTTTCATCAGTTGTTAAATTGCTCCTCTATTTCTCTTTAGGTCATATTCTTTGTATTCGTTAGTAAATAGTAACCTCTTCATCACATTGTTTGTTTTTTAACAATGGGTGTTTGTGGGGGCTTCTTGCTGATATCTTGGCTTCTCATAGATATACGCTAATTGTTACAGAACTCACAGGTAACTTCAGATCTTTGATCCTCCTGGAGCTGATCATTGGCTTTGCCATTTTGGCTATTCTTCCACCATTTGAATGTTTTCGTCAACATCTACTTGGTTTTGATTACAATTTTGAAGCATTTGAGATGATTTTAGCTGACAATATTGTCATTTTCTGCACTTCTTTATATGTTTTTCCCTCTTCAATCAACTTTTTAATCAAAGTATTAAGATCTTTTGCTGAGTCTGTCCTGTGGCACCAGCATACAACGCTTCTAGATTAACAAAGAGAGAAAATAGCCAAAACTATGGTGTGAAACCGACATAGTTTTCATGCTAAAGACTCAGGAGATCTGGCTGAAATATGGTATTCTGTTGATTTCAGTCTGAAGTGAAAGTTAGCTGCTAGACTGAATTAAATATTTCTAATTGCTTTATTATAGCCACTTGACTGTGTGGTGCAAAAACAAGAGACAAGAGTGCACAACCAGCAAGCTCATCTATCCATCGGCAGTGCTGTTGCGGAGAAGAAGAACAGCAACGAGTTCTTGAGTGTGCAAGTCACAGAGGAGTTCTCCTGGACTGTTAACAATACATCCTGTTTGCAATCTGTTTTGCTCCTGTCCTACATCCTACGTCAATGCCCATCCGTACATTGATAGAGGCACTGAGACCTTTCTCGGTCCCTCTCCATCTCATTGGAAAGAAATTCTGTAGCTCGTCTCATACAGAAAGAAAAATCCTATCAAATATGCATATGTTCTAAGACACACAATGGGACTATATATTTTAAAGCACAACTACGTCTCCAAGTCAAATTGGCAAACATCGCCTCAGGAGGCAGAAAGAAACCTCTTCAACATGTTCGTATCTGCACTGTTTGTTTTGTTTGCGATTGTGATACAAAAGGTTTGCACAAGCAAAAAATCCAGCAAATCCTTGAAACCAAAGCAGCATAGAAACCTCCAGTGTGCCACTCCTCCCAAATTCGTGTAGTAGGCTTACTTGTTTGTGAGAGAAATAGCAGGGGCTTTCCCTGCAAATATTCATATTACAAGCACACAGGCACCATTTATACATTATGATGAGACAGAAGACCAGAGGGACCAAAATATCAATTCCTTAAAAGTTTCAAATGTTTGACTTTATGGTCATATAAAAATCCAAATCAAAATAAATGTCTTGAAATTTCTTGAAACTACTGCAGGAATGACACCTACATCATGAGATCATTTTCATATTCATTTCATATACACAACAGAAAGTTTTGTTTGAGCTTTGAAGAAAACAAAATGGCAATAGGTACGTAATTAATGTCGTTTTGGTTTGCATGACCCTTTAAAGCCAGTCAGGTGGAGGTGAAATGGTTCAGTCCAGAAAGCAGCCTTGATATAAATACAAAAAGCACTCGCATAGAAAATTGAAAGTTCTTCCTGGCATTTAATGATGCTACTTTATGATGCCAAGACTCAAAAGAAAGATACTCGTCTCTTGCGGCAATTCAAAAAATATTTATCTTTCCCAATCCACCATTTGTGTGGTCTACATGTGAGAATATGCTCCTGGGCTGTGAGCCAAAATACTGTTCTTATAAGCTGCTTTTAAAAAAAAAAAAAACGTTCAAATATATTTTATATATGACACCTGCAGTGAGCTCGGGTAAGAGGTATGATCTGTGGCTGTTGCGATCAGTTCACTAAAACTCCCACATTTAAAAACGCTTTAGATTAGCTTTAAAAGTTCCTGGAAGGTTGCAGACATGAACGTAAATGTTGAAGAATAAAAAGTAGAGAATTATTTTTTCTTCTCTACTCTCTAAGGAGAATAACGGCAGCTTAACCCCTGACTAAGCCTTCTTTTCTTTCCTCCATTTATTTGCATCCCTCCTCTCTCCCCTGGACTTTCTACTTTATCCGTGTATTTTTCTTATCATGTCTCTCCATCTCACATGACCGGAAACGATCCCTCAAACATGGGAGAGACCATGATGGCGACTGCAGGGCAGCACTCTTCAGTTTTGTCCTTGCGGGCTTCTGTCCTGCATGTTTACGATGTTTACCAGCTTCAACACACCAAACTCAAATGACTGCATCACAATTAACTCGTCAACGTGGTCTGTACAAATCTGTTAACGACCTAATTATTTTTAGTCAGGAGTGCTGAAGCAGGGAACCATCTAAAACACACAGGACATTAGCCCCAGAAGTCTGGAACAAAGGAACACAAGTGGAAAGGTTTTCTTTTCTTTGTAATTTGAAACTTGTGCATTTTTCTTTCTAAAAATATGCAAATACAAACCAAGAGACATTCAAACAGCTTTGGAAGCAAACATCAAATAAATTCATGTCAGGTTTTTTTCACCATGGTGAAGTTTGATCTCTGGCATTTTTTGAGGCAAGTATCATCTCTCTGATGGCCTGGCACAAGTAATGGGACGCAGTTTTTAATGTTAATCTAAAACTGAAAATTTTAGATGATTTAAAGATAATGATTGATTGATGATTGATGATTAAGAAAATTACTTACCATGCACCAGCATGGTGTTATATCTGTTTTTTAGTATTACACAATATCACCTTCCAGAATTTTTTTTCCCGAACTCTGAGAAGGATTCAAGCTCTTTTCTGCCAAATGATTCCAATAAGACAGTTCCCAGTCCGATGTAAACATCAGACTAACGTTATGCACCACTGTGCCTTTATGTATAACCTTGTCTACAGAACACACTCCTCCTCAGCTATCCCGATCACCTTTGCTCCCTGTCTTCACCTCCGTCCTCCTCATGCTGATGAGCAAATAAACACACGTCCATCTCCTCTGCGGACAACCTTTTTGCCCTGCTGTTTCAGCTCGGCCCGAGAAAATAATCATACAAGAATGATTGAATTTATTCTCCTTCCTCCTGTTGTTTACTGTTCTTGCAGAAGGAAAAGAATGAGGCAAAAAAAAGTTCTCATCAGACACAGTTGCACGCATATAAATGGATACTGACAAATGAAAAATGTGAGACACAAACAACTGCTAGTTGGGATTTGGTGAGCAGGCAGGCAGTGGAAAGATTGAGTTTGAATTCCAAACAAACACACACTTGTTCTGACATGAAAATGTATTACACGTGCACTGAAAAGACGTCAGTGCAGAACATGTACGAATAGAAAGCACAATACTTCACACAAATTCAAGAAGATGAGGAGTTCTCATGACAACCAACAGGGGATGTTTAAGAGGAAAATGTAAAGTATATCAGAGGCAAGTCCTGAAATGACTGGATAAACAAATTAACTGCAAAACTATTTTGATAATTCATTTATAATTTAAAGCCTCCTGCGTATTTTATACAATTTTATTTTTTTGAATTAAATACACATCTTGCGCTGGTACTGTGTGTAAGTTCACTACTGTGAAGTGAGCTGAACACATTTCCAATAAAGTCTGAGTCCCGGTCTGGAAAATGTTCTGACAATAGAAGCTGAGGGATCTCTAACACAATACTCAATCCTCTGTTAGGTCAGTTTGGGTTCTCAAAATTATTTCTATTTGCTAACTTTTTTTTTTTTTGATTACTTTCTTCTGTCAGAAGTTTTCATACACAAGATTACTCCACCTTTAAACAATTTGGGAAAGTCCAGATGATGATTACATAGCTTTGGAAGATTTTCATACGTCAACTGACAACATTTGAGTTAATCTGATGAAACTAAAATTGTTTAGCCACAGTGGCCACTGTTGAAGCTTCAGAACACCATCCCACCTGTGTGTGTGTGTGTGTGTGTGTGTGTGTCTGTATGGCATAATATGTAAACATATATGTAGAAGTGTATAACAAATGGCGTCATGAGGAAAGACCATTATGTGGAAATATTGAGGAACACCTCAAAACATCAGCTAGGAAGTTATACCTTTGGATAAAATTGGGTCTTCCATGGATTCTGACTCTCAACATACTATCAAGTTAGCTATAAAGTGGCTTAAGGACAACAAAGTTAACGTCTTGGAGTGTTCATCAGAAAGCCCTGGTCTGAATGGGTGCGCGGAACTGGAAAGACGTGTGCAAGCAAGGCGGCCTACAAACCTGACTCAGTTACATAACTTCTGTCAGGAGGAATGGACCAAAAATCCACCAAACTATTGTTAGAAGCTTATCGAAGGAAACCCAAAACGCTTGACCTATTAATACAGGTTACCAAATACTAAGGAAATGTATGTAAAATAGACTGCATGTCTTTCTATACAGTGTATGGAAACTTCTAGTGACATCTGTAGGTAGACACATCTACTGCCTGTAGTAATTGACATTACCGTCAGAGCCATTTGGTCTCTCTGAGAGTGTGTGATAGTTAATGATGAAAGAGTGGCGGAGGAGCAGCCAGACCCCTTTGAACAAGACATTTAATGTGGGGATGATTCCAACCATGAGCCTTCTGGGACTCACAGGAAAACACACATTAAAAGTACATCCCACATGATCAAAAACAACTGGAGATTATTAATGGTCAGGTTTTGCTGCAGTTCTCCAGTAAACTGTATCCCGCAAGGAGCCATAATCATTCCCCAATCCCCAGCAATCATTTACAGCAGCTGCCCAATATCCTCTGGTCAAACTGGATCCACAATCTCCTAATAGTCTAGTGCACAGTGTCTCAGCTGATTTAAGTCTCTGCAGGAGTGACAGACCTTCAATCTGTTGGTTTTCTCATCCGAACAGAACAGCAGACTGCTAAGAGAAGTCTCTAATGGGAAAATCAAGGGGTGGGGGCCCAGGTAGCTATAAATCTAGCTCTCTGTAACCCCTCACTGAAAGCACATGAGTGAGCCATGTGATGGATATCTGCACCAGTGTGAAGGGTATTGATACATTTGTTAGGAAACTGAGACAGAGAAGGATGCTGCAGGGTAAATGGTGTGAAATGCAAAGAAAGTATAGAAGGATTGCAGTTGTTTAGAGGGCAAGCGATAGATAGACTTATTTCACTTACTGACTAAAATATATATAAAAAAGGGAATTAAATGATTCAAAGGTTGCACTTAAATCTCTCTTTTCCACCAAACTGCTTGGCACTCATGAGACAGACAAATTACCCTCATGTGACACTGAGATAAAGGCAAACTCTAGAGTGAATGGTCTGTCTTTGCAGACTTATTTTAGAAACTCCCATTATGTACGTCGTATATAGATTTCCATGGAATACTGAATAAAGTTCCACAATATATTCTGCATGTCTTTAATGGCAACCAAATGTGAAATAATGGATCGAACAATATATTCTGTTGCAGTGACATGTTCATATTTTACTCATTCAGCAGTGGTGGACAATTTTATGCCGCTCTCGCTTCAGCTCGCATTGCCTGCAAATCAATGTCCATTAAAGTGACTGAGTATTCATATGTCACTGCATCTTCTTAAAATTAACTCTGCTTCTGCGCAAATCGCCATCTCTTCCACTGACAGCACTGCCAGAGTGTACAATATCTCTACACTCCGGGAGGTTGCCACAGGCAGATGCTCATTATAGTGACACATTGACCTCCAGTGGCTCTACAAAATTCTGATAATGCACTGGACCATTTGTGTTGTGTGCTTGTCACAGGCAATTTTTAGACATCATTTATCCATCCGAGGCTTACAGAATTTTCTGACTTCCTTTCTGGCAAGACCAAAGTTACCTCTCATAAAGTTTTACAGCCCCACACCTGGACAACATCCATTGTAAGTACAGAAAGTTACACATCACAGCTTCTCTTGAATAACTTCACCAAAGATTTTCCATTTTACATTTTCTGGTTGGATTTCACAAGAAAAGCAGGTTGAAAATAAATACAGCATCTCTAAGTTAATTTTCCAAACAAAAAGATCAACATCTTTCACCTAGATGTATCACTTCATGACATGAACATAATTATTTTTCTTAATATGTAGCATAGAGGGCAGCACGGTGGCTTGGTGGTCAGCACTGTTGCCTCACAGCAAGAAGGTTCCTGGTTCAAGGAACTCCACTGGAGCCTTTTAGTATGGAGTTTGCATGTTTTCCATGTGTTTTTGTGGGTTCTCTCCAGGTACTCCAGCTTCCTCCCACAGTCCAAAGACATGCACATTAGGTTAATTGGTATTCCTAAGCTGCCCTTATGTATTAGTGGGAGTGTGAATGGTTGTTTGTCAATTTGTAGCCATGTGATGGACTGGCGACCTGTCCAGGGTGTACCCCTTCACCCGAAACAAACTGGGATAGGCTCCAGCAGACCCTGCACAGGAATTTAGAGGTATAGATGATGGATGGATGTAGCTAAGAATATCATAAGTGCCATTAATCTTATCACAGGTCTACCAGAATTACTTTTAAAACAACCACAAAGCCTTTACACCAGCACATCACCTCTTTCAGGATGTGAAGAGACAGAAAGCATCCAACATTTAGTAAATATTCTCTGACTGCATAGAGGCTCTTCTGCATAAAATGAAGGGTTCACAAATGCTCCAACACTGAACTGAGTAAAATACTGGACATTCAGTACATTCGTGTGCAGCCCAGCTGTGAAAACACATATTTAAAAATGGAACCTCGAGAGATCCCAGAAGTGCATTTCTCTTATTAAAGCAGGTAACTGACTCTCCACACTTCTAGTTTATATAAAAAAAATAGAATTTCATAATAATTGTGGAATTTTCACACAGACTTTTATTCAAATATATTTCTCTGTTGAACTACAGATCACACTCTGTACTACGCGCCAGATAAAACGTCCATGTAAGTCACTTCTCTACTGGCTAAAATATTGTAGATGCTACAGTTCAGCCTTCTACAAACCTGATTCTTTTCCAAATGTTAAATTTGGTCACAATCAGTAAAACTGCATGCACAATGAGCCTCTTTTCTCATCTTAAATGCAACATTGTGAAGATTAATAACAACAAAACACAAAAATGCATGAGTAGTATGAGATCTCATTTGGGAAGTGTGGTGACATCACTGAACACAAACACATTTCTGTCACACTCTTACAGCCTGATCATCATTCAAACTGCAGGGTTGGGTGGAGATAAAGGAAGCAGCAGATCTCACTAGAGTAGGGGGATAACAGACATCTATTAATCTTACCTCTTCTCCTGTCAGGTAGTACGCTGAGAGCAACCCACCGACATAACGGATGTTCACCTCAAAGAGTGATGCCTCGCCATTCTGTTGAACCAAAAGAGAGATCAAATTGTGAAACGTCATATCCAGCCAAAGAGTAGGACAGGATGCGTAAAGAAAAAAATAAATGAATTCACTGCTAACGTCAAATGTTATTTTTCCAGTCATGGTGTTATTGATTTGGGAGATGTCTTGGGATTAGTTCAGTCCAGATGTGTAGATAAATATTTCACAAAACACGGACTGTAAAATCTCTGAGCTGCATTATTACCTGAGCAATATTTATCACTTCCAGGTGTGCTGATTTGCATTGCATGATTGTTTCAAAAGACGTACCAGGTGGCGGTAAACATCACCACTCGGTGTTGTCAGTCTGGCATTGGCTGTTTTTTGTTAGTTTCCATTTTCCCATTAAGTACGACTTAGCCATTTAAAAAAAAAAAAAAAAGTTTTCACAAGAGACCTGCTTTTTCAGAACATTTGTGTTCAGCATGAAGTAGAAGCAAGATATTTAAAAACTGTGCTTCTATGATCAAAGTAAATGGAATCAACATATCTTAAATAGATGGTCAGATTGATTGATTTTGTCCAAATAAAGGACAAATTAATCAGATATCAGCTTAATCAAAATTAAACTAATCTATTTATCCCAGAAAGCGGAGATTATATGAAATTGTTCGAAGGATACCGTGTAGTTTGACAGACCTATACCCCGGGAGATAATAGTAGTGACTTGAACAGTATGCTCGGCGACATTGATATTAGTGTCAGTCACCATGACAACATTAAATGTTATTGGATGAAATTCTGTTGTCTTCTATTGAAACACTTTCCTCCTCGGGTCCTTAATGACAGTTCCAGCTGGAGTTTGGTATCCCATTTAAGCTTTTCATAGACTGTGTGTCTGATGTTCAGTGGAGTCAGTTGCCGTGGGAATAAGAGCAGTGAACTTCTTCTTCTGAAGAAGTCTCTCTAAACGCCAGGTTCCCATGCTCCGTGCTTGTCTTTGTAGGATTGTTATAAAGGAGATTCCCTCTCCAAAGAAATCAGCGAACAGAACCAAGCCAAGTCAGGGAAGACAGTCAAAGCCTTGTAATCACGTTCCCCCGTGTTTTGTGCCTTACTTCTTTTTGGTGGCACTGTATTGATTAAAAGGAAAGCAGGATCTCTTGTAAAAGCTGAACTTTATTCTCTACTGCATTATCTTGAAATACTTTAAAATTATTCAGACATATGCCACTGTTTATCAGATAGGCCTAAGAGTTTCTGAAGAAATCATTACTACGGTTAATTCTCACACTCTAGATTTAACACTAATTACTTCATCAGCTGAAACGAAAACAGATGCAGATTTGTTGCACAATGGAAATAAATGGTGATACAAAAAAAAAAGTTTTTTTTACAGAGCAACACAGCTGCAGACAGACGTTTCTCTGTTCTCCAAATGAAATTATTTGTACACAGTTTATTGTGATTACAGTGTTTCTTCACCCTCCTTCTTCCTGAACATTCATTATCCACTTGGTTGAATATTTCAACAGAACAAAAGAGCTATGGTGAAACGTGCTTGTACAGTTTTGTACTCAGCAAGTCTCAGTCTTTAAACTAGGATGCGGTACATGATTGCACACCAGGTTTTGACTGGAAATGGGAACGTTTCTTCACACGACAACACACTCAAACAGAAAACACCTACATTCATTTGGAGAGATTTTGCTGACATATGTTTTTTAATAAGGAAAAAAAATAAATTAAACTTAGGCCAAGTTCTGCTGTGCTGCCATTTCAACATGGTACATAAAACATGGTCTACTCCCTTTTATAAAGGCAATGTGAAATGGCACGTGACAATATATCTTAATGCGACCATAATTATTGGCTCTAGAGAGAGTTAAGGGCTTGAAGCCACTCAATGACTTGGAGACCCATTGAGAAAGAAATTGCTATCTTAAGTGTTGATGAGAAGGAAACTGTAATTGAGTGCTAGAAAGGGCAATATGCTCCACGCTCAAGCATACGATCAAAATAGGAAGTCTCTAATATCTGCTCATCTCAATTCATTTATCTCCAAATTTATCATCGCTTCAAAAATAATTATCTAGTTTAGTGTACCATACAACAGGATTAATCAAAATCAATAAGTGACAGAAACAAACATCAAATGTGTTTGTTTATCATTTATATATTTGATGGGGGATATGTCAAAGATGTCTTCAGACTCACATTTGTTGGTTGTCTTAGACTGATGAAAATACAAACAGCACTTTTACAGCAAATGCAGTGCCTCAGGCAGCTTTAGCTACACATTTAGACCACTGTTTTTACGTATTTTGCCCCAATTCCACAAACTTGACTGTACTTCTGTAGTTTTGATGTTCTAGAAGACAGAACTTCTTCAATTATTGCAAAGGTTATGTGAGGTGTGTCAATCCTCTCATGCAACGAATGACACATACATGGGTGAGAATATTTATGTCTATACTTATGTCAAATTACATCACTTCTGTAGGATTCTGGTAACAGCAAGATTGTTGTTTAACCCAGGTGCTGTGAAGTCAGCAGACTTGTGACACCTCCTGAGACAAAGTAGCACCGCCTCCAGCAGGGCAGCTGTGCTGAACCGAGCTGTCTTGCCAACCCAGAAATTAGTTGCCCATTCAGTAATGGCACTTGGATCGCTGTGATTAGGAGTAGAGTGTCTATTTAACATCAGCGATCAAATCTTTCAGCAGGACAGAAAGAAGGTACAGTGCCAGTCGGGGAATAAGTAAAGCCGACAGACATTTTGCCAGTAAGACTTTCACTTCCCAGTGTGTCCTCAGTACTGTCAAACAGTGAGCACTTGCATTCATTTCAAGACTCACCTAATGTGTTAAATATGAAGCTCATGTGTGGATAAAATGTCCACTTGAGAAACTTTCATTGTTGTTTTTCATGTGTTTTCATTTCAATCTAATATTACCGAGAAGCATCGAGAGAATTATTTCAGTGCAAACACACTGAACAACGACGCTCACACCAGAATGAAACTGATTCAGTTTTCACATCACGAGGAAGACATCAGGATAGAAGATCCTCTCAAAGGCTTTACTTGTGTGATTAAAAACAAAATCTGCATGTATTTCTGCATTACAGGAGATGAAGTTGAATAACTGTAATAGAATAAAAAATGTCTCAGTTTCCCCCCAGTTCCTTGTTTATACTGGTCACTCTGGGTATTCTCCACAATGTGCATTAACAAAATGCATAGTAATTTCCTACTTCTGAATTAAATGACAAATATAGATTTCATTATTTATTCTGAAAATATTGAAAGAGTCAGCATTATTAGGGGGCAAACCTGAAGTATTAACTGAAAAAAGAAAAAGAAAAAAAAAAAAAAACATTAACAAAACTAGAGAAAGTTGTTGTTTTTTTTCCTTTGCAGTTATAGTGATCATCTGACAAAAAACAAATTTACTGTTAATGTACAAGTATGATGAAGACTGAATGAAGTCCATCTGGGTGCAAATGAACAATTACAAATATGGACAAACTAAAATGTAGTAATGTCCATTTCACTGATTTAAACACTTCGATAAAAATATTTTTACCCTAATGTTTTTTTACCCTGTTTGGAAAAACAGACACAATTACGGCCATTGTGGGGAAGAAAAAAAATAGAAAAAAGAAGCAATTATGACAACTATCAACATGAGATTCAGTTTCATACAAATGGAAATTTTGGAGTTACATTTGAATGCATCTCAAGTAATACAGTTGTTTACTTGTACAAATATATGCATATCTGCATATCTGCAATGATTTAAAGACACAAGATGACCAATAAATACTTGTCTGGGGTGTAATTGTATATTGTTTTTTCTCGTCTCCTTGGGAGGAAAAAAAGAAAAGATAAAAAAGAAAAATGTAAAATGCATCACAAAAGCAGCTAAGTACTACCTTTAACATGTGTCAAGTATCTAAAATGTGCAGAATAGTGAATGAAAAATTAGCATTTTAGTTGCTCAACACAATGTAACTGTCTTGCAGGAGGAGCCTCGGCAGAAAAAGGAAACTGATTAATGAGGCTAATAAGTCAGTGGGTAGACTGCTGTTGAAGCTGGTAGGTGCTCTGAATTACCAGCAACCAGTGTTGCGATGTCGCTGCTGCTGACTTCTCTGTTGATGAGCATTTCACAGTTGTAACAAAGATGGCAGTCATGCTCGGATTTTCCTGGAACTGCGGTCGTGCTCAGCACAGATTTGCTTGGGATGTGAGCCTGACTGGCACGGCTGGCCGCCGTGCTAGCGTGTGCCAAGGTGCTGCCGAGACCATTGCCCAGTGGGGTGTCCTACTCAGACGCTAATGCAATGATTTACTGCTAATAAAGAGGCAGCATTGTCGCTGGGCAGATGACTCTTCGCTGTCATCCAGGTTTCCACAAGCTAGCTCCAACAGCTGAAAGCATGATTGGATTGATGTGAAGAAAAAAAAAAAAAGCTTCAATGAGCCAAACATAAAAATTAAACAGATGATTGCCTCCCCCACCAGAACTGGTGATGCATACTTACTTCCTGTGATTTAACTCAACACTGCTAATTAACAAGAGAAATTATGAAAAGCACCAATTTGATCCTGTTACTGTAATCTCAGTATATCAGCCTACTGCACACTCTCCCCAGGCTGGTCTTCCTGCCCATCTTTTCTTCTTATTGTAGCACAGTTATGGTCTTGATCAGCGTCCGCGTTATGATGACAGATTATGAGATTAACGATCACGAACCTCTGGAGGAGCTTTCTCTTAGAAAGAGGACCTCAGTTAAAATATAGACCTCAAAAATGTTTAGCTCACATACAAATAAGTATAAATAGATTTGTGTTCCACTGGATAATTTTGTTTGTTCATGAGTATTTAAATATTCAAAATTTATTTTAAATCAACAAAACCTCATATACATAGACACACACACACACACACTCACACACACACAC
>JBAMYA010000008.1:15169826-15219316 GCA_037176975.1 Arrhamphus sclerolepis
TGTGTGTATATATATATATATATATATATATATATATATATGTGTGTGTGTGTGTGTGTGTGTGTGTGTGTGTGTATAAATTATATTATATTTTGTTGCAGTTTTAAGTTAACACCAGGCTGCATAAAGTGTATGCAATCCAAATGCATTGTTGGTAGTTTAGCTGAGTGTTCAGTTGAAACCACTGCTGTCAGCACAGTTTGCTTGATCTCAGTTGCTGTGTCCTCAAAAGAAAAAAAACAAACAAACAAACAAAAAAAAACAAGCTTGCTTAGTAATTCATTTAACAGAAAGAGTCTTGTTTTTCAGCTTGCAAAATCATTATGTTAGTATATTTAGGTCTATACAAGGTGTTGCCTGTAAATTAAAGAACAACAGAAAAATGCATATTGATATTTGACTCTTTATTCACCAGAAGCATCACATAGTGCAGAAACATGGACACACATAGCCCTTCTCTCTCTCTCTTTCACACACACACACACACAATCCAGGTTAAAAATGATTAGCAATGATGGCTTGGCCAAATGCACTGCCAGCTCCGTCAGCACCATCACTTCCAAGGGCAGTGTTAAATTTTTCAACAGGACCTTGTAGCTGAGGGAAACGGGGCTCATAAGGGCAGTTGGGATGCCCTTTCGTGTCTTGTCAGTCTCTGTAACTTAAGGTGTCAGTTCATATCAAAACTATAATTCAAGCACAAGTCCTATAGCTAGTGTGTGTCATCACTTCAGGTCCTTTACAAAAAGAAAATAAAACTGATTTCAAGTTGGCTTGGGTATGTCTTTAAATTGTGGTATACAGTATGTCACAGCACTGAAGTTAGCTCATGATCCAAGTTTACTTTTCAGTTGTTGGTAAAAGGCTTTGATACCAACAAGTTCATCCTGATTCATACAGCTGGCCTCCAGAAAGTTTAGAGATTTGAATCAGGCAAACTTGTGCTTGTTTGTTGACACCACATACACATTCAACATTATGTGCAGTTGTGGGTATCTATTTTGGTCAAGGTAGTATTGTGTTAAAGGATACCAAATGGCCCACCAGAGGCCAGCTTTATAGTCATTATGGGTAGATGGATGAGTTTGTTTTTTTCTTTTTGGTACTTTAAAAAGGCAGGATATGGTCCAA
This sequence comes from Arrhamphus sclerolepis, assembly GCA_037176975.1. NCBI lineage: Eukaryota > Metazoa > Chordata > Actinopteri > Beloniformes > Hemiramphidae > Arrhamphus > Arrhamphus sclerolepis. The sequence goes on from JBAMYA010000008.1 coordinate 15,170,958, forward strand.
AGCTCTAGAACCATCTCTTTCCTCATGGTTAAGATAAAGAGGTGCTGAAGAGTCCCACATCACTGGTTTGGAAGACCTTCAGGACTGAGGTTGTTCATGTCTCTCCTGCCTCTTTACCTGACTGGCAGAGAAAGAGAGGATACACCTGCTACTAAAATAACAGATGAACTCTTACAGCTTATATGACAATATCCAGGCAACACAGATGCTGTTTCACAAAGCATGTCCATCTGTCGTTGACAAAATTCCACCATAATTCCGCCAACCTTACTTCTGCCATTCCACTTCCAAGCTCTGTCTGTCTGTCTGTCTGGATCCAGGAATTTTTTTTAAAGGATTCTTTTTCATTGAGAGATAGGGCCATTTTCAGGATATGTGTATATATCTCCATAATAAATGCTCTGGAGGCTTGACAAAGCATCAATAATGTGTAAAAGTATGATTCGGATCCTGGCAATGTTCTGGATACTAAGATCTGGAACATGACAAAAGTCAGGGGTTATCATCTTTTTCAACACTGTGAGGTAACAAATGAAGATACAGACATGCAACTAACATCAAATTGTAGCTGATAGTCTGCTGAAAAAGAAGTATGTTAACAGATTTGATGTATCTATAATAGTTACGGAGCTAGATCCAGAAGAAAACCTCCATTACGAAAATGCTGATTTTCGCGAATAACTATTAAACTAATAATATCAATTGCTAAGGGTATGTTTACATGGTCAAGGAATCCTATATAATAAAATAAATGTAGTAGTAATACTTTTGGGTGTAAGTCATAATATGTGGAGAAACTGTGCTGCTTAGCTAAGGTCTGCGCTCTCTGAGTGCTTTTCTAGTATTTTCTCTTTCCATTGCATCAATATAATTTCAAAACAGAAAGGTATTACATTCTTACAGATGTCATGTTTATTTCACTTTTTTTTTTTTTCTGTGAGATCAGATTGCTGATTGTTTATTGATATCCCTACTCATTCACGTCTACATTCACTTAGGGTTAGGGTCAGTTTTCACTGCCAGTTTACCAACAATCCTACAACCATCCTGTCTAAATAAGCAAATTAGCAGTAGATTTTGGGGTTTTAACTGAGCCTGTTTCAGCAGTCAGTTAAAGAATAAAAATGAGTCAGAGAGCATGACATTTATAATCTCTGTTTAACAGGGCTTTTTTTCCTCCTCTAAGCAGTGTGAGATTACATCTTGACTGAACCTGCACCTTATGAATTCCTTTTCTTTACCTTGATCTTTCATCCTCGCCCAATTTTCTTTATCCGGGCTTTTAATCATTTTGATCATTTCTTCTTTTCACCCTTCTTTAATTCTCATATTTGTGCCATCATTATCACCCTGTCCTCTTCAGCTTTTTTATTTCCTCAACCTTTTTCAACTTGTTCTTTTAACTGTTCTGTTATATTCATTATGTTTGCATTCGCTGTTTTAATTTCCTCTCCTTTTGCATTATCCTCTTCCTTTCCCATCCCCGCCTCCATCTCATCCATTTCTTACCGAGAGGCTGCGTCAGGGCAGATAAATGTTGGACAGATGTTATGGAGAAGTCTTGCCCTAGGTGGTATAACTAAATAAGAGTGTGTACATCTGTGTGTGTGTGTGTGTGTGTGTGTGTGTGTGTGTGTGTGTGTGTGTGTGTGTGTGTGTGTGTGTGTAAACAATGTACAGTGCTCTAGTGTGCAATACATCTCTACTCTGAATTAGGAGCAGAGGGGATGTGCCATAGACTGATGTCTTCAATTAAAATTATGAAACATTTATGTAGCAATAATAAATAGGGGACATTTTGTTTCTGCAGTATTGAAAGCGGAACTGATAACATCAAAGCTAGGTCTTTAACATCCAATAAGTGGATGTGTTGAAATTTGGTACAAAAGAGTAAAACTGGCACACACAAAAACAAAAGTTTTCCTTTACATCATACATGCACCCACCATACCCCCCCTTCTATTAAGTTATTAATGATGCTGGATGAGAGAAAACTCTGTTGGCCCACTGAGGCTAATGGATACACAAGACCAAAGTGGCGAAGCCTTGACCCAGCAGGGCAGAGCACTGCCACAGGGCCAGACAGGCTGGTCAGAGAGGCAGGAGGTTCCCACAGTCAAGTCTGAGTCATCACTACGACTCATATGACCAGCCTCTGTGAACCATTCTCTCCAACCAGAACAAACAGATGACTGGCTGCTCCCCCCCCCCAAACACACACACACACTTTTATATGCTCCATTTTATTCTCGCTGGAGGGGCTATCTTAATCATGTGTTGATATTATGATAATTTCATTTGGCTCTCATTCGTCAGAACCAATGACTGCGTTTTCTCATTTGGTTTTTCTGCACCCTGACTACCCAGTGAACAGAAAAAATCATCATGAAAGGAGATTATGTTTGGGCAGCATCTGTCTTTGCGCCCCACCGAGGTGCTGGTTCCCTGCAAGTGGCCAAGCACTTCAGATTATTTTGAGTTGCAAAGGACTCACCAGTAGCTGCAATGTTGAAGCTGAAGTAAAGACCCAAGATTCAATTACATTTTAATAGGCTAATCTGTTCTCTAGCAAAGAGAAATATAAAAGATTAATACCACTCTCATCTGACAAGCTAAATATTAAATAAAACAGTTATTGCTGGTTTTGTGTCCTCTTTGAATGCAGTACTCAGGTTGTTTATGATCTGAAAGAAGCAGCATTATCCTCTTATTTTCTTAATGGTTTATGAACCATTCCATACTTTTTAACAAGTAGTTTATAGGTATAAGGTTTGCCCAAATTTAGAAAGTTGTCAAATTTGACAGCTGTTAGATACATATATGGTGCGTGAACTGTTTAAGATTTTTATGGCTCTCGTGATCTCTAATGAAACCAACGAATGGGAAATTGGGTCAGGGGTGGGGGAAGGCATGCAGAAAAGGGCCAGGAGTCAAACCTGTGTCTGCTGCATGCATACATAAACCTACATATATATTCACACCTACATACACACATTCAAACTTGTATGCTAATACCAGGTTGGACTCCCATTTGGCTTCTGAACTGCATTAATTCTTGATCCCATAGATTCAACAACATGTTCAGCTTGCCATGTGCTTGGGGGTCATGCTCTTGGTTTCTGTAAAGTGTCTAGAGACAACTTGTCCTTCAATAGATGCTATATAAATAAAATTGAATTGAAATAGTCCTTTGAGATTTCGGTTCATATTGATGTGACATCATCAGCAGTTGCTGCAGATTTGTCAGCTGTACATCCATGATGAGAGTCTCCCGTTCTACCACATCCCAGAGGTGCTCTATTGGATTGAGATGTGGTGACTGTGGAGGCCGTTGGTGTCATGGCCTGCCAACAGCCCTCCTGATTTTTCCTTTGCGTTTCATGGTCTAAACGCAGCCTTGGATCTCCGGCACATCTGAGACTTATTCCATCATCACCACTATTCTCTATAAAGTCTTGGACCTTCAGCCACTAGTCACCAGATCGTCTATGTTACCACGTGGTATTTATGCTGGGAACTGGTCTGACAGCTTTCTCGAATTACCTAAACTCTGTCTCGTTATTCTGACTACCTGTCTTTATGTATCCAGGACCTGCCTGTCTCACCTGCTCTGCCTGCATCATGTGGAGCAGGACCCACCAGCGCTGCCTGCATCATGTGGAGCAGGACCCACCAGCACTGCCTGCATCATGTGGATCAGGACCCACCAGCACTGCGTGCATCATGTGGAGCAGAACTGTAAACCCAGAATATCCAAATAAACTCCAACATTCAACTCACCTTTTGTGTTCTGCGTTTGGGTCCTCCCCTCTCTAAACATAACAGTTGGAGTACACTGAACTATCGTCATGCACAGTAGACTAGTTGGAAATGATTTGAGCTTGGTGACTTGGTACACTATCCTGCTGGAAGCAGGCATCAGAAAATGTTGGATTGTGATCATAAAGGGATGGACATGGTCAGTAACAATACTCAGGTAGGCAGTGGTGTTTAAACCATGTTTGGTTGGCATAAAGGAACCCAAGTGTGCAAAGAAAATATTCCCCACACCATTACACCACCACTAGCAGCCTGAAACAAGTCAGGGTGGATCCATGCTTTCGTGTTTATGCCAAATTTTAACGCCATCATCTGAATGTTGCAGCTGAAATCAAAAACTAGGTTGGGTTTCCTGTTCTTAGCTGACAGGAGTGCCAGCCAGAGTAGTCTTCAGCTTCTGTAGCCCACCTACTTGAAGGTTCAACGTGTTTTGCATTCAGAGATGGTATTCTGCATACGTTGGTTGTAATGAGTGGTTATTTCAGTTACTGGTAGCCATTATCTCAAACCAGTCAGCTCATTCTCCTCTCGCATCGGTGTAAGGTCAAAGATCATCCCTGTGTTCCTTGAAGGCGGACGTTAACCATGCTTTGGTGTTCCAGTCTAGCCCCACTCAGCCTGCTGGGTTTGAATGTTTGATATCCTCAGGTGACAGATTCAACACACACTGTTGTATGGCTTCCATTATCACTGTGACACATGTGTTGGTGTTCCTCTAGCCAACTATAATCACAGTTTCACACAAAAATAAATAAGAACAAACAATCCTCTGAATGAGCTAAACAATGGAATGATGTGTGTGTGTGTGTTTAAAAATAGCAGGGATTGTTGGGTTAGCCTAGAACTATGCGCCAGTGCTGAAGCTTTAAAGACTTTTTTTGTAGACTTTATCTCTCCACTCAAGTATCTGATCCAGACAAAAATCCCCATCAAAACAAGGTTCTGGCTTGCAGCAGAGAGGAAATTAGTCTGCAGCTGCATTGTGTAGTAAATTTATATTTTGTTCAAAAGGCTTGGAAAAGTAGCTGTTGGGAATATCTAGAGTGAAGTCTCCATCACAGTGAAGCTGTTAGCACCGTCATCCAACCCCTCATCACTTTGCTTGTCCTAGGCTAACATTTTAGCTCAGATGCAACTGGTTCATAGCCGCTTTTCTGATGGTGTTAAATTATCTGTCTGTGAGGGGCAGCAGGCAGCTCAGTGGATGCCTCAAGGACACAGACAGCTCAAGCAATCAGGCTGGCCTAACAAGCAGCTGACAGAAATGATAATGATTACCTCAGGACAGGTTGCTCTGTATGTCCTCTGATTCTACCGAAGCAAACAACTTTGGAGCTGTGCTGGAGACATTTGAACCACACTGCAAAAACAGAGTCCGCTTACTCCCAAATATTGTCCAACGCGAAACCTTCAAACACGAGTTTTATATTTGTTTATCTTTGATTTATCAAGGCCAGGTTCTTTACTGAAGTGCCACTGAAGTAAACCACCTCCCACATCAGCCAAATGAGCCATGTGTTATTAGTCGATCTTTACAGGCTTGTGGCCCTGGAATGCTGGGTAAAGATAGGTGGCTAATGTGAGTCAGCTGCAGCTGCTCTTAACTGATGACCAACTCATCTGTGTTATCATACAAGTATGATAAAACAGACGATATATGGCTGACATAAAAAGATGATTAAAACAATGGTGCTGCAGCTGCTAGAGCGAGTTCTCCAGTTTAAGTTTGTTTATATAGCACATCGTGGGTACTTTATCTTCTGGACTGGCCTTTATTGCTTTTTTGTTCTTTTTCTGCTCCATAAATCAGCCTCTTTGTCTCTGTCGTTTCGTAACCAACACTTTTGTCACATCCATCCATACGTCCACCTCTCACAACAACTTCATATTAGTGCTCTAACACTAGACCGCAGAGCACAACTTCCTTTGTGATTGAAGTGCTGCATACAGTCAAAGATGGCACGCAAATAACTTCCCTATAATTTTTTATTTTTAGCAGACAGAATCTTTCGAAATATAATCACACAAAGTAGACCAAATGCAAAGTTTAACAAAAGTTGCTCATCAGTGCAAACATGTTAATCTACTTCCTTCCAGAACTTGTGTGAATTAATTATTAAAAAGGATGGAAATATGTTCCGGTAATAAACCATGCGTGATCCTCTGCAGAAGCTTATTAAATTATACAGAAGACAGGCAAAGAATGAAGAAAAGTTATAGTCAAAACATATGAACTTGACTGAGCCTACTGAACTTCATAACTGCTATGTCATGCATTAAAATAAATTAGGTGTGGAAAACGATGTGCAATTAGAAGAGATTAAGCTTCATTTCAGTGAGCCCTAGTACATTAACTGACAGTGCAAAACTACAGAGTAGGAGATTTGGCCTCCACAACCACACTGTGTTCAGTCTGACATTTCTGTTCTCTTCGGTCTGTCATGCACATTTATTCTTACAGGAAAATTAAGAAAAGCATCTTTTAAAGCACTAAGAGGGGCAAAGAGATTCAGAAGATAACTATAATGTCAGACTGTGGGACTGCTCTCCATTTGCCCAAGGCATTCCTATACATCATCAGTTCCAGCTTGAAAAAGTTTCAGGATATTTTCTTTTTCTGTCTCTGACTCTGTGTTGCTCACTTTCTGACTAGTGTCATGCATCATCACCATAGGGAACAGAAAAGATGGAGTTGGAAAATAACAAAACAAGCCCAGACAGGGTTTTGCAACACAGAGAAAAGGGTATGACCCAGTGGAAATGTAATTGCTAAACAGAAGGCTGTACTGTGCACGCCTCCAGACAAAACTCCAAGATTTAGACAGGTCCTCTCAAAAGAGCCAACTCGTGCTGAAATTCAGTTTTTATGGGAAACCCCGGAGCTGGAGTCAAAAGGAAAATACAATAGTTGCAGGGACAAGAGCAGAAAATGCTTCCAGCTCAGTGTTTGGCAGCAGAGACTCCACCTACATCTGGGCCAAATTACACGATGTGGCCTGCAAACCACTGTTTGACTAATCAGTGTGACAGGGCTGGCCTCCAACCAACGTAGCTCCATACCTATGCCTAAAAGCAAACAAAGACTCACATACTACAGAAAGAAAAAAAAGGAGCTTCTATGTGCACTATTACTTCTGTGTAATCACTGACTTGGACAGATTTACAGTCTTATCGCAAGTGGTCAGTGTTAAAGCCAAAAAGACTTCCAGTGAAAGAGCTTCAAATGGCAAATCACTGCAACATTTACATGGCTGTTTTGAATTACAGTGAGAAAGCACCATCATTTCAGAGTCGTTCACATCCCTCAAAACTGCCTCGACTCATAGTGTCAAAGATATTCTTCCTCAACAGGGTTTTCTTTCTGCCTAACCATATTAAGCTTTGTTCAACCAGCTGAATCTGCTCAAACAGAAATTCAGGAGGTGCCAGGAGGACGAGCCAACAGGAGACGTAGCCAAGCCCAAACAGCTTCCTCACTGGTGCTCTCACTCTCCCCTGGGGCGACTCATGGGATCCAGGCTGGGAGGGAAGGAGAGTCCCTTACACCCTGCTGTTGCATGCTTACATGGAAACAGTCTTTTAGATGACTACAGTGTAAATTGAGTGAATACACATTTTCCGTGAGCATCTCAGCTTCATTTACTTTGAAGTCTTTTTTTTTTTTTTGTTAAGGTCAACCTGTGCCAACAAATCAAGTACGTCATAAATCACCCAAAGATATAAAAATAAATAGATAAATAAAATGTCGAGCAATAAATCATACATGATATTTGTTCCATCTCACCTCATCCTCACAGAGTGCACAGGCAGCCAATGTGGAGCCACTAAGGCTGTCAATAACCGAGCGTTCAGTGTGACTGTAATCTTGTCAGGTGACACAGTGATTACAGTTCAGGCAATGAAGGAGAGGTCTCCCTCATTTGTCTTGCCTCTCGTGTTGGGCTGTGGCCAGGGAAAGATTGATAAAACCATCCCAACGACAAAGCACCACCAAAGCTGCAGGCGGAGTTAATTGAGGTAATGGAATGATAAAACATGGCCAGCATGTGCAAGATTATGTGGATGTGAGAACCCTTTCCAAACATTTAGGACTTCCAGCCTGTTCCAAGGGCATGATGTTTACAGCAAGAAGGGGAAATATATATGCATTTATGTGTGTATAAGCACCACTGCCTGTATAGTTCCTCTGTAAATACACACTATATGTGTCTATTAAAAAAAAAAGTCCCTTTTAAATTATGATATATACCTCTCTTCATAGCAGTCAGCTTTAGATGGTGAAGTGAGTATCTCAACTCCACTTCTTTCCAACCACAGAGCAAACGTAGCATTATGTGAAGTTCAGTAGAGATAAAGAACAGAAAGGTGACTCTTTTTTTTTTTTGGTCAGATCTGGGTCTATGAATTACAAAAAAACACAAATAAAGTAAAAGATTGTGAAATGTTAACATTTTTAAGCTGGTAGTCACTTTGAAACAGCCAAATATATGCTGTAAAAAACAGAAAATATTGCTGCACACAGTACACAGAGCTCAGCCTCTTAGCAGGGGTTGAGATGGTGCGGGTGTTCAGTTGGAAGCCAATATTTAATTTGTACCATCAGGAACCTAAATTAATTAAATGATGGGCTAATTAGTGTAGTAATTGTTCAGTGAAGTAATCTTAAGAAAGACCCAATGCTAACGATTTTTTTCAAACTACATGGTTTGCTCATCTAGCATGATATACCACATAGATATTTAGTTCATGTAAGAGTAATTACCACAATTAATAAGGAAATACACAATGAATAAATACATTTAGAAAAATCTTATTTAATTATCCTGTTAATTATTGCAATTTCTACAATAAAATGACCTCTTGTTAATTGAGTTTTACAGAAACAACAAATAAACGGAGGGACTGTGGTGATTCAAACATGATCAACTTGCTGAAATGACTAATGGACACATGATTTTTGAGCAATTCTGTGTGAGAACATGACACCAATGAATAAACATCACATATAAGCAAATGAAAGAAGACCAAATTAAAACCACAATACGTGTCCAAAAGGCTACATTACTATTTATGCAACTATTTGTCCATCTATTATGGAAAAATCAACAGAGCACTTGGAATGTTTCCTTTTCATTTTTAGTTTAATTGCAGCGTCGCCACATTACTTGACTTGAGATCCATGTTAAATTCAACTGTCACCCGTTTCCCCTTGTGGTTTGGCTTGTGCTTGCTCTTGCCATTCATGAGATAATATTTCATATTTAACAAACGGAAGGAAATCTGCAGAGTACATGATAGGTGCTATTTACAAGAAGTACGACAGACCCAACCTTGATATCTGGTTCAGTCGCACAGATGATGCTGATAGCATCCTCCGCTGCTTCATTTTCTCACCCCCTCTCTAAAAACATACACATTCACACCCAAGAGGAAAACATCCACTTCTTAATTAGAGCCTAGTGCTGAGGTACACGAGGCAAGTGGGAAAAATTGAAAACGAGCTGAATTACACAGCCGAAGGAGACTGAACTCAGGATGCCACTGAAACCAGCAAATAACCATTATCACATCCAGCAAAATTTGCAGTGTGACCACGTAAGATGCCGGTGAAGTAACATCTACAGAAATATTTCCACCTTAAGATTAAATTTAGGTTGGCATGCTCTTATGGTGTAAAAGAATTCATAAGTCTAATATCTACATAAGACACCCAATTAAACTCCACTGATATTGAGTTTGAGCTCCAAGACAGTATGTGTAGAAATAAAATAAAAAGAATAATTGAACTGAAGATACAGATACAAAATTGTTGATGCTGGGAGCTCATGGATACGTTAGCAATTACTCGTGAAAAAGGCCAAATTCAGACCAAATTAAATTTCACAGGTTTTTGACAAGCCTGAAAAAATAAATTGAGAGTATCTGAATTTCTTCAACTTAAGTATTGATCAATTTGAGTCTGATAATGCTATAGAAATATGTAACAGTATATGCAGAACTGTTTGCACTCTGACGTCTAATACTTTAAAGTGTAATCTTTACCTTCACCTGAGCCCCAGATATCTTCCCTCTACATGGAAGTTTTTCATTTTTACATTTTGACAGTGGACGTAAGGTGAAAGTGCAGATGCTTCACTCAAATAAAAGCTATACAATATGATCACTTACTTAGATCCCTCATAGCTGTCAAAAATAGATTTATCTTTTTAATTCTAAAAGAAAAAAAAAATTCCCATAATAAAGTCGTCAATCAACAATGTTTCACTGAGAAAAGAAAAAGCTGTGAAGCAGGAAACTGGCACTGGATGCATGAGTCAAACAAACAAAAGGCAATGAAAGATAAAAATAAGAGTGTTAGCAGAGCCAGGGCAACAACCGGAGGCGTTACTACGCTGGGTCACATCAATTCACTGGAATCTGTAAGTATAAAGTGGATACAGCAAATTTCAGGATCACGTCAGATGAACCAGAAAATGTCTCTTTTTTAAGAAAAGTTTGGACTGAAAAGTTATTCCTCCTTTTTATTCAAGCATTTCATTTCACATGAAAGGAAAGTTTTTGCTACATCTGCTAAACTGTTATTTCCCAGTGCTTACTGGTCTCATATAAAGGCTTCTGTTGTCCTGTCGACATGCATCTGCATCTCTATTATACATGCATAGAAGGCTACTGTAGGAAACTGCAGAAAGAAAGAAAAGAAAAGACCTCACCACTGCTGTGGTCTGAACAGAAGGGGGTTCATTATATTTCCTCATATACTTAGTGGTCCAGATGACAAGTATTCTTTTTGTTCCTATTCTTTTTTTCCAAAATAGGTGTGTTTTATGTGGGTATAAATCTAATGTCACAAATGTTTTTTTCCTCTCTTCTTCACACCATTGTTGCCTTTTACGGTCAGATGCAGCACAGGAGGAAGCGGCTTAACAAAGCGCCGGGATGGAAAACAATGAACATGTCAGCTTTGGTAGGAGGATATAAAGACAAATTATTTCAACATCTCAGACATGTGAAAGAAATTCTAGTGAATAGTACAGCTCAACTCGACTTTTGTTTTCCTCTTCTGTTGACAGTAACTACTTTTTGATAGCACCAATTTGACTGAACTTGCAAACTGGAGGCGCATCAACTGTCCGCAGCACTGCTGAAGTCCTCAACACACTGGTATACTGGATTTCAGAAGCAGCGGGGTTTTTACTAATCAGTGCACATGTGATGCACATCCATGTAGCCCCCCGCCTTTGCCGACCCAACTTCTGTAGTACAGTTTTGTTTACTTGAGACAGATGTGGAAGTTCTACTGCAGAGCCAGTCCCAACCGTTTATAGAGCAAACAGCATTTTATGCACATGTATAATACACACACAATCAATAGATGTGTTTTTATTTACACTATTTATTCAACCTCAATTAAGCAGAGGCATTATCAGTTGGTCAACACAATATAAATTCCTCATGGAAACGTTGCTGTGAACTTTTCTATGGACTGGATGTACATAGTTCCTGTTTACGCTACTTGCACGAGATAATTACATGAGCTCCATCTCTGGTGCAGCGTCTGGATTTATTTAAAATCCCTCAACTGATTAATTATGCAGAGACTGCCTGTGCAGATGCCACAGACAATGTACATTTTATTAAGCTTTATCCATCATGTTTAACCTATGGTCCTGATTGGGGATGTTTCATTTGAGCGTTTTTCACTACCCATGGTAGAAACTTCGATAACTACATCAGTCATCAAAGTGATGTGCAGTGAATTGTATGCTGTCATTCTTGGTAAGGAGGTCATTAGAGGAATAAGATAGTATTTATTTATGTTATTATTTGATCTAGTGAGTTGAAAGAGAATTGGGAAACAAAAGAAAGACAAAGGGCATTACATATTTGAACTATGATCGTGCTAGTCAGGAATCAAATTGTGGGCATATGGAATGTTCAATCAATCAAACAACTTGATAATCAATTCACTCCATGTAGGTCAAGGGAACTAGTTGAAAATAATTTATGGCCAGTCATGTTACATATATATATTTCACATCTGCCGTGGTAATGTGATATTTCAAAGCTGAAGACTGATAGTTGAATTTTTCCAGCAAAACTGAATACCTATATTTCTGCCACCTGGCAGATATGGTACCAATACTCTGATCATAAAGACTCAGTGACTAACAGCTGTCAGTGCTTCACAGTTTATAAAGGTGGTAGCACCACAAAAGCACTGAAGCCCGAGTTCAACACAGTTATCAAAGCCACCAAGAGTGGAGGGAACCTAATACAACACAGGAGAATGAGTGAGGCACTCGGTTAAATGGCTTTCACAACTCCACTGGAGAACCACTCTGGAGGGGACTGAAACCAAAAATGGCACCTGTTTTCCTTCTTTTAGACAGAAGGAAAATAAGTGTCTAGGTGAGCTAGCTAGAAAGGCCACAACACACGACATGCATCACCAAATACCACATCGTTCATGCAGCTCTGTGCTGGAGCAAGAACTGCTGCATGGCTGACAGTGATTGGAGGCACCGTGAGGCTCAAGGAAGTGAGCAGCATCAACGTATCCAACCGACCCTGTTCAGCTGTGCGCACTGACATCTTTCATAATCCTTCCAAGAGCTGCCATTGTGTGTGTCCTGTGAATGAGTCGCTGTCAATCCCCAGATTAGCCCAAGTCAGATGTGACAAGAAACCTTAATAAGGACTGAGACTGTTTGAGTTACTCATTCACAAGCTCAAAGTGCACACCATTTTTCTTACTTTTACATTCTACATTTCTCAAAATGTTAGATTTCTTTAACGTTCAAATGCAAAAATTAAACCAAACAATTTTTAACGGACCGCACAAAATTAATTAAAAAAAAAAAAAAAGCTCATCATGGTTGATATTTCTCTCTTGGCCTCTAAAACAATAGGAAAAAAAAACTTTAATGTAAACTTAAGAGTTGGGATATATCTAAAGCTGTGAATGACTGTGTCAAAGGTCATTTGATGCATCTCTTCCTCACAGTTCAGAGTGTTATCCCTTCCTGCAGCAACACCCTGTTTCCTGGCCAGCTGGCACGTAGAGTGAACCACGTCAATCAGAACGCGGCTGCTGCTCAGCTGTGCAGTTCAAAAAGCTGCTCTCCAGTAGCAGCCAGTGTCAGGCTAATTGGTGCTCAGCAGGTGGAGAAACAAAAGCATCGGCGATATCGCGACGGGGTCACAGGGACTCTGTGGGCGGACGTCTCCCCCAGTCTCGCACCACCCTGTATGCCCAACCCTCCGGCACCATTTTCTTCCATTCACTACCAACAAATCCTCACCTAACACAATGTGCAAGTGGCAAATAAAGCATTGATGACTTCAGCTACGACAAAGAACCACTGTTCCCTCTTAGGGGGGCTCCCTGGTAAAGACTGTTGATGAATAGCCCCCCTCCTCTTGTTGCAAAGCTTTCCAGAATCCTCTACAATAATAACAGGCCTCTATCCTATTCATTTTTTTCACCCTCTTTCTTTTTGAGGTACATGCCATGTTAGCTCCCATGTTAGACAGTAAAACAATGACCGCCTTTGTTTATTTCTCTACTTTTCATCTGCAGGAGGTTGGGTGCCGGGCTGTGAGCAGGGGACCGAGAGGATTCAGTGTCGGACAGAAACAAGTGCGGCCTTTCCTCATTCATGTTTGTGCCAGCTAGAGACATCTCGAGTCTGTCTTTCTGGTCTTACTCAACCACTTCTGGCTGGTGGGATGACGTCACTGTTAATTTTGTTGTGATGTGATTCTGAGACTAATTATGCACACAAAGTCAAACGTAACTTGTCGAGTGAACAAGAAAACTAAAACTAAAGTCATAAACATGTGTAAATCATTGTGATTTAAATCTTACTTCAGAATCACAAGCCAGGTTGAAAGATGGATATTTGGGACCTAAAAACAGACTAAAAGCAGTACTGAGCATGTGCGAAAGGTTGAATGGCTTTCTTAACTTATACGAAAGATTTAAAGCAGCTCCAAGGGCTTTTCTATAGGTATGGGGGTTAAATCATTTTTATTCCTTTCTGCCATGATTTTAGTGTTATGAGCCCTAGAAAAAAAACTCAGTGTGGTATGCTTATATTGTGCATGGTTTGAATGTGTGAAATATCATGTCTGAGGTACGGGGTACCTGAACGCAGCTAGGAACCTATTAACAGAAAGACAGTTATGCTGGATAAGAGGATGTTCAAAATCTAACAACTGCATCTATGATCAGTCTGAACATCATACTAAGAGCACCAAATAGTCCTCACCGGATGCACATGAGTAACTGATGTCGTGAGAGTACCTGAGACGTGATGGAAAGCTCACATGAGTAATCGCAGGAGATCACTTAAGTGTTCTGCTGACAAGGACAAAAAGTTATATTCAGCTGGAGAGAGCGAACAAAGAAGCACAGGTAGATGCAGGTAGACAGCCTCCGGGGGGGGGCACACATCCCAAACCTTAAAAAAAATGTAACAAGCATCTGGTCACATCCGATTAGCAACTGGCTGGAATATGTGATGGCGTAATATTCAAATTAAATTAGAACATAGGTGGTGACTCAGAACGGCTCACAAGGACCAGAACAAAGCTTTCAGTTGCTGCTCTTTTGTTTTTTTATTCTTTTTTTTTTTTTTTTGCCTCAATTTCAATCATTTCACTTATATTCAAGTCTTCAAGTATTTTCGACCAGAGTTTTTGTAGTCCATCAGAGCATCTCCACAGAAGGCAGTATTTATGTTGTTTTGTTTTTCCCACAACAATGTCCATAGTAGCTCTGTGAAGTCAGTTATACTGTTGTTGATGTGTGAAAGTGAAAGTCAGAAAGCAGCTGTTGCCTGAGATGAGCAGGATTTGGGCGTGTTTTTTTTGCCAGTAGTGGCGACGGGAGACCATGAGAGCTGGACAACACTTCTAAAAATGGAAGCAACCATTCCTTCAACAGAAAATGAAACCATTCAACGCTGGGAAAAGAAAAAAAAATAAAGACAACACTCGACAACTCAACACTCGAGTTCCAGTTATTACTATTTTTTCTGCAGCATGCTTTAAAATATTCCATGTAAATGGTAGAAAAGTAGCAACCAACTATATTTTGATAACTTTTAGCCACAAAGGTTTATTAACAAAACTGGGCAACTATATTCCTCACAAAACTAACACATATTTGCCATGTCTCAGTGCTCCAAAGGTAATCTATAAAAGCTTTCAAAAGTATCTTAAAATTTTTTTTATCAGAAAAAAGACAAAAAAAAAAGAAAAACAAAGATGACGAGACAAATGCCACACTAAATACACAAATACTATAGTTCAGTACTGCCCTCCTACAATAACATGCAAAAAAGCATACATATATTAACTACAATGTCCTCTACACACACATGAAATTAAATCTTCTGAGATAAGTGTTACTCGTTTAGATAATGTTGCCTAAATAAAAACTACACCAAAGGACGATAGAAGGCATTATTCAGAAAAAAAGAAACAAATTACTATTCCGACACGCTAATTACAGTGGGAAATGCGGCATTACTCATTGTGCTTTTTAGTTCATGAAAAGAAAAACAAAGAGTTGAAGCAGATGGATATTTCAGATATAAACAAAGGCAAAAGAGGAAAAATAAAAATAATATAAGACAGTTGAGTTACGCCCCGATGAAATTCTTTATCTCAAACTATTAACAGTCACCGCAATAGTACGAACTGTGATGCGCAAACCAGCAGGAACTGTTTTCTTCATTTCAGCAGTTGGAGCATCTAAAAATCAATGTAAACTCCTCCTCCCCTTTTCCTCGTCCTTGCTGCCAGTCATCCCAGCGAGCCTTGGATGCTCTGTGCGCCTCAGCAAGCAAATAGGCCACTTCACCTGCACTGCTGCTGTAATTGGAAAGAAGATGGGCACTGCTCTGAGAACATTTCTCTTGGGCATGGCAGTCAAATCGGATGGCCCAGTGATATGGCTGATACATATGTGGAAGACAATCTAAGTAAAGCCCCCCTTATCTGACACTCCATGGCCCTGCTGCAGTCCCTGCTGTGATATGCCCAAATCCTCAGCTAGGGTCACTTGGCAGGTCGAACAACTACAGTGATTAGTATGATATGCTACCGCTGTAAAAAACATTAAATCAAAGTCATTCATATTGCAGATGGAAAGGTCAAAGCACAGGTTCCAAGAAGATAAGCTGAACTGAACTCTTATGATGACCACAACCACATTGATTGGTAATAATTAAATTTTCCATAATCGTTTGAATGGTCTTTCTATCATTCAGTAAAATATTTCTTTGAGAGTCATCTCTCAGTTTCAGCATCCTTACATTGACTAACTGTCCACTGATGCCTGAGAAAGAAGTTATTGTATTCATTTGTGTGATTGATTACCCCAGGTTTCCATTTCACCTTGAATGCATCATCACAGTGTGTAATGTAGCACAAATCACCTCCCTGAAAGCATAAAACAGGCAGTAATGCACCTCATTTGCATTAAAGACCTATTAGTACACATTCTAATTTTCTAGGTTTCGTAATAGACTTCTGTGATACATTAACTAATCTTCCACAGCTGTTGAGCCTCAAAAAGTAGAATATGGAGATTTGTAAATATACAAGTGTATGAATGTAGTTATCTGAGATCCCTCCTGGTGTCTGTTACTGTATAGGCAACAGCGTGAAGGAGGTACATGTCCTTGATCCATAAACACTTCATCAGGGAGATCTAGGATGTTTTCCTCGCAGAGACTGAAAACACATCTGCAATGTCAGACCCCCGCACTGATAAGTTAGGCTGCATAAATCCCTGAAATCCAAAACTAATCCTGAGAGAACAGAAAGCATCACAGCGAGGAATTCCCTGTTTCATCCATGGCAAGCTCGGGTTGTTCAGGTTCCCCTCACAGGTCCTTTTATGTTCTAGCAGTCTTTTACTGCTCTCGAAGGTCTGTAGAATAATTGGGAACACCAAATATATTTTTCACTATATTGAAATGTCAAGTTCATAAATAGCGAGATAAACATACCAACTGAAACACTGATTACTTTAGTGTATGTAAATTTGAATAAAAATGCATTGTATGGTACTTGACATTTTTTAATTATAGATGAAATTTTGCACCATCTAACAATGCAAAGTCTGGACATTTTAAAGGTTTAAAAGAAAAGGATTTGGTTCATGGCAAACACACCCATTTTCCAACCACGGAAACATTATATTTGAAATGTTAAAAATTTTCAGAGATAAATGTTTTCTATTGTCCATATCATGCTCATTTACGTATTAAAAATTCTATTTACGGTGTTTGCTCAAATCTCTATACGACTGCAACGTTATGACCACTGACAGGTAACATGAATAATCTCTGCTCATCTTGTTAAAATGCAATGTTCTACTTGGAAAACCCCCATCCTGGTGTGCACATAAAAGTTATTTTGGCTACTTGCTGCATGCCTAAACACTTTTGCAGAACCAATCACAACCCTCAACGTGGCAACATCATCTGACCCCGCAACCCACAGAGATCAACAACATCCGGATACCAGACACTCCAAGACACCCTCAGATGTTCACAGTACTGTATATATAATTTTCAATCACACTGTACATGTGTCACCTCCTGACAAAACACTTTTAGCTGCCGTGTCTTTAAGGAGCCTGCAGGTCGACACTGCTCTGATTGGAAAAAAAGAGAACAAGGCAGTCACTTGCCCATTTCTTGTTTCAGTGTGCAAAACTAACCACCAGGCTGGCATTATGCAAAAATTATTTTTATGCGAAGGACAATGAGCAGCAGGTGTTTTGAAAGCAATGTCTTCTGTGGGAGAGTAATTCACTTTGGAGTAGATTTTTGGCTTTATGCCTTTGCTCGTTTTGTGCATGCACACAATGTGACACCCTCAGGGATAAATGAAAACGTAATATGACCTTTTCAATGGCCAAATGGCTTGTGCTGTTGCCATTAGCTTTCTGTAGTGAGGGAGCTGTAACACTGCTCTCAAAATCTAGATTATTACAGGGAGTCAGGCCACTTGCCAATATGTAGCCACGTCCTTTAATTAGCAAGATACAACGTAGCGACCATTTAATCTCAAAAACATTTCTAGATGCTCAACAGAGGAACAAAACTCCTTACCCTTTATTTAAAAAGACATGCAAAACTAGAAAGATAGTCATTCCTAAATCCAACCGCAGAGCTTTCACTCACTGTCACCTCCTGACTGCTCTGGGACGTTGCAGAAGCTGTTTAATATGATCCAAGTGCTCAGAGACAGATTAGGTAAGCAAGGCAATATGTCTGCCAGCATATTGCCACAACCTATCCCTCCCTCACACCCTCAGAGTAAATAACCCAAGTGTCAGTCGCTGACCTGACAGAAAATTGCCTTATTGATCCCCACAGCAATTTTCAAGCGTGGCCTTTTCTCCATAGGAGTCTGGCTGGAGTTTTGTCAGAGGTACTGCAGATGAACTGTTCTACAATCAGCGTTTGTATGTGCGTTTTTATGTGCGCATTTATCCTGGGGCATACAGGTTTACTGGGAATTGGGAGATTAGATGGTCCTGCTGAGTCGTTTTGTCCTCTGTCTGACTCCTAGATAAAACAATTCCTTTTTCACATTTTCAGTCCAAATTAAAGTGAAAATGAGGAAAGAGCTTGCTCACCCAGGGAAATGCACTCACACATACACACACACAGACACACACACACAAAGACAAAAGTTCTAAGTTTGTATGTTTAGCTACAAACTACCAAAAAACAAAGCTTCTTTGAAATCAAAGGCAGGCTCTGTCAGTCTGTCTTTGTGAGCACTAGAATGCCCAGTTCAATAAACCTCAAAGGTAAGCATCATAAAGAACACACTTAAGCATATATTCCTTATGTTTTGTTTATATTCCAGCTGCGCAAGTTCTTGCTTGCAAATCAATGTCTCAGAGAGGGGTAGGAAGGCTGGCCTCATTTAAAGAATGAGTGAAGAATTAAAGGTTTACCTTTAAATCTTTCCTAACTGCTCCATAAATGTAAAAATCAACAGCAGTGCACTGTTTCATGCCTTTTTAATGTGTGCACACCAAAGATGTTTATCAACAACATCTCTGGGGAGAGAGTGCTCGCCAACTGGAAATATTTTTTTCCGCGTTTATGAGACGGTTCTTTTCTTAAGTTGATGTGTTCAGTAACACTGCCTTTTTTAGTGAAAAGAACTAAATTAAATCCAGATGTCTCATAAGGCTGTCAGGCCACAACAAACAGTCTCTTTGGACACTGAAAACCTGCAACACAACTCAAACAGAATGAGAACATGAGGCACGCAGAGGATGAGGAGGGTGGTTCAGGCAAAGTGCGAGTGCAAAATCAATGTACATCACTCATAAACCTCAGCTGCTTTCTTTGTGTTGTCTAAAAAGAAGAAGAGAGAAGGCTGCTGCTTTCTAAGAGCAGCTCCCCTGGTCCTTCAAAGTGCCAATAACAGGCAGTAGGAAATTCCTGTCCCCGTTTCCTGTTCAGTTGGGGTGGAAGAGTGTGAGGTGACCTCTGACCATGATACAGCTGAATGTGCAGAAGATGACAGTGAGACGGCAATAAGGCAGCAAACTGACACCGATAATCTTGATCTTTGCTGAGTCCACTTCCCGTTTCCTGCCTTAGAGTTGGGAAAACTACCTCGACCAGTGTCCAGCTCCTCATCTTAGTGGCAGGTTCCAGAGTCATTTCACAGGCAGGGCTAGACTGGATCGACTGGAAGGATGCTTTATCACTCCCGTCATTTCTCTCAGGCAACAAATAACACTCCGAGCAGTCAGAAAAGCTGTGCATTTAGTTCAATCCCTTTTGTTTTGTTTTTCAGACGTCTTGCAGCTTACAGGCAGCACAGATTTTACACCACTCACTGAAAGCACGAATAGTTTCAGCTGGCCTCTGTAACCTAAAAGCGATGCTTGTAAAAGTTCGGAAAATATTCAAGAGCTTGAAATGATCCCAGAGGTCACTGTGTACAGCCAACTGTCAAAACCTCTAAATTATCAAGATTACTTCTTAAAACCATGAAATTCCACTATTTTTACAAGCATTTAACTTTGCTTCTGTATACGACTGTACGATTGTGCGAAGTGTGACTGAAGTGTTCATAAATTAAGGTAACCGAGACCTA
This sequence comes from Arrhamphus sclerolepis, assembly GCA_037176975.1. Taxonomy (NCBI): domain Eukaryota; kingdom Metazoa; phylum Chordata; class Actinopteri; order Beloniformes; family Hemiramphidae; genus Arrhamphus; species Arrhamphus sclerolepis. The sequence goes on from JBAMYA010000008.1 coordinate 15,190,926, forward strand.
ATGAAAACAGCTATGAAAAGATATGAAATAAGATACAGCATTGCACAACTCTGCTCTGGATAATTTAATAATTACCCTCATATTGTTTGTGTGTGTGTGTGTGTGGGTGGGTGTGGGTGTGTTGAGGGGAGATAAAGAAAACTGCTTTCTAGAAGGGAGAGATAAAACACACAACAGGAAAGCAAAATAAGAGAAGCACGCACAGACATCACTGAGGAAGGAAGGACAATTGTGATCTGCATCAACACATGTCAATGAAACTTCAAAAAGAGGAAGAGCTCGTGCAGAACAGCTGGGTGCTGCAGTTTGCATGCTAGAATAATAAACTCAAGTGCCTCGACAAACAGGTTGCTGTTATGAAACAACAAAAACCAGGTCAGGACATTTGCATTAAAGCACAACATTTATGCAAACACGTTATGAGATGGCAGGAAGCTCTTGGTGCTGGTTCATCAACATCAATGTTCAAAAGTTAAGAGTGTGTAGGCTCTCACGTTTGACATCACCATTATTGTTCAGAAAATACAGGTTGACTACAAAGTCCACGGCAACAACAACTGCTCAGCGTTGGCCTTTGCTTGGACTGGTTTGCATCCAGTGACGTTCCAGCTATATTTCATGATCCAACTGTGTGGGAGTCAAAGGGCTTTTATTAATCAGCAGCCAGCTCCGCTTGCTGCAGCTTCCTACATGTTGGAACGGAATGAAAACTGGAGGTTACGTGATTGAACCCAGAGCTCAGAATGTTACTGTATAAGGACCACATTAGCGCTTCTACTAGACGAAGGGAGTAGTGAGGAAATGGTTGCTAGGAGAAACAGTCGAGGCGATGCAGATGGTATAAACATATTAGTGGTTTTGTTTCATTGCTTCCTTTCTCAAGTTCATTGTATATTGTACAATTTCACCACCAAAAGTATTCATATCTGTCATGTATCTTCAGCAAGTTTATCATTTTCTCGTCTTATGAACAATGTTGTATAACGCGTTTGAAACTGCCCATATTAAACATGAACTCTTGTAATCACAGTTGTCATTTCAGAAATTAAGTTCTTGAAATCAGCTGTTTGCTTGCATGGTGGTGTGGTACATTAATACATTATTTCAATTATACAGTTTACACAAAAAAATGTATAATATTCAATCTCATTTTGGGAGGCCTTTTCATTTTTGACATTATGTTCTGTGTTCACGGACAAAATCATTAACTTCTGTGCTGCCAAGTAAGCATCTGTGCTGTAAATGGTGGTTTTGCTTTGGGCAGGTTAAATCGCTGCAACGTCCTTGTTGGAAAACTATTTTTTTCCTGCTCTCATATCATCTACATATGACATCATTCCAAGTACCTTCAAGCTGCTTCTGATTCGCAGAAGTCCATACACACGTCAAAGCAATGAGATGTTCTAAAAATGCATCAGAAGCTGCAGACTGACTTAAGTGCACTCGTGACTTTTGCTTTGTGAGTTCTGTATTTGGATCAGCCTTTCAGCTTCAGAGAAACTGCATCTCACTCACTTCCCTGCGACATTTAGATAGGCAGGACCACCAGACTTCATCACATGTAGCTTTCAGAATCCTGTCTTAGTGAGCAACTAAAGGCTGCAGGATACTAATTAACTAGTTTTTCGTAATTAGTTTCATCGTGCGTGAGCTTGCTGCAACACGCAGATGAACAGTGAGTCTGACCCCTCACAGCAAAATGCTAATCTTTGATTTACCTGCCGCTGCATTATGCATTTATGACAATATATAATTACAGTTTACATCATAACTAGAAATGTAATCAGCTTGGCCTCCAAACAATAATGCAAACATAACATCCTTAAAGAGCTGTGTGCAGGCTGATGACAACTCATACCTATGAACCCCCCCCTCGCTCTCTCATACTGAACAACAAACAAGCAGATGAAGGAGGGCAAGAGGAGAAGAGAAAGATAGGAAAAGACAGATGAAGAGAAAGCGAAAGTGACAAAGACGGACAGAGGGCAATGTGAAATTAATCTAAAATAGTGTGCAAGGAGAATTCCAAAGGAACTAAAAAGGTTGGAGGAGGAAACTGAAGATGAGGCCTGCAACCAGAAACCCAAGACTCCCATTACTTCACACTTGCAATAAATTATTAATGCAAGTACTGAACAAATGAGTTCAGCACACAGAGATGGGTACATGAATCTCCCAGTGTGTGTCTCCCAAGATAACCTTCAAAAAAGACAAAAAAGAAAAAAACGCTCTCATCCCAAGTGGTCAGATGTGACAGAGCGAACAATGCATTAATGCTAAATATCTTGTAAGCCATGATTTATGAGAGGCAGTGACTTCTTACAGAGCAGATTTTTCATCAAACATACTATTGCTTTTTCTAAATAATCCTGAAAATGAACTAATTTAAACTGATCTCTCTCTGCCTGGTGAACCCACAGCAAGCAGGACAATGTAAACTGCTTTGCTGCAGAAACAATCCAAAAACATTTTGTCTGATTCACCACTTCATTCCTCCTCCTTATTTATTCTCCGACCCATTAAAATGGTTATAAGCGGCTCAAGTTTGAATGTTGTGTTTACAGGTATTAAAAACGATTTCTGTGCATGTAAAAGATTTTATAAGCAGTAGCGGAGAATGTGTGACAACTCAGACAGAAAAGCAGAAGCAAAATGCTGGGAGTGTTTGGCCAAACTAAACATTTTCAGGTGCAAGTCAGACACAAAGGTGCTCCATCCTCAGTAGGACCATTGTGGGGAGCAACACCCATCCTTTCACAACAGCTGGTTAAATTTGGCCACTCCCAGGTTTAAAAAAAATATACGAATATATACGAACATTTTTGTCACTATGCCAGTTCGAGCACTATAAGCTTGTAATTCCTGTAGTAGCCTGGACCCAACATCAGCCCTTTGTTTGTTTTAGTGTGGGGGTTTTCCTGCTCCATTAGCTCTGTTGGCATTATAAGTTAATTTGTGTGTCAACTGCCCCACTAAAATAAGTCAGTCCCCCAGGGCCATGAGACCCTACATGTGATACTAGAGCACTGCTGTTGCAGGGACCGTCGCAGAACTGAGCAGAATAAAACCAAAAGCATCTGAAAGCTGGCCAGCTGCAGAAAGGAACTCATAACACAAATGTGCTTACTCTGCAGAACTCCCAGCATGGTACAGGTAAATAAAATTATCACTAATAAATGTAACGATTCAAGCTGAATGCTTGAATTAATGCATTTTTATTTTTCTTCTTTATAAAATTAGCTAGACTCTAGTGGCAAAAATCTAATTAATAACTGCCTAAAAGGCACCTAAAGAAGCTGCCTCAGGCTGAGGTGATTTACGACAGTATTCAGTAAAAAATAAACAACTTTAATATGTACTTTTTTTCCCCTTTCATAAGCCCTGGCTGAAAAAAGGGCCAGTGGTCCACAGTAAATAAACTGAATACGAGTTTGATATTAAATATATATTCATGTTAAGATATTTTCCTGAGGAAAAATGCCCTCAGGGCCATTTCTCTCTCTTTGAGATTGACATCCACCTAACAGCATTTACCTGCACCAAACGTTGAGCGAGGTCTCCCAGGTTTGCCCTTTGTATCACAAAGTGGCCCACAGACTTTGAAGATACATTGTACAAAGTAACATTTAATGTAGCATTCAGTTTAATTCAGTGCTTTCATGTAGCCTACCTAAAAATACTGCCTGACTGCAGCACCTCCATCCTCAACATTGGCCGGGCGATAGACAGCCGGAGGCCAGAAGGTCCCAGCAGAGGTCTGCTACTTCTCATTTCAGCTCTGGCAGCACTCGTTTTGGATTTCGTTTCGGCGGCAACACTTGAAATGGGGATGGGCTGACATAAAATCAGCCAGCCAAAGTAAAATAACTACCTGCAACTGAACTAACTGTGACTGGCCTTGTTCTAGGCAGCGCCTGAGCCCTGGTCGTGTTGGATCTTGAAACACAGTGCCATGCAGTACGAGGAAAAAGAAAACCTGTAAGTTTGTCCAGTTCTTATTCTGTCTATGGCAGCAACCTCAGGTGGGTACAAGCCAATGATGCTGCCTTAGAGCCTGAAATACGCCCGGGCTTACTATTGTTGTAGCCACGATTCAGTGTATATTCAATCACAGTGTATCATTTGCACCATCTCCTGTGGTGCAACGTGGCTTGCCTTAATCTTATAAGGCAGCAGAGATTGTACAGTGTGTCCCAGGACTAAAAGCTGGATCTGTTTTTAATTTGCCATGTCTCAGTTCCCTTTTGAGAGCAAAACTGTCAGGCTTTTCAAAGAAAAATATTGACACAACCATGAAACCAGTGTGCTGACAATTTTTAAAGTAACTTCCAGATCTAGGGAAATGGCCAGTAACATCAGAGTCCTTACAGCAGTGCTGATGACAGAGATGATCTATTTCCTAGATAACAATGCACAAAATTCAAGAAAACTCAGAATGTGACAGAAGATGAGATTTATGGATTACAATTAGAAACAGAGATGTCATGAAATTCAAATAATATTCCATCAAAATGAAATTCAAAATGATACTCCTTGGTGTGATTTCATGTCATACACAACCTGCCGTATTATATCATATCAGGTGGATGTTGATTTTAATTCTTACTGCGACATGCAGCCCTTTACCTAGAATATGATACATAAAACAGGATATATACAGTAATCTCTTTCCTGTTGGACTGTGAACAAATATCCATGAACATAGAGCACATTATGTGTTGAAATTCCATACAAGAGAAAATGTAAAAATGAATCTATGCTCATTTTTTCATGCATTTAAAGGCTCAATAAATCAAATAGGCCTACAACAGAAAATGATTTTGCATATGGGCATTATAGCTCTTAATGGATCAGTGTAGGCTAATGTTGTCATCAGTTGTACACTACTTTCTCTGATGCATCCATGGTTACACTCAGTACTACATACGGTATAAATGTTCTCACTGGACACACACAACTCTATAAAATTGCGAACACACTATATAGTAACTATGGGTTTACTTAGGACATAGCCTTCGCCTTCTCCTTATTTCGCTGTTTTATTCTCTTCTAATTATATATTTATATTTATTTATTTATTGCTATACAAAGATAAAACATTGAAATAAATGCAAGTATGGAGGCTAAATGAAACAAATTACTACAGTGAGTCTTTCTGTTGTAAAGTGAAACATCAAAAATTTCACATTAGAAGGATGAAACTATTAATGACCCTTTTAGTTTGGAATTTCCCACAAACTTTTTTTTTTTGGCTTAAGACTGACTAAATATCAGCATCTACTCAACAGGTTGTTTTTTTTTTTGTTTTTTTTTCATTCATGAACCCAACAGAAGTCGGGACCAGCGTCCTGCATCCAAAAACTGTCACAGCTGAAGTGAAACAAAACATCTGCAGTTCACCAAAAGCCGTTAACAGACATTTCTGTAACTGGAGTTACACCCATTTCCTGTTAGTGAATCACACTGCATCACCAAACGCACCCCTCTACGAGAAAACAAAAGCACGGGGAGGGGAAAAAAGGAACCCTTACGCTAAAGAAATATGACGCTTTAAGTATGGGTTTTGATGAGACCGTGGACAACAGGTTTATAGAACAAAGAGAAGCTCGTTTTGATGTCAAAGATTTTGTTCCAACACAGTGAGCTTTTTAAAATAAAGAAATCAAATTTTGTACTCTGTAATAACTGTACTCTGCAAGAAAATCCTTGTATTCATTAAAAGCTTTTCTTTATATATATATATACACAATATATTATAGTTGTGTTTCAGTACAGGAGAATGTTGAGTAAAGGTTCACAGAGACACACATTTTTAATGATTTGCAGTTTCTCTACTTCTGATAAATATCTCAAAAGTAATTATTGTTATTTCTTCTACAAAATATATTGTATGGGTATGCATCTTCTACATCTAAAGGTTGTTGTCTAGAGTTATAATAATGGGCACGAAATATCAATGGCCTATCATACACACACTCCACACACTGTTTCCTCTCGTTTAAACTTAAAGGAATATCAAATCAGTTTCTTTGTCATATCGCCGCCTCTCCACCAACTCACGGATGAAAATTACAATTATCTAGCAAGCCCATCATCCAACTTTTATGGAAACAAAAGAAATCTATATGGCTCCCTAATGAGCACTGAGCACCATTGCTGCCATTTGATTAGGGACTTAATTGCAATAATAATGAACAAATACACCCAGCTCAGGCTAAAACGGTCTTGTAAGCATTCAGCTAATTAATGGCAATTTGCCTGCTGATGCTGATGAAGTAGAAAATCACAAGGGAGACACAATTTCCCCTCAACTAACAGAAAACTAGACAGCAACGCGCTGACCAAGAAAACAGCCCGATAAGCTTTCCACACATGGTTCCCACTTTGGCTGAAAACCTGATCTGTCACAATAAAAGCTGTTACATAAAAGTTGTCCTCTGGGGATCGCCTAAATTGTAGGTCAAAGGCTTGACAGCATTGTTCAGTCATCTTGAAAGTAGGCTGAAACTGTGTCACAAAACAATAACAATGAAGACAAGCCAGTCTCCAACAACAGCAGCCGGGCTGCTCACGCTGGTTCTCTGGAGATGCTGAGGCCATGGTTGGCAGAACGAAGTAAACATGCCTCGGGCTGCACAGTGCCAAGACTTACGGAGGAAAAAAAGATAGTCAGAGACTGTGCGTCATAAACAAAGAGAATGATATAAACACCTAGGACGGAGTGCGAAAAAGAGGGAGTCATACAGGGACATGCCACGTCCCTGAGCCCGCTCTAATGTCCTTCCATTACTCTCTGAACACAGCCACGCATGTTGTTTCTGACCAATTAAGCAGGCATAAAGGCAGGGGGCTGGAGCTCAGCTAGGGGCTAGGATCGTCTGGTTACATCTAGGACACTCTCCCCCTTTCTTCTTTCCCATTTGTTGTATTTGCATGAGCAGTGAGGCCACAGAGAGAGAAAGTCGGGGGTAGTGATGTGGGCCATTACATTTGGCACCTAGAAAAGGACATCAAGCAAAGTGTGCAACAAATAAAAGGCATGTCTGGACCTTTCATCTGTTCAGTTTTCTTCTTCTGTAACAAGCAGACACACACACACTTATACACAATATCAAACACTGGCTGAAGTTACGTAAACTCAGCAGGTGGAAAGTTTTTGCGCTTGAAGGATAGACATGTAAGAGATGTTTAAACTCTACGTGCATTCACCAAGACAGGGAAGAAAACTGTATGACTTTCTCCATTTAGTGTTATTGTGGAGGCAATATGTTCTCTAAGAGCGATGAAAGTGTTCCTGAAAGTGATGACTGAGCCAGAGCAAAAACTGGAGAAAGTTACACCAAAGGAGTTTTTCTGTAGTAAATCACTTGCCGTCAATGGAAGAATTAAGACATACACACACGATGACCCTGTTATGTCACCGGTTCTGTTAAATCTAGATAAATGGGCCTTTGTGAAACTTATTGCAAAGGAACAATAGAGGGGGTGATGGCATATGAAGATAAAGAGAAAAGTGACAAAGTGATGAAATCTGAGAAAAGCCGAAAAACACAACCACAGCCAATAGGAATGCCTTCTCACAGCCCTTTGAGCTCCTTGTTTGAGCAAGAGGTCAAAATCCAAAATGTGATTCAGGATGTTGACCTCTAATTTTACTGGCAATTGATGCAATACTTGCTGGCTGAAGTAAACACGGGCAGAGGGACCTTGGACAGCTGACAAAAGAGACTGCACAGGCTTGATAGATGGGAGCAAAGAGGGAGTTTCAAGGAAAACTGAAAAAAAATCTGATGGCAGACTGTTGACTAGTTGGAGCTACAAAAAAATCAAAAATAAAAATAAAAATACATAAAAAATACAAAAGATGCAAATGAGAGAATACACATCCAGACCTTATGCACATAAACTCTGCAGTTGTAAAATGTTGTAACCCTTCAGTAGGCCTTTTCAAGCTTCCCATCAAAAGGATACCAAGAGTATTTATTGAACATACAATTCTCCACTCCTGTGCACAATGTGCAGGACAAAAAAGCTCCAAAATAAACCACATTTATAAAAGCTGTATGTATACGCATAGATATGCCTCAGAGAAACCTGCTCAAAAGCTACAGGTCCCACAATGAAGGAAATGCAGGGAGAGCAGTGCAATGAATGCAGAATAATGTCTGCAAACTTCTCCTAGTTCACCTGATCACTTTCTTCCTGCAACGATTGCCTGCAGAAACGACCTGTCTATAGCATAAACAGCCTTTTATCACCCAGCTTTTCTGTTTGTTCTTTGATGTTGTTCCCCGACTTTCCTTTAATAGTGATTTAGCCAAAACACACATTTTCCCAACATGGACATTTTGGAAAAGGTAATACCTGCACCATTGTTGCCATTATTCTTCCACTAACCCTACCATCATTCTTTGCACCAAGTCTATCAACCAATCAATGGCTTTGTTCACAGCTTCTGGACCAATTAAAAGTCCATTCCCATGTCTTGGCATCGATAGTGTCAAACAGACAGAGCAATATAATATCAATCACCTTAATTTTGGTTTAAAATGTTTCTCCAACCACCCATCCTGCTAGGTTTTTGGAAAAATCCACGAAAACAAGATCAATAGAAAACAAGCGTTTGTAGAAGCAGCATGAACCGACTACAAGGAGAAACAACAAAGGAAATTCCTACAGAGGAGGATGGGTTTTTATTTTTTCATTATTCTGCTACAGTCATGAGAATGATACAACATTCTCCAACACGTTCCAGGATGCCAGATGAAAACAGACATGCAAGATTTATTTCAGTTGGCAATTTATTTTGGTACTTACCAGTTGGATGTGATTGTGCAACTTACACAGATGCCTTATAAAACAAAGAACTAAAGGGCTTGTCTCAAAAACTTCTCATACAATGGTAATTGATCCAAGACTTTATAAGAAACTGACGCCAGACATGAAGAAGTTTTATCTTTTATAATCCTCAGCCATAGAAGACGACTACAAGTGTCCACTGTGCAAATATTCATATTCAAAGTGGCAGTTTTAGTCATTTCTGTGGTACCAATAACTTCAGGCTACAAACATTATATATAGCTTTAGTCAGTATTACTGTTTATGGCCGCTACGTGGTAATTGTAGAAGGTTCTTGCTGTCAGCAGGAACGACCTCCTGTAGCAGTCTGCATTGCAGCACACACAAAGAAGTCCTTGACTGAAGGCACACAGGTGTTTAACAACTGTGATGTGTGGAGGATGTGCAGTGCTGTCCATTATGTTTTACAATTCGGCAGCAGGTTTTTGCCTAAGTTGGCGAGCCCTGTAGGCTTGGCAATGGGCAGAGCAGGTGGTTCGTTAAAGCCCAGTGCTTTAAGCAGGTGGGCCCATGAAATGAAGGTTGCAGCTCGATTTCCAGCTCGCAACCCTTTGCCGCACGTCTTCCCCCATTTTGTCTCAGCCCCAATAAAGGCCACTAAAGCTAAAAGCTCCTGTTGCCGCCCAGATACACACAAATTTCAATCCATCAACATGTTATCAATGCTACGTTTGCAACATTGCCTGTAAATTACCTCAACCTCTCAAATCCTTCCATTCATGTTCCAACAATGGATTAAAGGCAGACATGACAAAAGGATTAAAACTCAAGATCTCAGTTCAGTAAATACTACGCTAATTACTGGCTGCTGTGTAACACTGCAGATTATGTCACTCAACAATTACTCACCGTCTATACATGGTTTTCTGTGTATACTGGTGCTAATAGAAGTTGGAGGTGTAAAGGCAGGAAACATGTGCAGCCAAGAATTATGGTCTATTGATGTTGTCAATTTGCCACAAAGGATAATCTGTAAAACTGATTACTTTCTTGTGCAAGACAAGCTGACAGGATTTTTTTGTACCCACAAAGACATGAGACTTGGTCACTGTGGTCAATGTATACATACACACACACAAAAATGCCTAGATATCTAACTACCTAGTGCAGTTCATTAACACAGATTTTAGCACTGATCTTCATCTTTCTGTAAAAAAAAACTGCATCAATTTCAGCCAAGGCCAGCCAACATTCCCTCACCCTCAAAAAAAACCCCACTTTTTTAACAAAAGACAAAAGCAAATGCTTAGTAAGAAGCACTACCACATCCACCTGGATGGAAAATGCGTTGTTGCCATGTCGTACACTTCCACTTTTGAAATGATCACTGAAACTTCTGCTGGTGTGCCTGGAGAATGTGACCATCCGGGGAAATTCACCTTCTATGTCAGAGAGCTGATGTTTGAAAAGAAGCTCTCCATTTATCTTGTTTGAGTCATATATATGACGATCATTCATAATAACACTATAGAGAAATCAGAAAAAACACGTAAAAGTATAAAGTGGCCACTTTAACACAGCAATCTCACCACCTTTACTTTTGTCACTGCTTGTGGTTTCTTTTTTGCCTGTATAGTCTGAAAGCTGAGAGGCAGTGGAGTCAAACACGCTTTAGCATTTTATTCACCATCATTACCCATCATGATTGACAGGAGAAAATTCTTTAAAGTTTTCTATTCCTTTTGCAACCTCAGTGTCTAATCTGCAACTCATCAGAGATTTGGGGTCTTAGTCTGGGTATTTTTGGACTTTTGAAAGCTTAATCAGCTGCCCCTGCTTACAGACGACTCCCCAACTGTTGTGGTTGCTCAAATTCAGGTTTAAAAATAAATTGAAAAAAGTGCCAGAGGCTATAGCTGAAAAACAAAAATATTCATTTGTCAAAGAACGCATTCTGGTGGATCTGCTAGTACATCTTACAAAACGCCAGAGAAAACATTGAAATTTTAGTCACCACTTACAGAAACCTCAGTTGGTCCTAAAGACGGCCTCTCATTTGTTCCAAACTATCACTACTCTGTCATTTTTATTTTAAACAAATATCAAGACATGTACCCATTATCTTAAATAATTGCAGCTATGGTATTTTTGTCTTAATCAATTACAATTAGCCAATTCTGTTTCTTTGTTGTGTTTGTTTTCATCCTAATCTCTCCCTTCGATTAGCCATCCTTTTTCCCCGTGGAATCAGAATTTTTGGCTTCTGTAAAATACAACAGTCACTTGCCTGACGGGCAAAAACTTAATTTGTAAAACCCTGCTTTAGAATCCGCTGTAGGTGTCTAGAGGCCTTCCTGTTTCAGTCTGTGTTTTACTGCATCTGTAGGAGACGGCAATAAAATCCATAAATATACCACAGCAGCATGCAATCGCTTTAGTGTGGCAACAGCACTGACTAAATAACAGGACTGGAACAAATACAACATACAACCATAAGACCAACAGATTCCTGTTATGCAAAAGGAAAAAATCATAAATTAGTCCAGAGGAACGGCAAACTACTCAAACAAAACCCACACAGATAAAGAGAGGTTGAAATTCAAAACTCTAAAGAATTCAAACCCAGAAATAGTAATTAAATAATTGGTTTCAGATGAAAATACCACAGGGAGCCTTCAAAAATCAAGTAATAATAACAATAAAATAACCATAAGTCACAGTCATCTAATCTATCCCCAGTCTTATTTTTCAAAATTGCTTGAATAAAGTATGTGGGTTGCTATGTTAAAAATTTTGTTTCTTCTACTTGTATTTAGCAACAGTGATCATTTTCAGCAAAACAAGAAACTTTGTACTTATAACCGTCACAAGAAAAGATTTTTATTTTTTCCATGGACAATAACTTCTTAGAGATGCACATAACGGTCCCAATATTGACAAAATATATGGATTGATTATCAGAAAACCAATCCATGAACGACTCCTACCAGTTAGATATTCTCAGTAATATTGAGCCAACCAGCCAAGTAATGAACTGGTCCTCTCTATTTAGGATCACAATTGGTTGAAAGAGCAAGAAATAAATCTGAAAAAACTGACAAGCATTTATGTGGAACAGAGCAAAAGAAAGACGGGTTAATTCAAATTGTAAGCACAGTTTCTTAATAACAAGTAGACCAGGAAGACGGGAAGTATTGTGTTGTAGTAACGCTGTCTGTTGAACGTGTGGACAGTGGAGCCATACGGTTGCTCTACCGTTGCAACTGTAAGCCAACTCTACACAAAAGTCAATCTCTTATCCATTGATTGTTTAAATTACTGGAATCTGAAGAAGATAAAGTTAACACTGAAGATTAAATACAGTCACTAGTACGACAAGTGTTAAACGCAAAGATATTGAGACGTTTCACTGACATCAGAGTTTCTTGAGTCTGGTGAAAATGGCGAGAGCACACTCATGTTGACGGCAGGATCCTGAATTTAAAAGGCAGAACAGGAAAACTTCAGAAATGAATCTCCAATTTTCATTACAGAACTGAAAACTAAAAATAGAAAATTACAAGAGAAACTCTTGTGGAAGCCCCCCAAATCAAGCGAAAGCAGCAGTTTTCATTGTCAGGGGATTTCAAAACCGAACATGATGTAAAGACTGTAAATCCAGGTGCAGCAGCTCGGATTCCTCAGTTATCTCAGTCTCGATAAGAAAAACTGAAACCACCCATGTGGTGTCACTGAGCAGCTTAATGAATGTTAAACATTTGTGTGAAAACACTCAAATATTTATCTAGCCATTATGCATTAAATTCACCTGCACATTTAAAAAACAAGAAAAGAAGAAGAAAAAGAAAAAGCAGCATTTCTTTCAGCAGTGTGTTGTCATTTTTAAACGGATTATCACCTCATCAATTCAAGCTTTCGACACCGACACTGCTGTTCTCTCTGGAACATGCAGAGATACTGTCCAGTATGTCATTACGATGAGAAATGTTTCACAATCAACCCGCTGAATATCTACGGCATCTACGTGGGTGTGGCACAATCAGAAATGATCAGTTCTTGGCACTGATGCACAACTTCTGTGCCACACAAAGAAGTACTGAACACTTGATGGTATTCACCTCTGCTGCCATCAAGTTCCACAATAAATCAATATCCAACCAGTCAGACAGATTACTCCCCCACGTGAACACACTAAAGACAACGATGGGCTCACACTCCAAACACCAGCCACTGATATTTGCACAGCACTTACAAAGGAGAGCAAAAAGCACAAATGCCCCAGCTCTGTGGGAACACTAGGAGAGTGTGAGCCTTTTCCCAAGATTTTGTTCATCTCCTGTTTCTTTATTCTCACTCAGCAGGAGGCCATTTCTCTGGCACAGACTAAAGGTTATTTAGAACACCTGATTCAGAGGAGAGGAAGAAGCAGGGGAACAAGGGGTGAAGGGAGATCACAACATTTCAAGATAGCTAACAGGGCCCAGTTTAATGGCAGCATTTCCTTCCAGGAAGTCACACAGGTTTTTTTTTTGTCATTACTACTATTCCCGTCCAGCTAATGTTTACTTTATACGATACAGAAAGTGAATACTTGGACATTGTTGTTTCTGGGATACTGATGTCCATGTTTCCTGACTGTACCTGGTCTCTGAACGGCTCCTACCCTTCAGTCCATCTCCAGCTATGTCTGACAAGACCGGCGTTACCTCCTCTGACTCAACCCAACACAGCTGCTGATCATTCAGTCTGCTTCAAAAGCACAACCAAGCTGCTGTTCAGGTGACTGGAATTCACTCTACTCATCCTCGAGAGCCTTTTGTCCTTCTTTTGGTTGTAGCTTAAAGTTCACATCAATCATTTTTTTCTATTTACTCTCGAGGCCTTGCTTTATGACTCCATAGTTGTTAACCTAAGGTTAGGTTTACTCTGTGAATAGTGGATTGCTTTGCACGTGTTTATAAGACCTTAAGCATCATGTTTGCATCCACGATGTAACACATACATTTAGGGTGTTTTCATGTTTGGATTCATCGGGATGAGCAATGCTATTTGTTGATTATTCTCATTTGGTGAAACAGCACAGATAGCATCTATTTTGCTAAGTTTAAGAAAGGCTCAAATAGATATACTTAATTAAAAGCATGTACACAAAAAACCCAAAATAGATTGAAAATAATAATAATAATAATAATAATAATAATAATAAAAAGTCAACTTTTTTGGCAAAAACTCCACAAATGTTTATTTTCTCATGTCAATTCAGCACACAGACAAGCAGCTCACACGGGTGTACAGGAAACTCAACTGCAGGGTTACATGCAAACACACCCTCATCACACACAGGATCAGATAACCAGTGATGTTACTCTGCAGAGTGATGTAACTCAACAATATCTGCAACTAACATTTACCTACAATTAGAAAAAGCAAACACACACCGGAAAGGAAAAGCCCTCAGTACTGGTATGACTCCAGTGGAGGAGGTTCTGCCACAAGAAACTGTTGGGTTTGTCCCCTGAATGCAGTGCTCAGCTGACTGTGGAGGCTACTGGAGTACAGTGAGCTCATTGTCATGTTATTCAAAAAAGAAACTGTTTAAGATGAGTTGTGCTTTGTGACATGGTGCATTCCCCTGCTGGAATTAGCCATCAGAAGATGGGTTGTGCTTCAGGGTTTTTGGCTTGTTGTACCTGCTCCTTTGGTCTTTTTACATGTTATTTGACATCATTCTCAGACCTGGAGCCAGAAGGACTGGTTGGACATCTGTCTCCAACAGAAAAATGTGTTTTAGTCAGACGCAGTCAGGCAAGAACAAAGACTCAGACCGATGCCCGATGCTGAGACGCATGGCATCTCCAGTAGAGGAGGCTCTGCCATGGGAGACTGTTGCATCTGTCCTCTCAATACAGCCGTCAGCTCCATCACCTCCCTGTTATTTTCTCACCTTTCATCTTCGTCATATGTCTGAGGCCACATTTAAAGGTACATTCCAATTTCCTCAAGCATAAGCCCCGGTTTGATTGCTCCGGCATATCTCTGTTGAACATTCAGTGGACGAAATAGAGAGCAAATCTCAAGCTTTACAGAAACAGCACTTTCATGTACACTTCTCTTTTGATGTGATGTTGTGGATACCAGCATAGGAGAGAGATATGGAGGCTTCAGTCTGTGAATGAGCCTCAGCCCTCCGAGGTACAGAGTTTCCATCGTTCTCTGATGCTATGTATTTTTTTCTGTGCTCTGTATTTTGTACTTCACAACTGCACTCCAAGTCCTAGTCTACAGGACACAGCAACACAATACGCATGTTCAAAAGGACCCCCTTCTGTTGCTCCAGACACTTATTTCTGTGGTACTACTATCCAGCTTCTTACACTAGTGCCACTGCAGTACCAACACAGCCAAGCAGGCATCACAGAGAGTAATGACAGAGAGAGACTTACGAAAATGACTCTGATCTTTATCCTGCTGGGGACTTTTGGTGAAGTTTGGTTTATCAAGGAGTTGCTGAAAAAGGTATGAAGCACCTTAGCAACTTTGGCAGAGCTCTCTGGTATCCCAAGGGCTGTTTTTTAAACATTTGTGATGTGTGATCAGGCAGTCATTGTCCTTTGTTTCACCCCATCTTGGCAGTGAATGCACACACAGACGAAGAAGGTGGGGAGTCTACTTTCTTGTTGTTGGCAGCTGAGAAAAACTATGCCCATTCACAGTTTAGGCATTGAGGCACTCAGCGGGCTGGACCATACTGTTTTTGTTGGCTTTAGGAGGGGGGGTGCCCTGTCTCTGCATTCCATTACAGTGAAAGAAAACAGGTTGCTTTGACAGAGCTGCTCTCGCTCAAATACAACAACATCATGAGCTGCAAGACTGACTACAAAATAAATACATAGAAATTGTGGAGGAAAGTTCAATCTTCCCAGAAATATACATCAGAACCATAGAAACTTCAAATAGAAAGACTGTTTTATGCTAACTCTTTGATTTTACATCAGTAATTATGGACAACATGGGTTCACAAAGCATCAGCCTACGCAAGCAGCATACATGTGAGCCTCCAGGGAAAAAAACAGAGCTGTCTAAAGCACTGCCAACAGGCTTGAGAGGGTGGAAATAGTGGAGAAAAACAATAGTATACCACAAAAACACACGTTAGGTTTATGCACACAGAGCATGCAAAATAAGCATGTCTGCTTGTGCTCTTCCATGATATTTAGTTTTAGAAATGCAATTAATATTCTACATCAATCAGGTGAGGACGGTGTGGTGGAAAATAACTTTTCCTCAGCTGGTAACAACTGAGAATTTTGCAGAGCTCAGCTGAAAAGCCCAAGCAAGCAAAGTCACACTGACATTCACTCGAAAGAGCATCAAATGGAGGAACCATGAGTCAGTGACTCTCAGAACACAAGGGCAAATAACCCTTCGTCCTCTGACGCCTCCATCACCATGTAGTATATCATCCCAGACATGTGAGCAGCGTGAGACGATAACACCAGGCCGGGAGTGAAAGTGACAACAGGACTTATCTGTGTCACATGCCAAGCCTCAAACCCATCTGTACAGGGTTGCCAACAACTGGACCCCATCACACTCCTCCCCCTTTCCAAATCCTCAGGAGACTGATTTGCCTTGAGTGGGTGCAGATGTGTGATCTACAAGCTCTCCTACTCCGGAAACCCTTATGGGTGCCACAGGGCCCAACAGAAGCTGGCACACAGCTTGAAGCACTTCTAGTCAGAGGGTCATTGCACACAGGCACATCATTTGCAGGCAATTGTGTGAGGGAGACAGAGGTGCTCTGCTAAGCGCATGGGTGAACTTAAGAAACTTGATTTTACCATTTACATATAGAGAGCAAATACAGTAGCTAATTTGCCAAGTTACCTTTTTTTTTTTTTTGCAAAAAGGGCTTTAGAAGACACATTTAAAGTATGAACAGCAGTAAAATTATTTAACCTGTTCTTTCATTTACATTCTAATATAATATAAGCTGCAGAATCAAACACAGGAAGACAGTAACTGTTCATGTCATCTTTAGCATGACAAAAATGTCTTTCTTTGCTTTAATGGGACTTGCCACGTATTCATCAAGTCAGAAGAAAAAGAAAAGGTGACGGTTAAATTTAGGCAAGATATGACTGAAAGGGACTTATTTAGTTTCATTCAACAACTGTGCCACTGTTTCTATAGTTAGGCTGTCTGTAGTGTCAAAGATCATTTTCAGCATTGGAAATAATTATTTCTTTTAATGCTGAATCTATTTTTATTTTCATTTTGTTTGTTTTTTACGTAAGAATATAAGACTGTTTTGTTTGTTGTGTTTTGACAGCACCCTGCTCCTAAGACTGAAAACTTCACAGTCAACAAAACCACAGCTGCCTAAAGGCTATGTTGGCAGGTGTCCTGTGAGGTTTTTTTTTTTTTTACCTGAAACACAATCTCATATCTGCAGTTTCCATTCTCCAATTTAACCTTGATATTCAAGTCCCAGCATGCCACCTTTCCTTGTACAAATTGCACTACAGTCTTACGTCTTGAGGCAAATGCAAAGAAGGAACGTGAAACCAATGACCCCCCCTTCACACACACACACACACACACACACACACACACACACCCCAAATCCCCCAGCAGGGTCTCATCCTCACCTCTTTGACTTTCTCCCGGCGCTCGTTAGTCTTGGGGTCGCTCGGCTTGCCATTGTCTCTCCCAAGCGGAGGTTTGAGCAGGCACCTCTGAAACTTCACGTAACTGAAAGTATCCGAACTGGCATGAGTGGAGGTGGCGGACTCCGTTTTGGACCTGGACAGACTCAGGTCCTCCTGTGCTCGACCCCCGGCCAGCCGCTCCTCTGTTTCCTCCTGGGACACGGTCGTTTTGCGGATCGGGCTTTTCAGCTTGCCGCTCTTGTCCGCTTTGGCCGGGGTCATGCCCCGCGGGTGCTCCTGCTCCTTTGGTCTTTTTAAATGCTCCTTGACATCATTCTCGGACCTAGAGCCGACAGTGACTGGTTGGACCTCTGTCTTGGACAGAAAAATCCGTTTTAGTCGGACAGAGTCGGGCAAGAAGAAAAGGGCTCCGAAACATAGCGTTACCAATCCGGAGAGAAAGAGCAGAAAGACGAATTTCTGGGACAGGCGCAGACCCATGCCCGATGCAGAGACACCGGGCAACTTTCGGAAAACCATTTAAACTTTTTTTTTTTTTTTTTCAAGACAAACCCTTAGGCTATAGTTGAGACTCGAGGCCGTTTTGACAGTCTCTAGTCTTCACAGAGCTGTCTGAGGCTGGTGTGAAAACTCCAAACACACCCCTGTCACACTTGAAGAGAAACTTAACCAGCGAGCCAGATCCGTCTTTTTTTTTATCTCCTTTCTGAGTGGATTTGCATAAGCAAACGTTAGGCCTGCCTACGTCTACAGTTTGCAAAGCATTTGGCAGCTGAACTCTGGAGCCTTTATCTATATTTTATCGCAATGTTGCCTCTGTGGCAGAATAACACGGAGCACCGGTGCTGATGACACTGGCGTCCACGGAAACACTGAGCTGTATTCAAGAATAACAGGACCGCTGGAGCATAACGCCAGAGTCACGGACAAACGTACTTCTAAAATAGAAAATAAAGCCTTCCGCTGTGTGTCAGACCCCTGAACAAACTTGTGGATCAATGCATTATTGTATGTCGTGCAGATTTCTCAATAACGCATTGCCCTATGGTGCAAAAGCTCAAGCGAACAGCAGAGCATCTTTTCCTGGTCTCCGATCACGCTGCTGCCTAACAAGCTCCTGAGTGAGCATCTGAAGATCACACGGTGTTTTTGTTTTGTTTTTTTTTTTAGTTTGTTTTTTTCCACCCAACCTCTATCCCGTACAGCTGGTGGACGGAAACGCGTGTATATTCATATCTCCTGTCTGTCAATTGCACTCCTCCGGCAGCCTCAGTCCTCCTCCTCCTCCTTTCCTCTCCACTGCCGTCAACACGCCGGGCGAAACAAATCGCTGGCAGACATGAAAGAAGGCGGGTTTTGTCCCATGTGAAGTTATCCTAAGCCCCGATCCAAATCCGTGGAAGAAACAAATCCACCGTCCAACAAAGGGCAGACACAGACACGCGGCCGCGCCGTCGTCCCCCCGGTTAAACGCCGCCTTCACAGCTCTCTGTGGTGCGCGCTGTCGCGGTGCCGTGGACGTCTGCTTGCGTAGAGAAGCGAGAGGAGAGGGCTGGAAATGTAACATATAGTGCAGGCACGGTGAGGAAGAGGAGGAGGGGGCCCAGCGAAAATGATCCACTGCTGACAATCCAGTGGGCTGGTCGGATTTCTTGATGGAAATTCGCAGCAGCTTATCAAAACACAGTTAAGCCGTTTGGTCAAAAGGAGAGGGAGTTGAACGGATCTGAACGTCGGGATGCCATCTACTATACTCTCTGAGGAAAACGAGCTTGATTAATCCTGGAAAAGCTGAAGAGGACAGATGCTGATGTCTCAACAGCTTGCCACGAAGATAAAAAAAAAAAATCAAATGAAATAGGCAACACCAGCCCTGTTTTCATCCTGGGACGACGTGGAGCCAAACTAGAGACTGTTTTCCAGGTCCTAACATTTCTAATTAGCTTCAGGAACTAGTATGGAGTAGGTCTAACCAATAAGATACTTAATTATTTCTGCCTGATAATTTATAGATTCCACACACATGTTCATGCTTCTGATGTGAGTCAGGGAGGGATTTTTAACGTCAAAGATAAAGAAAAAGGACGCAATTAGTTGCATAATACAAACATTTATCCATATAGATAGAATAAGATAGATAAGACTTTTTATTAATCCCAGGAAATTTCCTCGTTACAGCAGTGCAGACAAAGACGATTTAAAAATCTATGCAAAAAATGGCACATTATATACATTTACTGTATGTAGGCTACAAAAATCTACAAGTATAACTGCTACAAGTTCAAAAACAAAGTGAAAATAAAAATTATTCCAGTCACACATGTTCACATACACTATAAACGAGTAGCCTGAAGGTAGAAATAAATATTTTTTTAATAGTAACTTTTTAAAGTAACTTTTTTAAAAATGAAACTATTAGGCTAACAACAATCTTAAAATCTCAAACAAAAGCAAATTACAAATAAAATCCTGATCAAAGAAGAGTTTTAACTTTCTGTCAGTTACCTTTAATTATTCACCAGATGTGACGTCATATCATCTCACCAACAGCCTCAACTTCAAACAAACTAGTGGCAACTGAATTTGAAGCTCTTCCACGTTGACTTCCATGGTAAAATGTCCAACTTCATGGCAGAAATTAACATTTTTACAGCCTGATACAAAAAACAAAGTTTTGCTCTCCATAGCTGATTTCACATCCAAAGGTTGTACAGGTGATTTCTTATTTTTGTACCTGATAATACATATCATTGCCATCCAGCACATTCCACTGGTTATGCCAGCTGTCATCATGTGAGGGTTTTTGTTTGTTTCTTTCCTTTTAGAGATTTTGAGGCTTTAATGGCCTCTATGAAAGACACGAAAGTGGGGTAGAGAGATTGGAAAACACATGCAGCAAGGGGTTTAAGGCCGGGAATCGAACCTACGTCCACTGCAGGAGGTCTGTAGCCTCGGTACATGGGAGGGCTTAAGGCCACTGAACCACCCAGAAGCCTGATCATCAGACTTCCCATCTGTGAATAAAGACTTAACAGTGCGTAGTTATATTTAAAGAGAATGTTTTCTTGTGTTAATTGTACTAACATCTCACCACGACTGGCTGTGAGTTGGCCTGGAAGTGTAAGAGTACAAAGCTTACCTTGGAAAATGGGCATCAGCTAAACAGAGCGGTCATTTCTGATGCCACAACCAAAGCAAGATTTGACATTTGAGCTCTCGTTGCAAATGTCCAAAGGCTGCTCCTCTGGCGCAGTTTGGCTGCAGGAGCAAGAAGCCACAATGGATCATTTCAGGATCAAGGAGATCAGGATCCAAGCAGAAGCATTCTGGGACTTGCAGTCAATCATCCTGCAGTTTGCGGGCTGACGGCAGTTGGATTGCACGACTGACGAGGGCTGGAGGATTGATGGTTTGTCCCAGCAGAGTTCTGCTAGTACATGTTTCAGCTCTTGCAGTACGAGTTTAGGTAGCGACACTTGAAATGAGTATGTTTGGACAGATTTAACCAAAATGCATATAACGTGATATTAATCATCATCATTAATTAACATTAGCCAAGCCAGCCAAGATAAAAGAGCTAACTGGTTTGCATGTTCCAGGGCTGCTGGTTCCACCTCTTTGCAAGTGGTGCCCTGCAGTATGAAGAAAAAGAGGCTTCAAAAGACTACACGGATTGTATGTCCAGTAATTACACAGTCAGTGGTTGCGGATTATACGTTAAGTAAATAAGTTCTCCTTCTCAGTTGCGTTACTTTGACCTGTGGCCCACAAATACATTTTCTTTTAAATTCTTTTTTCTTTTTCTTTACATACCTGCTTTAATTCGTCTGTAGGTGTCACTGCTTAATGCTGCAATCTCACAACAATGAAGTAATGCAGGTCATGATTTAGTTTCATAGCTTAGCTGCATAGCTTCTTGTCCTGGCATGTCTTAGAACCAGCTGCAAGTGTTGTCAAAACAACATCTTTATGGGTTTTCAAGGTTTGGGCTTCTTGTTGGCCCTGCTTAGTCGTGCAACATTCATTTGAGCAGAAGTCTGTAAAGTAAATATAATGAGTCATCGATGGCCGTGCTGGCTCACAGAGTATCCATGCATTCCTTTTTTCTGAACAACACTTCACTTGGGCTAAATATTGAATTTCTTCATACTCATTTTGGCTGGTTCTCCTTTTTTTCCATTTCAGCTCATTGAACTTGTTGCAAGTTTCATAGTGATTTGACTTCTTGTGATTTTTTTTTTCTTTCTAAACACTTCACATTGCTTCTTTAATTCATTTAACTGGCACTATCCAAAGAACAATGTGGGATTCATCGTCTTCCCTGAAGATAATTTGACATGTGAAAGGTGGAAAGTGGTAATTGAACACTCTGGTCAAATATGGATGGTCGTTAATGGTGTATGTGCTAAAATGATGCTGACCAATAGTTTCCATCTCAATAAAGAAGAATAAGATCAGTTTACCATCTCGTATTACACAAATTAGTTTAATCATAAAAATGAGCCTGAGTGATCGTGAATCATCTCAGTGATTTAACAGCTACAAAGCTAAATGTCAACCTCATCAGCTTCAGTATCATTTCCATCATCAGACCAGCATCTGCTGCTGAGGACTGTTCAGTGTGGTTAAGAGAAGAAAACATTGCACTGGAGTTTCTGTTAAGATTACATGTTTAATTTCAGCTTTAGATAAGCTCAGACAACAGTCTTTCCATGCTCGTGTTGAGGTGTACACAAGAGGTTGAGAAGTGTGTTTACATCATATTTACATAAGCAGGGTAGAAGCTGAACTGTAAATCTGGGCATTTGTTGTTGTTAAATCAGATAGATGGGCAGATAAATTGGCCATTAGAGAAGAGTCTGCACAGCACTATTTCAGTAATGCCTCTGAAAGCAGCGTGCTTTTGGGAGCATTAAGGCCTGAGACTTTTTTTTTTTTCAATAATTGGAAATCAATTCAACATCCACATGCCAACTGCACAATCCAACCAAAGGCCTCCAGGTGGGTTCAGGATATCTTTAAAATCTTTGTGTCTAATGTAGGCTTTCAGTGTCGTTGACATCTATGATGTGGTCTGTGATGTGTTTGATGATTTGAGTCCTTGTGAACCTGAATAACAGCTACTTCTTTCTCCTCTGTTCTTCAAATCAGAGAAAACCTTTCAGGCTTTCTCTTAATTTAAAAAACACAGGGGAAAAAAAAAAAAAAGGCTGAACTGTTGAATTGG
This sequence comes from Arrhamphus sclerolepis, assembly GCA_037176975.1. Classification (NCBI taxonomy): domain Eukaryota; kingdom Metazoa; phylum Chordata; class Actinopteri; order Beloniformes; family Hemiramphidae; genus Arrhamphus; species Arrhamphus sclerolepis. The sequence continues at coordinate 15,213,624 of JBAMYA010000008.1, forward strand.
CCTTTTTAGTCTTAGATCCAACAGCATTTCCTCTGAGAGTAGGTACATTTATAAAGCATTTAGCAGGCTTCATTATGGCAAAAGGACAGTTTTAAAGAGAGGAGCTTTGTGTGGGCTCAGCTTCTGTGCATAGTCGAGCTTGAATCGAAGACATTTTATCATCATTTGCACTGCAACATCCATGCTGTTTTCACTTCACACACCATGGCTGTATGTCAACAAACATTTGCTTTAAACTCTCATGGATTCTTTTTAAAGAAAGTTATACATTTTAATAGCATAAAAGAGTTTACCACAATGGATTGTTTCCAGATGTGTTTCTAATATTTTTGCTACCTTTGACATATTAAACACATAATCCATATTAGCAATATACGTAATAACAATGTCACTAAAAGCCAAAAATGAACTTGTGGACCTCATAAAGTTGCCACTGAAACTAAAGGAAGCACATTTCAGAAAATGTTTCTCATATAGAAAGTTATGCTAATAACCACAAGACAAAATGTTGCCTTTGTTAGGAGAAAAAAAACACACACACATAAACAAACATAAAAGACACATCAAGTCATGGTTTCTCAAAAGGTCAAGTTATACATGAGTCCTCTCATAGTTCTTACATGATGCTGTGCTGGCCAGTGACAACCCAGTTTATCTCCAGGATGGATGGGTGAAGCCATACAGTGTCACTGCTACCAATAGGCAAGGGTGAGACTGAAGAAAGGCAATAGGCAATTTTCACTAAAAATAAATGCTTTATACACACAAACACATCTCACATTTACTCTCTGTAACTATCTGGATGGTGTTATTCTTTTTATTTCCAGTCATTTGCAGTGACTGCAGACCATTTCATAATGCAGCTCTGGCACCATTCACACACACAGCGTCCTGCTCGGATCAGTGTTCATCATCCTGGCACCATCGTTCTTCGTGTGCATTTACAGTTCGGACAGGAAGCGCGAGGGAAATCTGCCGCATTGCATGTGCTTAACAAGGATGCGTCCCTCAGCTGGGTTTTGTTATCTGACCGACTCATCATTGATGAGTTGTGAAGCAGTCATTTTGTACCCCCCATGTTCTTTTTCTTACTGTCAGAGCATTTCACTCCCAAAGAAAAGGCCTAGTGTCTTTCAGTCACTGATAATTTGTAAAACTATCTCATGATGGCCACTGAGTTTCTGCGAAAGCAGGACATGGTGAAAACAGCTGACTGTTTTTATTTTAAAAATAACATTATCTGCAATGGGCCACAGACTAATACTTCCTGTGAGCCATAACCGTTTCTGCTCTTGTATTCAAAAATTCAATTCTGCTCCAACTCGCCCTGATGTTTTATTCATCAAACAAGATGCCAATAGAAAAGTCCATCTCTGTGTTCTGCTTATTCTAATACATCAAACGGCAGGCGAAGATGTATCAGCCCATGCCAATGTGTCGGGATTAATAATGTCACCGTGCTTACTGTTTGTTTCTGAACCGCAGCTTCAAAGCATTCACTGACATGGGGAAGTGTGGTCTGACAGGATGCTTGATGCAAAGTCATGAATAACAGGGATCGATTTTTGGGAATGGAGGGGCCAATCCTGGTGAATTATGTTAAAGATACACAAGGTCTCGCTTTAATCTTTATTGGATTCTGGGTCACCAAACATCATTTGACTAGGAAAGCTCAGTTCAGAAGACTTTTGAGAATTTGCTGGATGGCATTTTTCTTTTTTAGGGGGAGCTCAGATACATAGCTTTTTTAAAACAAAAAGAGGATATTGCAAGAGAAAGTCAGTTGACAAATATGGTTAATTAAAAGCAAAACATTTGTATATGTGCTGATGAGGTCATTTTAGTATAGGATTCAAATGTACAGAACGCTGAAGAGACGATTTCTAATAATCTGCAATACATTTTCAAGGTGCAGCCAATTTCTAGCTCATTTCATCTGTCATCAGGCAAGAGGCAGTGTATAACCTGCACAAGTCACCAGTTCATCGTGGTGTTTTCTTTGTAAAATCTAAATTTAGGAAGTCATAAATAGATGCAGTGAAAAAAAAAACAACTCTCAAGGTCAATGGCTGATTTGAACACCATACATAAACAAACTGAGCAGGAACTCCCAGATTTGCTTGACGTTGCCTCTTGTGTGTTGAATTCCTCTGAGAGGGGGTGGACCTAAACCATCATGTTGCATCCGTCGTCCAACAGAAACGGAACGTGGCTCAGAGCAGCCCTCAGTGCAAATAGTTGACTATCAGCATACCAGTAAGCTCATTATTATTGCCTTGCTGGGGTTATATTTGTCTGTTCCTTTTATAGACAAAATAAACAGCAAACTGCTGCATGCACGCAGGCCCGGAGTGACCCCCTCTCCTCCAGATTCATAATCAAAACACTTCTTGTTGTGTAACCAAATATTTTCAAAGCGCAGCTGCCGAAGCTGAAAATCAGGACAGGATCATTTGTGAGGAACATCATTGTGATGGTTCAAGGTTTTTATGGCCTAAACACAACAATTAGCTATACAGTAGATGAGGTATATGGGCCATGTAAATGAGAAAGAATGCAATAGCACACACACCATTAAGCTGATGAAAAGAGGGCTGCAGAAAGCGTGAATCGATTAAACAAGCAAGAACACTTACAATGAATAAAGTGGTCCTATAGTGAACATGCAAATGAAAACACAGAAGACATATCAGTGAAGGAACCCTCAGTGGGGGCAGTTGGACGGTTTCACAGTGCCATCTGCTGGTGTGTTGGTGTGCATCAGCGATGTGAGCCTGGCTAAATTAAAACTTGCATTGGGAATCATTTGAGTTAAATTAAAAATAGACTAAAGTCAAAGGCCTCAACATGGTAGCAGAGTAAGCTTCAGAGCGAGTAAGTGGAACTCTGAGCTTCTTTGTGCATCTGGAGCCGATTATGGGTCCCAGCGGCAGAACATCTGACGTAGTAGTTTCATTACATCCCCCCTGAATGTCAGAGGAACCAGGAGAAAATAATCAGAGGCGACCTCATGCAAAGAAGAATAATTTAGCTAGTGGTGAAATTTCATTTCATGCCATAGATTAAGAATTTGAATGTAAGTGGGAAGAACTAAGATCAAATCAGCAACGTTTGCACAGTAAAAGCCTTTTGCAGTACCTAAAAAGCCATAGTCAAATAATCCTGATTTGCAATTTACATGAAGGTGAGAGTATTTAAATAGCGCGTGTTCTATATAAAGTAACATACTGTTATAAAATACCAGTCTGCTCATATCAAAATGTCATTTGTTCTGTCAGTGAGACCCTCAACTTGTGGACAGCACAGCTGTTGTTTGGAATTTAAGCTGGTCTTAGTGTGTACTTATCCTCCATATGAGTATCAGTTAAATGCCTACTAATTGCAATATCACAATAATTTTGAAGCTGACAACAAATCCAGTAATTAAAGTCTCAGATTACACTCCTGATGCTAAATTAACTTGGCCACTAACCCAGCGCTGCTGGAAAATGAGAGAATGCAACAAATGCCAGCTATTGAAATGGGTGAATGAATGGAGCACATCCATGCCAAACCCATCAGAGTACTATTGTTTCTGAGGGAAGAGTTTGCAATAAGGAGCTCACAAATCACTGGGATTTTACATTTAACAAACAGAAGAAACAAATCATCTCAGACAAAGAGGCCTCGTTATTTAGATGACAAGATCATTACTGGAAGTCTACTGCATCAGGAAAACTTATCAGGCCTTTTCAAGCCCTCCAGACTTTGCGTTTGATTCGTCACACATTGGACTTAATTCATTCCATTCACCAGTCTACACAAAGACGTCTAAACTCAAGAACAAAAACAAGTGTTAGGAGTGTTTTCATACTGAAATACCAGTTTCCAAAACCCTCCATGCTCTTTGCTTATAGTTTAGAACTGGAGTTATTATTTTCATTGTAGTCCAGGAATTGCTTCTGCAGCTCTAGAGTCATTCTGGAATTCATTGGACATGTCATGACATGACATGGACATGAAAGGGACATGTCTATAAATGAATGTGTACACTGATTTAGTTTCACAACATAGTAGCCTGTCATTTTTAAATAAAAAGAGATTAAGAACCAGTGACAGACTTTGTAGGTCTGGATGCTCCTGGACAATGAGAAGATGAAGACGCAGGGTCCTGGTCCTGATTTTTTTTATTTTATTTTTTTTTAAATGGAGATGAGGGCAATGATCAGCCTACCATTCAGGTCATTACAGTAAACAGACCAGGAAGTCTATCTGGAATTTGCCAGAAGCACACACTGATGGATGGTGGCATCGCTGTGTTGTCATGATTCTCTACGCTCGATACTGGGAGACCAGTTGGACAGAGCAAAATAAGAGCAGAATCAGGAAAAAAACAAAAAAAAAAAACAAGGTTTAGTTTATTGTGTAACAAAGCTCCCCAGTCAGCTTGACTCGGTTTTATTCAAAAGATCTTAATCTGCCATTGTGGATACAAAGAGTTTCAATTAAGCACGACATAAAGAAGACTGTAAATGTAATTTCATAGATTTGAGCTACAAAAGACACCAATGAACCGTTTTATCTGACAAAATATAGAAAACCTAAAGCACATGAATTCCTTGCAAATACACAGTAGAATAACTGTTTGCCCTTTTCTATGCCTTCACACCAGAAATAATAGGACACATTTCCAGTTATCTTTAAAGCTCAGTAGTCTGGTAGGGGAGCTTTGTTCCCTACAAGCAAATTGTGCTGTTTTGCTCCTGCTTTTCCACGTCACGCAAGTCCTGAATCCTGAAAGTTTACTGAACGGTTAAAGTTGAGGACTTCACTACAAGCAAAGTCACATGGAATGTGATGCTTCAAATACTGCGTTGTCCTCAGGTGACTTATGTTTTTCACACGTGTACATCAAACTCAGCAGCCAATTAAAATGCACCATGTTAATTATGTCTATATAGCATGTACCTGCATGCTTTTTTTTCATTGAAACAATTGTCCAAATATAATGGCTACAGGAATAATGGAACTAATTCAGACAAAAGGTAACATATTTGATTTTAACATTTTCAAAAACTCCACAGAAATGTCTCTCACACCGCTTTTAGCGTAACGCTGCAAAAACAGAACTATTAAAGAACTATTAACACTTTTACCCAAAAATGCTGTTGGCACAACATAAAACTTCAATCACGACACATGGATGCAACTGTGTTATAAAGTAAACCTTTATTGTTAAATTGCTTTGGACATACTTTACATTATGGTTAGTTAGTGGTCATTACAGTGGAATGATGAAAGCTGAAGATTAATCAAGAAAGTGCACACTTTATATACTTCTACCTCTGTTTTTTTCACATCATACATTAAATTTGTTGCAGATTTATTTCATCTTTATGTACAGTATATTTTCATTCATGTGAATATAAAATAAAACCCATTTAATCATTGCAAAATTTACATTTGTGAGCCACATATAACCCAGACACATTCAAAAAGAAACCAATTTAAAGGGAAAAAATGGCAACGCGGGAAAACTAATCCACTCTGATATAACATCACAGCAAGATTTTTAAATCCCAGCTTCTTCGCAGCAAACTTCTCCCTTTCATAAGGCCCGTCATTAAGAGCATCCCTTTACCCTGCGGTGTGTCACCTGATGCATGGTGCGTACGTGAAATTAAAGCCTTTTATTGCTCTTCCCAGCATCAGAG